>OZ022417.1:3957806-4268806 GCA_963989365.1 Rhimphoctona megacephalus | reverse complement strand
TTTTTTTTGATGAACCATTAAAACAGACTATCTTTGAATTTTGACCACACATTTATTAACATTTTTACAATCCCTCAAAATTTTATCAAACAAAAATAACGAGCTGAATCAACTTTACACCGTTTGGAAGACACTCATGCGTTGGTTGACGGCTGCCATGATTCCGGAGGTTTTGCTCATCTAAAATCAAAAAATCGAACGGCATTTTAATTTGTAGACCTGAGGCTATCGCTGGAACTAGAATAAAGTAAAAATATCGAAAATTGAATTTTTGGCACGGTTTTAAATGTTAAGTTCCGAGTTTCGTCGTTCTTTTCGACTTTTAAAACCGTGCCAAAAATTCAATTTTCGATATTTTTACTTTACTCTAGTTCCAGCGATAGTCTCAGGTCTACAAATTAAAATGCCGTTTGATTTTTTGATTTCATATTAGCAAAACCTCCGGAATCATGGCAGCCGTCAACCAACGCATGAGTGTCTTCCGAACGATGTAAAGTCGATTCAACTCATTATTTTTGTTTGATAAAATTCTGAGGGACTGTAAAAATGTTAATAAATGTGTGGTAAAAATTCAAAGATATCGTGTTTTAATGGTTCATCAAAAAAAATTCCCAAAAAAGCGAAAAAAAAATAGCTGTCACATGGGATGACCCCGTTACGTAAATAACTTATTTTTTGCGTTTTTTCGGAAGGTTCATTCATTTTATAGAGTTTTCATCATTAAAGGTTTACATACGTCCAGCAGCGCCTAAAACGCGCTAAAAGAAAAACTGTTTTTAGAAGAGATAGCAATAGAAATTAATAAAAATAATTTTTACGCATTGTTTATTAGTATTTAAACTTTATAAAAAAAATTTATTTCATTTTTTTTTCAAAAATTACAACATAAAAAATCACGTTTCCCGAAGCACTATGAAAAAAAAGTTGCTCCACGGTCTGCATCATTTCTTCTTGAAATGCTGACGGATCTGCAAAACGTAAAAAAATTCTTGTAAAATAAAGTTGTAGTTATAGTCTGTCGAGCCGGATTTTTGAAATTCGAAAAATTTTGGCAATTTACGGCAGTTTAAAAAAAAGTGTGCATTTTGTGTCATAAATGTCACACTTTAATTATGTTTATAAAATTTTTTTTATCACAGCATCAAAAGTCCAACTCGACAGACTATAGAGAAAACAATTTCGAATATTTAAAAAAAAAAAGCATCAAAAAATATTAAAAACTGTATGAGTTATCATGCAGACCGTGCCAGAAAAAGTAGTTTTGAGAAAAATGCATTTAAAGTTTCGTGACTGCCCAACGTGACTGCGTTGGACAGTCACGTTTTCTATAATAACTTTCGATCTATGGGGAATTTGTACAATCGACTTACACAGAAATACGCCTAAAACTATAGAGAATAATAATCTGTAAAAAAAAATCGATTTTTTGAAAATTCTGGACGTATGTAAGGCCTTAAACATCCACCAAAGGCGACTTTATCATACATCATTCTTCTTGTTATCAAAAAATGAAGAGACTAGTGTATAATTAAACCTCATTATCGCATACGAGGAACATTTTATGCTAAAGAAAATATTCGAGTCGTTTTCGAGCCCTTTGTGGGGTTTACGTTCGAAAAATAATTATTCGAGTTGATTAAATGGCAATTTAATTATTTGATTATTTGGACAACTATCTGATCATTATGTGTAAAAAATTTGAAAATTTGATGGTATTTTTCTCACGCATTTACGATGTAAATGATTCAATTTATCAACTCAACGTTTTCTGATTAATTTGGATCTTCGCGACGCCTTCGACGTCTATAATTTCGATCAAGGAGTTGAATATAAGTAGAACGTAACTGAGGGCTCGATGTCCTCTTCAAGAATGATCTCGATCGATGCTTAGAGATGGGGGAAAAAAGGAGGAGAAATCAGTCTCGTATATAACTCTGAAATTTCAATTTCGCGCACGAGTTACATTTGCCTATCGTTCTCTTTTCCCATCTTCTACGAAGAAACGAGAGAAAGAGAGATGGAAAAGGGAACGAAAGGGCTCTATATTGAGTTTCAGGACGACGGTTCTTGAAAATAAAGCCCGCAGGCCATTACAGTTTATGGAGTGTCTTTCTAATTTGTTTACAACTCAAAAAAATTATAATATATCAAAACAAAAAGAGAAGTGAATGAAAAAATTCAAGATTTTTTATGAAAAATGTTTTTTCATACCTCCAAAAAAATAAACAGCTTTTCTTTTTAGTTTCTAAGCAGAACCTTAACCATAAATATTTGAGAACAAAATTATAAAAAAGTCCAGTGTCCAAAATATGTACATAAATTTAATGAATTTTCAAAGCCCTTTGATTGCTGATGATTACAGCCCAAAGTAAGTAAGGGTGAAAAGCACCCTCCTACTTTCTCTCCATTTTCCTCCGCTGGAGGATGGAGAAGCTTCCCTGAATTGGTTACAAGCGAGAACGTCTTGGGTTTGGGGAAAGCTCTTGGGTCTAGTAAAAGGTACACTCTCGTGCAAGATGGTGGAGAGAAGCTGTTGACACCAGATGTTACCAAAAACGACGTTCCCCGCCCCCCTTTTGCTCGTTCGTTTTCACGTCGGAGGAGGAATCGTCGAAGATTTTACTCCGGACGAATACGAGAAGAGACCGAGAGCATGAAAAGCGATATACCCTGCTCTTCTCAAACTCCGTGGGGAATAAGTGCAGAAACGAGGGAGCGAAGCCCTTGCTGAATATTTGATATATTTCGAGTGACGTTCCTCGTACAGTCATTTTTTATAAATCTATATATTTATAAACAATTCTCTTAAAATTGTCAATTTTCTTTTTTTATTTTTTTTTATTGGGGTTTTGTAACCAATCGCCCCCACGATTGTTACTTCCACGGCCCAGGGTCCTTCCCTCTTAGCCTCCCCACTCTTTCCAACCATTCCACTCTACTCTTCCATCCATTCTCCCACATGTGCGGCTGCAGCTGACTTATTCTCGCGCTGTATCGCATTTACCGAGGGCGAAGGGAAACTGCAGAAAACCTTGCCGATACAGCCGGTGCCCGACCAATCTCCACGGGTGGCAATGCGAGCACGCTCAAGCACGGCCACCAGAGGCGCTCACAAGCAGGCACCTCCTCAGCTGTGATGCAATGAGCCAGCCAGTGCACGACTAGAGGGCCACCCGTCCGCACGATGAGAACCGTCCACGGGAGGCCACCAACAAAACCGTACACAGATCGCTCATGCATCGCAGAGAGGTGTTTGGCCATGGATTTATGAAGGTGGAATCCGAACCACCCGGGATTGCAGCAGAAACACTTGAAAAAAATTTCAAATTTTTCATTGGTGTTTTGGCCGGGATTCGAACCCGGTACCCTCGACGTGCGAGTCCGAGTCCCTATTCACCAGACCAACCGCTCTCTCTAATAAAAAAATATATTTTATGATGAATTATTATTCTTTCTCAACGAAAATGTCCTTTTTCTTCAAGATTGAAGAAAATTAAAAATTGCCGAACGAACTCTCGTATAAAAGACTCGTAATTTCAATAAAAAATATTCGAATCTACATCACGAAAACGAGAATTTTAAATGACAATGAGAAACCGCAATGCGCCCGTTTCATACGTCTGCAAGGTCATTTAGCGTATTACTTAGATCCTATAAATAGTGCACGGGGTCAATCTGACTTGTAAATTTTTATGAGCGCAGTATTATGCGAGAGACTTTGAACGAACGACTTCCGGTTCTAATAAAATTCAAACCTCGCTTTCGCTTGTATAATTTACGTCACGACATTTTGCTTTGGTCCTTATAATGAAAATTTCAAAACGGATTCAAACAACTGGAAAAATTAAATTTTGTAAGCCGTTGCGAAACAAAGGTTTCGGCTTGTAATTTTTTTCTATGCTTTTGAAAGAAAATGGCAGAACCAGAGAGAAAGAGAGAGAGAGAGAGAGAGAGAGAGAGAGAAATCTCCATGGAATAAGAACTCTTTTAAACTCTTTTTTGGTTTTCCTTTTTGTTGCTTCTTTCGGCATAAAAAAGACACCGGTCCACACCAGAAACGTCGTGGCTTTCAACCGGGTTACCATGACTACCTTTCGTCCATTTGTTTTTAATCACTGGACCATGGAAAATCTTCTCCCGTCTGCTTTCCTCTTTTTTTCTCTTTTACTCTCTTTTCTCGTCCTTTTCCTGCTGCTACCGTACTTTGGCATTGTATCCACGTACACAATGTTCATTCCGAATTCGTCCGGAGAGAGCTTAGATTACCGAAAGCCACCCTCGGTTACCCGGAGACGAGATAAACACGATTGAAGCCCAATGCGAGGGTGAAAACATCCCCCTACTGTGGACCCCGTCCCCCTCCGCCCCCTTCAACCCTCGCTATACGTTTCTCATATGATTTATTACCACGTGACTCCTTTTTGCTTCCTCCGCATTTTCCTATCGCGTTGGTCACAATCGAGAAATAAATGTGTGAAATTGCAGCCTTTTTCTCATTCGTTCTCATTATTTGTCTGTTTTTATTTTTAATTATTGGCTCTTTTCATCATTTTTGTCCATTCTAATTACTATTTTCATGAGAATTATTCACTATTTATTTCCCCATACTTAACCCTAGAACCCCACAACGGGCTAATTAGTTACCCCACGAAAATGTCAAATTTTCTTCCCGAAACATTTTTTTTAAACCATTCCTTACGTTTTATAGAGTTTTCACCATTAAATATTCACAAAATGTGACTTCATCGTGCACCGTTCTCTTCGTTATAAAAAATCTAAGAGAATGGTATACAATTAAAACTTATTATCGCATACGAGGAACATTTTATGCTAAAGAGAAGGTTGGGGTAATTATTTACCCCAGTGTGGGGTTTAGGTTGGAAAAAATAGATTGTGGGGTTCTAGGATTAACGATTATTTCAATTTTTTATTATTTAAAAAATCGATAGTTTTATTTTTGCTTATTATTTATTGTTGTTTGTAGACTAATTCCTGGAGAAAAATAAGAGCACAGCGAGGTTGCGCAGTTCCTAGAGGACGAAGAGGACACACGTCCCTCGTGCATCGAGGGCAAATGCTCATTTATGGAGGATATCAAGACCTTCGAGGAAGTTCCCCCGAGCTTTGGGCTTTTCATTTTGGTAATTTTTGATCTTACAGTATTTATTCATTAAAATTTTCTTTTTACGAAGAAACTTAAAAAAAAAATCATTATCTGATTAATAAAAAATAAAGAATAAAACTTATTCGCTGCTAAAATAATGACTGCATCGAGCAATCGTAAATAATTTTTCTTCTTATTTCAGAAACTGAATCCTGGCATCTTTTGTCATCGAGCGAATGTGGACCAGCAGCTCGGCACAAACATTCGGCAGTTTTGCACTGCGATGCCATGTACGTTTATGGAGGAATGACGGATCTTCAAGAGCGCAGCGATTGCTGGAGATGGGACGTAAATACAGCCTCGTGGTATTTACTCAAGAGCAAACCAGGCCCGGGACCACTTCATGGTCACGCAGCTTGTCGTTTACCGAGCTGCATGCTCATTTTTGGTGGTGAAAGCGGGGGCCTCGCTACCAATGAATTGTGGCGTTTTCATTTCGGTAAATTGTTCAATCAAAATACCAATTTTTATTTCATTCGAATTTAATATTTTACTAAAAATAATGTAGACTTTTATTCAGATACAAAAATAAAAATTATTCCTTCATTTTGTTTATTCTTTTATTAAGGCACCGAAACCTGGGAAAGATTGGCAGTTCCGGGACCAAAACCTCAGCCAAGAGCAGAGAGCGTTGCTCTCGCCGTCTCCGAATTATTAATACGTGGACCAGGCACTGACAATCCACGACCAAGACAACGCAATCAAAAGCCACGTTTTTCATCCAACAGAATATCACCCCAGGAAGCACCAGCCAGGCCAAGCTTTCTTAAGGAAATTTCCAAATTATCACAGATCAATTTATCTCGATTAAGCCATCCAAACAAATGCAGCTATTCCGTCCTCAGCGGCCACGATGACAACGAGGAAAGTCCACAGGAACTCATAAATCAACAGGTACACTATTTTTTCCATGTTGTTGTCCAACGTCCGCATCTCATTTTTTCTTAATGCAAAATCGTACCTGTATTAAGGGCTAAAACCATTCTAACGGCCTCAAAAAATGCCTTTTTTCGACCATTTTTTTCGGGTGGAAGGAAAGGTAATAGAATAATAATATTCGGAGGAGTTATTAACCATATATTGAACTGTACAACAAAAAATTATTATTGAAAAATATTTTAAAATGGCGACACCAGAGCCATTCCCACGAGGCTTGTTGAATTCGAGGCGCTCTGTGGCACGCAGTGTACACTGGTGCAATTGTTGATCTGGAATTTAAAAAAAAAAAAAATATAAAAAACCTTAATCTAGATACTCATAGCTAGTAAAGTACGTAGGGGATTTTGAAAATATTCATTTTTGTATTATTGGCGAGTGTTTGAATGAAGAGGTTCAATTTTTGACAGAAAAAAGGGGTAATTATTCGTTGATAAAAAATGTTTAAATAAATTTATCGAAAATTCCGTACGTATTTCACTACGAAATGTTATTTTAAGATATTGTCAAAAATTCAAATGAAAAGAATGAAAATTGTTGGAGTTATGCTGCGTGCCGTTTTGAAAAATCGTCTTTCGCTATAAATGCGTTTAAAGTTTTGAAACGTGGTACTGAAATGATCGATGCGCTCGGGGAAGAGCCCGAAATTTCAATGAAAATTTTTTTTTTCGGGTATAAACCTTTTTGCCTCTCATTCAAGAGAGTTCAAAGTATATTTTAAGCCAACAAGAAAAATCGATTTTTCGAAAATTCTACAGTGGTTTTACCCGTTAATCAAAAAGAGGGAAAAGTGTTTACTTAGAACTTCAAATTACTGCTATTTTTCCAAAAATGAAGATATCGCAAAAAAAAAAGCATTTTCTGCGTTTTTCGTCAGCTTTTCGGAGAGTTTTTCAAAAATAAATTGATTTCTCTACCGCTCATAACGATAATCACGATAAAAGGACCTGAAAAAAGGGATTTTCTGTGGTAATCTAACGAAATTTCGAAGTAAAAAAATAATAATCGGCGTTTTTTATTCCAAATACATCAACATGAGTTGAAAAAAAAAATAAACATCCAAAATTTTCCTCACTGCAGACACATTTATAGTTTTTTCATTATTTCGAATTAAAACTCCACTCCGTGCTTATTCGATTCGTATTCAAATTCTCTTTGTAACGATATTGGTTTTCCGAATGATTTTCATTTTCCGATTTCGTCAGTTTTTAAGAGAAATTTGAAAAAAATTTGATTTTTGAAGCAATGATTAAAAAAATGTCGAAAAAATGACTAAAAAAGCGGTTTCTTGGAGGCTTTCTCAAGAAAATTGAAGTAAAAAAAGGGTAACTTCGTGTTTTATGGAATAGCGAATGAGTAGAATAGAAATGAAGATTGTGCCTGGCGCACGACAGGCCAACTCGTATTATCCGTTTCAGCAAGTGGACGGTGAGGTGGTTGAGCCAAGTACAGGAATGGTAAAATCGAGAAGCGCGAATACATTGGCTCGAAGGAGGCAAAAAGCGCCGGAAATGTTGATGAAAAACAACAGCGTGGATAACAGTTCGAGAGGGTGTGGAATGACGCGAGATCCGATTTCAGTCCCGAATTTTCGAGCTTTGACATTGCCAACGCCGGTTTTAACGCCGGTCGAAGCTTCTCGACTGGTGTTTGTCGATCCTGACGAAGACAGTGACGAGGAGAAACGAGAGCCACCGACTTCGAGATTGATCGAGGTCGCGGAAGAAAAAGGGTCGGTTGAGACGTCCGAATTGTTTATAAAATCACAAAAATTCGTATTTATTCGAATATTTTTTTTGTGCAGAGACTTTGCGGCTCTCCATGAAGCCTGCCAACCGATGCGAGGCGACAGTTACAGTTCCCACTTGTACGAAGCTGTACAAACGCCAAAAACTCCAACAGCCACCAAAATACCAACATCGGCGTCCGTCAGGTTCGCCGATTTGGAGGAAGGCGAAGAATCGACCTCGGATTACGCGAGCATCGAGGCTCGCAGTCCGGGCGATCCTCTCGGGGACGAGGATTGGCCGAAAAAAACATCGATGAAGCAACATCGTGGCTCGATACGAGAAGGACAATTTGGCTTTTGCAATCCTAATTATTTAGGCCTCGAAGCTAACAACGACGCTAAATACGCGAAAATGTTGAACAGCCCACCGGACAGCGTCCTCGAGGACGCACCTGGACGATCCGCCTCTCAAACCTTCGCCGAATTACTCGAACTCCAGGAAATAAAACCACGTGCACCACCCAAAAGTCTCGCTCTTGGCTCGCCCTCTAGACGCGCCGTTAGCGCCTCACGAGCCGAACGACAACGAGCCAAACTCGCCGCCAATGAAACCAGCACACCTGGACCCGCTCCTCTCTACGTCTTCCTCGTTGGCGGCAAAGAAAAAGGCCAAGTTACCGTTTTTGCCAGACCCGTCTCATTGTGGAAACTTCAATTGGCTCCTCATATTTTTTAAAACTCATTTTACTCCTCGAATTTTCATTGAAATATTATTTCGTTGCTCAATCATTATTTTATGAGATTCAAAACTCATTTTTGCTGAAGCAAATTTTGATTTTTTAAAATTTTCATTGATGAACCACCATTTTATCCGGTTGGAATCATATTTTGATGCAACAGGGTTCTTGACTATTTAATTTCATTGAATTTTTATGGTTTAATCCTGATTTAATTGCTCGAAGAAAAACTCGGATGAAATAAATCTTTAGCTAATTCGTTTCAGGAAATTTTTAATATTTCATCGAAATGTTATCGATGAAAAAATGTTTCAGTTGTACATGTGCTGCCTATTCAACTTTGAGGACTGAAAGAATTTTTTTTTTATTTATTAAAAAGCTTCAAATAACAGATTCATTATGATTTCTTTGAGTTTTGCTAAAAAATGGAAGAATTTTTATTGACGACTTCTGTTTCAATTGAACAAGGCAAAAAAATGCTTTTTAATTCCATGGATTCTACATTTTTTTATTTTATAATTTTATGCTGCCTATTCGACTTTGAGGACTGAAAGAATTTTTTTTTAAATTTATTAAAAAGCTTCAAATAACAGATACATTATGATTTCTTTGAGTTTTGCTAAAAAATGGAAGAATTTTTATTGACGACTTATGTTTCAATTGAGCAAGGCAAAAAAATGCTTTTTAATTCCATGGATTCTACATTTTTTTATTTTATAATTTTATGCTGCCTATTCGACTTTGAGGACTGAAAGAATTTTTTTTTTTAATTTATTGAAAAGCTTCAAATAACAGATACATTATGATTTCTTTGAGTTTTGCTAAAAAATGGAAGAATTTTTATTGACGACTTATGTTTCAATTGAACAAGGCAAAAAAAATGCTTTTTAATTCCATGGATTCTACATTTTTTTATTTTATAATTTTATGCTGCCTATTCGACTTTGAGGACTGAAAGAATTTTTTTTTTAAATTTATTAAAAAGCTTCAAATAACAGATTCATTATGATTTCTTTGAGTTTTGCTAAAAAATGGAAGAATTTTAATTGACGACTTATGTTTCAATTGAGCAAGGCAAAAAAAATGCTTTTTAATTCCATGGATTCTACATTTTTTTATTTTATAATTTTATGCTGCCTATTCGACTTTGAGGGCTGAAAGAATTTTTTTTTAATTTATTAAAAAGCTTCAAGTAACAGATTCATTATGATTTCTTTGAGTTTTGCTAAAAAATGGAAGAATTTTAATTGACGACTTGTGTTTCAATTGAGCAAGGCAAAAAAAATGCTTTTTAATTCAATGGATTCTACATTTTTTTATAATTTTATGAAAATATTCCTTATGTCAGACTCGTAAATAAGTACGAAAGTTCTTTTTTTAATTTCTCTGTATTTATTCATCCAAAAAGTAAAAAAGAAACAAGCAATTAAACTTTGCAATTGCACGACGGAGTCATAAAAAAAAACAAAAAATAGAGAAAAGCTCATTTACGATCCGAAAATCTTGGAGAAAAAAGCGTACATACGTATCGATACTGTGTATAGTTTTACGATAGGATGTATAGAAAAAAGTGTGCATGTTAAAAAAACAAAAAAATGAGTGTTCTCTTTGTGATAAATTAACCCGAGTGTCTCAGAGACAATTTTGTCCAAAAAGCGTCCAAATCGGTATTAAAAGTTGAAAAAAAATAAACACGTTCTAGTCGAGAAACGAATGTTGTTAGCACGAGATCGGGTTGAAAACTCAAAAAACTCAAAAGGAAAAAAGTCACCGAGAGTAATAAAAAAGATGCCAATTTGAAAGGAAAAAAAAAAAAGAAAAAAATCGTTCTAACGACAAATATTTTTACGAAATTGTTTCTACTTTAGGGAAATTAAGATTTCGAAAAAAAAAAAAACGAAATCCAAAAAACGGAACTTCCAGTGAACAAAATAAAATCAAAGGAATGAGAAAAAAGAAAAAATTAATGATGGACTGAAATTTTCGATGAAAGTTGCTTAAGAGAAATGGAACAAATATTTCCATATTTATTCCAAAGGCCACAATACGTAATGTAAAAAAAAATAGCATAAAACTGTAAAGCGTAGATCAGTTTAATCGTTTCTTTTTCAGTATTAGAGTCCATCGAAACGAGGACAAAAACAGTTGCAAGATTTCTGAATTTTCAATTTTTTGCACTCGATTTTTCGAGTTGGAACTCGAATATTTTTTTCTTTTTTAAACGTTTAGCGACCAAAATGTGTGTAATCGAACGCTGCTAACAATAAAAGTACATTGTTCCAATAATCATTAAAGGGAAATGAAAAAAAAAAAAACAAACAGAAGAATTGATATTTTCAGATACTGACAAAATTTCGTATCGCCCTAGTTTTTAGATGAAAATGAACAAAAATCTGATGATAACAGTCCAAAATTTAAGGATCTTTTGTTTTTTGTTTCTTCGTTTCTCATTAGAAAAAAATTCTGAAAACTTCGAAAAAACGTGCAATGAAACAATGAAAAAACAAAAACAAAAAAAAATGAGTAAATCATTTCTGTCTTACCAAGACACAAAAAAATAAAAATGCCACAACAATAACCAAACGATATTTTCCTTTTATTTTGCACAAGTATAAAAGATCTCAAACATTCAAAGAAAACACACAAAAATATCAAAAATAACGTGCCACAATTTGCCATACTGCTCGAATCCTCAAAAAACAAATTAATGAAAATTGACGACGAAGCACTTGCTCAACAAAGCTTCGTTAAAACAAAAGAAAAATAAAGAAATACAAAAATAATAAATAATGAAGAAAAAAAGAAGGAAACCGAGAGAGGCTCGAAGGAACAGCATGAGATAAAACAATAATAGCTGCCAGAATAAAAATATGTACGTAAAATAAACCTAGTGTATTCATACGTATAGATCATTCGAAGAAAAAAGAAAATACGATGAAGCGTGTAAATGATCGTTGGTGTATTTTTTTGTTTTTTTTTCATTGTTTAGAATTTTTATGCCCATGATGGCCCAATACATGTAATCCATCCATAAGTAGCTAAAAGCTCGGCGTGGCTTGCACTGCAGCTGGACATTGAGACGTTGCACCGTTTTTTTATAAAAATTTCGTCAATTTTTATTTTCTTAAAAATCTCAATTATCTTTTAAGCAAATGTTTTCTTTACTATCATCATTATTTTTCTCTCCCCCATGCCTTTTTTCTTAATTTTAAGTAAAGCTAAAAATTCATCAAAAACCATACTGAAAAATACGTTCGAAACTTAAACCTGTTTCAGTTAAATCACATTGGGGTTACAGGGAAAAGGTGGTTTTAGTGCTCACACTCAGTTTTTAATTCGTTCGAGAATTCTATCGTTCCTTCGTTGGTAAAGAATCCTCATTCTAACACCATTTTATCCACAAAAAGGATCTCCCTTATTCGGTTTGTAGAAACCCACAGTTCGAGATCTGTCAACAACATTCGTGCCCTGCGTTGTTCTTTTAATAACTTTTTATATACCCTTTCGTGCGAAGCCTCCATTCTTTGATCTCTGAAGTAAAATAACTCTTCTTCTACCTCGAAAACTGCGAAAAGTTCTAATCCGAAAATGAGAGATTTCGCTGGGAATTCAATTGCGCGAAAAATCTCAGATCGATTGAGATAACATTTGCAAAAAGATAGAGCAGCCTCTGACAAATTAGGAAAATTTGAAAGTTCTAGCTTTTTATCACGAGGCTTAAGCACTCTGTAAAACGGCCACAAAGTTCCCATCTCTTTTCTGATGGTCGTGACTGTATTTAAAAATTTGGTAGCTTCTCTACAAATTTGAGGGATTCGGTGGGCGTACGAGGAGCATGGCATTGCGATGAAATTCGTGATGGAACTGATGTTAATCATCGAAAATTCTGCAACGAGCACAGTCGCAGTTCTTAATTCAAAATACTTGTAACGATTCTCCAATACCCAATAAAATACTCTTCTCTTTAGAACTGGTACACGGTTCCAAATATTTGGCATCATTTCGATACACTCAAGATTCAGATAAAATTCTGCTTCGGGTGAATTTATAGAAAGCCTGACAGCTTTTTTCCTGTTCTCGACGAATGCTCTTATCCCATTCGAGCTTTGGGCAGGATCACTCGAAAAAAGCTTCGCCATAAGTACAATCAACAAATGAGCAGTTATTCGAAGATCATCTAAAGTTGGACTGCACTGGAAATTCCTGTTAATCGTTTTAGCCTCTGCTTCTTCGACGTTCAACTCGACATTTTGGTCAGGGGATTCCAAATAACTATCGTACATTGGCCCAAATTCTGGATACACCATAAAAATCGAAAGAAGCAGAGGGAATGATTTTTCGTTGATATTCGGAACAACGTAGTCTCCTCTTGCGTTAGGTCTTGCGAGTTTTTTCAGCCATACTTCGAGGGTTATATGACTATCAGCGATGACCAGTTTCTTGTTTTCTTCAAAAACCATTTCCTCAGAGGTTATTTTTGTTGGACAACCCGCAGCCGTAGCAGCTGGATCAAAATCATATTAAAAAATCATAACGATCGTAATAATATTTGAAAAGAAATATCGTGTTTCCAAAGTTCTGTTTATTATTTTGTTGCCTGCTCAAGACTCATTTGAAATAACCTTTTATTCGACAAGTATTTTCTATTATAACGATAAACCTACCTAACTCTTCGACCAAAGGAAGTAGAAATGAATAAGTCGGATCGAGTGAACTTTCTTCAGACGACGTTGCTCCTAATTCTCTCCAATCATCTTTTTCTACCATGTCCGCAGTTTGAAGCTGTAAAATATGGTCTAATAAATGTTATGCATATAAATTATCATTTATTTTATCTTTACCCTTTATTTATCATCATTTATTTATTCATTATTATCATTGATTGATCAATAATTATAATTATCATTAATTATTTGTTGATTATGCTTTTTTCATTGACATAATCAAAGGAAGTGTCGAATCGTGTTGCTATTAATCGAATGGAATTTTTGAATCGTGTGATTCTTCCTCTAAAATCTCATAATCATCATTATTATTATACTTTTCGATATTTCTTATAATGTATTAATAATTAAAAAAAAGTGTTATAATTTATCGAAAATGTATTTATTCTTAACGTTCAATTGTTTATTACAATAAATATGATTTTTACACGCGGGACATTGTGCAATTGATAGTTGTAGAATTGAAAACAGTTCCAACTACGTTTTTTATGGAGCATATTGAAAAGAGTATGTTTGATAAAAATTGTGAGATGAACAATTAACATATCGAAATATCGAAGTAACATAGAGATGAAAAACAACGTTATAGATAGAAAAATCGAAAAATTAAGTGTGCAACGGATGACGAATGATTTTTTAGTGAAATTTCAACAGGTGAATAAAAAATATGAAAAGTAAGAATAATCGTATACATGTATAAATAGATAAATTACTAAATTGTGCGAGAGTGTCGATGTGTGAGTGAAAAAAATAAGATCGAGAGAGAGGAAGAAAAAAACGGAAATTCTCAATGGCCGGCTGAAAAGTTGCGAACACCCGAAAATCAATGTTTTCCACTCTTAGATAAACGTATAGTCGAAATAAAGAAAAAAAACAACAATAACAACATTGTGTACAAAAAAAAATAAAATGTCGCAGAAGAAGAAAAAACAAGGTTATTTATAAATTAATGTTCGTACGCGTAGGAAAACTTCGTCGTATACGTTTTATAATTACGAAATATATATCGTATTTATATTATCTGTCATTGTTATCGTTGTTGTATTATTTTTGAGTCAATGATCCGATCGAGGCGCCATTTTCGTTTTGTTATTTTTTTTAATTATTATTGTTTTTTAGGCATACATGAGCTAGCCGAACAGTATAAACAAATACCCCGACTCTCAACGTTTTGTAGCTGCGTTGAGAAATCTCCCCCTACTCGTTAATGTAAAGAAAAAAATAAAAAGAAAAAGAAATTTAATAAAATAGACCACGAAAGCTGGTAGAACAGTATTCGCATATTTTTGAGTGGCGATTTGCAAAATGAAATACAAAAGTGGTAAAAAATGGAAAAAGTAATATGCTCCAGTGTAATTCATGGGTTTCGAGTCAAAACGCAATATTTTTTCACCGCAGAAATCCTCGATGTATAGTCACGTAAAAAAAAACAGAAAGAGAGAGATTATATTATCGTGTCTATATGAATAATATTTATTATTATTCAAAAAAAACCCTCATCACGTGCAAAAAACATAAAAGTAATCAATGCGATCGAAAATTGTGGCTGATTTTCAAGGACGTTTCGTCTAGATATAAAAAATACGATAAAACTTGGAAAGAAAAAATATGTCAACGTGCAAATATAAAAGAAAACAAAATTAAACGTGTCCATTTTCGTTAAAATTCACTGATGCCGATTCCGCGGAAACGAAACGTCCTTAAAAATTCAAGTAATCGAAAAGAAGATGTAAACAGTTGAAAATAAAGCGTTTCGCAGCTAACCATTAATTAACTGATTGTTCAAAAAGTCCAGTTGATGTCAAATGCCCGCATTATTGTGATGTAAAGAAGCCCGATGCCAAAAGGCATGTATAAAACAAGGCGATATCTAAGTAATAATAATTAATATAATATTAATAATAATAATATAATGGTCATCCAAGTGAATAAAATATATAAAATTGAAAAATTTAGAGTTCTTTCTTTCAATTATTGTCACACTGTACAAGATAGAACCCGAAACCCGATCACAAAACGTACGTTATTTGATACGTGTAACGAAATTTCCGAATAAAGAAAAAAAGAGAAAAATTGAAGAATTTTCATAATCATCTCGAAATTATGGAAATAGTTATGATTTTATTATAATTATTGGAAAAAAAAATAACGAAAACTTATAGCCGCGAGGCTATAAAGAATAAAAAAATCGAACGGATGAAATGCAAATCTTCGGAAAAATTCGTCATAAAATATTCCAAAGCTATGATTAATCTTTTACCTTTTTCGATGATTCTAGAAGATACGACGAAGGAAACTTTGTGGACTCTCAAATATTAATTCTAATTTATTAATCATACCAATAATATATCAACAAAGTAAACAATTGCAGACAATTTCTACAATGGTAGCGACAGACAACATGCCCGGCAAACCGGCAACGTGCTTTTGAAGCGTTCTGAACAGTCTTGTAGAGAGATATGCAAGGACGGGGTTTTTGGTGGAGAGTCCGCAGTAAGGGCGCTTTTTCGTAGCGGTCAATTCAGGAAGTATAAGTTTATCTTACCGAACTCGGCATAGCCTGCAGATTCTTCTCCTACTGACAGCAACCGATAATACGGGTTTATCCTACTCACTCAATTAGCCCTCCCCCCATATTATCTATATTGACTTTTTTTAACAAATTGCTTGGTAATCGTTCAGTGGTGTACGGTATCACATTAAGATCGTTTAGTGTAGCTCATCATTTTTTGAAAAAATAAATATCAAAAAATTATCCCCGAATTACCCTCTCCATATTGACTAAATTATTTTTTGTTGAAAAACTTCTATATCAATGGTGTGAGTACAAATTTTTAGAGCGGTAATCAAAGTGTGAAACGCCTCGGCGAAGTAGAAGAGTAAAAGGTGGAAGGCAAAGGTACGAGTGGCGCACGCGTGAAGTCATCCTGGCTAGTAGCGTGTGCGAGAGAAAAAAGACGCAGCGAGAGAAGGGGGGAGGGAGGGGGGGTGAGAAAGAAATAAGAATATGAGAGATGTAAAATATCGGATGTCAGCTTGAAGGTTAGAAACCAGTCTCAAACCTTCTTTATCGACGATTCTCGGGAAAGCCCCCGAACATTCTGGATTACAAGTGAAGTACCTCGAACATTCTTTACCGACGATTCTTGGGGAAGCCCCCGCATATTCTAGCTTATCCTCAAAGGAATAAAAGATAGTCGCCAGCGTCTACTATAGCGTCAACCGTGTGCTTATATGGGTGAAGCACGCACTACTTTTTTTTTTTTTACAATTCGCTTGAGAGTCGTTCAGTGGTATATGGTATTGCATTTAGATCTTTCAGTGGTGTATAATTTGTTCAAAAAATACAATTCAAAAATTGTCCACGAGTGATAATCATTGAACGTCATTGAACCAAGAAATTGAATCAATTTTGCATTATTTACGAATCAATCATCGTTTGATGATTGTTTGATCAATCAAAAGGTTTGTTTGATAAGATTAACGTTAAAAAATAAAAATTAAAAAACAGCTTTAAGTTAACGCTGAAATTATTAATTTTCATGCCAGCAAGGCTTAATTGGAGTCCAATCGACGCGGAATCGTTTGAAAAGTGAGGAATGTATCAATTAAAACGTTTGTTCGATCATAATTTACGTGAAAAAATAAAAGACGATATTCAAACAATTTTCCATTTTCCATTTTCTCTATTTACCTCACTCTATCTCATTTCCTTAAACAGAATAGAATTGTTACATCAAAATCAATACGTCACATTTTACGAACTTAAATTTCTAGAAAAATTGATAATTCATATGTGATTACTCACTTTTTGCAGCCACTCGATCCTTGACCCTCGATCAAGAGGCACATTTTTCACACTTTTTTTATACACTTTTTGTTCCACCAGGACTATTTTTCTTAGGATCTTCGATTTAGGAAAGATTCTATTTTAATTACGAGTATAATTTTAAACTTGTACCAAAATTGTTTAAACCTGTAAACCAAAATTCTCCCAGTATATTAATTATTCTCGTGAAAATGTTTCTACGGATTAGAGAGACGTGAAACCGTGTCGATTAGAATTGTTAGATTGATCATCAAAAAAAAGACGAGTAACGATCAGCAAATTCGATTGGCTTTAAAAGCATCTTCGTCATTATTCACGACTATAACGACTATTTACTTACCAAGAAAAAACAATACTGCACTTAAATAAAACTTAGCGAAAATTCTGAAACAATTTCTGGATAGCAAAATGTTGAAAACGAAACCTAGTGAAGACTGAAAAAATACACGTAAATAATTTTTTTCGTTTACCATCGCAAAAAAAAAATAAAAATCAAACGATATTCTTCATTTATTTCGATCAAGTACTATAACATATTTGAAAAATTTTTAAGTATTAAACATTCATTTTTTATTCATTGATGATACATTCAAAGAAAAATACATAAAAATGTAAAAAAACAACGTGTTACAACTTTCCATACCGCTCGTATCCTCAAAAAACATTTAAGGGGACCGTATGGTCTAGAGCACGAAAATTTCACCTATTTTCACGATTTTTTTTTTG
The DNA here is from genome assembly GCA_963989365.1 of Rhimphoctona megacephalus. Lineage (NCBI taxonomy): Eukaryota > Metazoa > Arthropoda > Insecta > Hymenoptera > Ichneumonidae > Rhimphoctona > Rhimphoctona megacephalus. The sequence continues at coordinate 4,250,961 of OZ022417.1, read as the reverse complement.
CCATAAAAAATTTAAAAATCGATGTTTTAAATTTTCGGGTTTATTACTACCTTTATTAAGTATACAAAAAAATTTTTTTTTAATTTTAAAAACAGTGTTTATTATCATATAATTGGCATTGAAGACGACCCTCTCGAAAAATCCGACCCGGACGGTGAAGATCGATCCGAGACTTCTACTCATCTGAAACACAAAATTCAAGAAGATTCTTAATCAGAAAGAGTGCAGTTATGGTCGGGACTAGAACAAATCGAAAAAATTAAAAATTGACAAAATGGCGCGCTTTTGAAAAAAAATTCGTAAAATCGGGTTTTTTTCACTAGTTTTTTAGTATAAACAATAAGAAATTATTTAAATAAAATTATGATTGTAGTTCCGACGATAGCCATACATGTTGTGAACAACATATCCAAATTTCAAGTGATTCGGTTGAATAGTTTTTTTGTTTTCACCTGCGCAGTGCCGAAAAAAGTCGTTTCGAGATAAATGAGTTTAAAGTTTGAGGTACAGATATTTTCAAAAATTGAGCAAATTTTGAATACTTACAGTTAATCCGCGATTCCGGCACCATATAGGATTCCTTCGGAACGTTCATAATTCAAGATTTCCTCACTCCTTTCATTTCTTCGAGCTGTCCGAGCCTCTTTGGAGTTGTCCGTGCTCCTACGGTTGGCGCTCGATACTCGCAGCTCGTCTCGGTTTTGCGCTAGTTGCTCCGCTTGTGGCCCGATTGTTATGCCCATGGTCTCCATTATTTTCAATAGGGATGCAAATCCTTCATTGAATATGCAAGCGGAAATGTGAGTGGCAATATCAATGATTTTTTTTCCGGCAAACAGATGTTTCGGCGCAAGGTGCCACACGCAAGCATTGAAACTTTCGTTATTGTTCTGCGTATTACTGCCAATACACCTTTCCAATAAAGTCTCTGCTGTCAATTCTTCATAAATTGGTTTTAATATCTCTTGTGCTTCATCGCACAGAGCAGGTGGGTGCTCGTAGGTGTCTAAAGTACCTGCAGCCTCACTTTGACGCCACTTGCACCACGATTCGGAACCTGGAGGACAGTACGAGTGTTGCGGATTTTCATCTGTTGAAATTTTGTGATAATATGCTGCCCATATTTCACTTCTCATCCCTTCAGTCGAATCTGAATTACGTCTAATTGCTAGACCGTAATAAGTTGACAGCTCTTGCAATAATTTATTCGTCAATTGTTGACGCTTCGGTGTTTTATTTATCGATTTCCGCTGTGTCTTTTTTCCCTCTTCTTTTTCTGTCAATTTCTTTGTTGCTTTCTTTATTTGTGCATGTTTTTTTTTCGCATCAACAGCACGTTTGTACAAACGTTTTTTAACATGCAAAACACATTCTTTTTTGCAAACTAAAAAATCATCCCCGTAAGGCTTTGTGTCCAATAAGGCTTTGAACGTTTTCGTGTCGCCGTCTCCGATATAGTTCGCGTATTTTACGTTGTACAACTCTTCCGATCTCTTGAACATTTCCACGATGCCGTCTACCTCCATTTTGCCAGCACTTCCGGTATGATTTGCGTCACAGTGATCTTCATGCTCTCGATACCACGCTTCATATTCAATCGTATCCTCTTGGCCTTTCCATTGAGAGCAGGCTTGACATATACTGCATTTGACGACAACATCTAAAATTTTATTACTGTATTTCCCTATTAACGAGGCAATACCGAGAAGCGATGAGAATCCACGTTTCGCCCACGATCCATCACCAGACACAGAAAGTTCATCCGCGGGACGCCCAGCTTTTACATTCAACTCGACTTCTTCTTTCAATGCTCTTTGGAAAACGATTTTCGCGACGGCTTCAGCTGCAATTTTTATATTGTCCACGATGCCGTAATATGTACTCTTACAAATTCCTTGTCCAAGATCCATGAGACCGCAGAAATTTTTCAAGCCTTCAAATCCTACTCCAAGCATTCTCAGGGCGAGAACAAGTCGACGGTTGATTTCAAATGCCTTATCAATTAACGGCGAAGACAAAATAAAAGTTTCTTTACACTCACACTTCACAGAGAGTTTGAATCCTAGACCACGTTGTCCGTTTTTGCTAAAAGTGACCGCACCGTTACAATCTTTACACTTCAACAACTGTTGCAACGTTAAAAATATCATGCTGAATTCGATGATGCAATAATTGAAAGTAGGATCAACGTTTACTTCCAATTCCTCATTGTCTTTTAATTTTTTCGCAGACGTGCTCGTAAAATCAGTAGTATTTTCGATAGTGAATCGATTGCCCTTGAAATATCTTTTGCGACCTACAGAAGATGGTCGTCTAGAAGAGTCACGGCCTTGCTTTCAATCCATATTTTCTGATATTTTATTTCAAAATTTTCGATGTTGGTTCGTCAAAACGTAACGTTGTACTGATCAAGTCAGGGGAAAGCGAAATGACCGTTTCCCTCACAAATGTTCGACAATAGGTATATTTCGGGGAAGGGAAAAGTATATATAGGTATATAGTATGTACTATATACAGGTATATATTTTCGGAGAAGGATTGGGACAGCTGCTGCGCTCCGATTAGGTTACCGGTTAGCGCTAGACCCGTTAGGAGCGCGCGGACCGCTCTCTACCTGCGTTATGGGCTGTAGAAGCTGTAATATTGAGAATTTCCGCATGAAAATTTCACAGTATATTCTTGAGATACTATACTTTCGACATATCGAAAAAAAAAAAAAATCGATTTTTTCAAATTTCTAGACCATACGGTCCCCTTAAAAAATGGAATTTAATGACGAAGCACTTGCTCAACGAAACTTGGTCCAAAAAACCAAAAATGAAAAATAATCAACGAAAAACAACGAAAGTTTATTGGAACTCGGAGAGAGCATGAGGTAAGAATAATAGTTGCCGTAGTTGCCAAAGTCAGTTTTTAATTCGCTCGAGCATCCATCCTTTCCTCTTTGGTACGAAATTTCGAAGTTTTCATTCGAAAATGATTTGGTCAGCCAAAAAGTCCGTCCATTCGTGATCGGTAGACATCCATTGTTGAATATCCGTTAAAAATGATTTTGCCATGCCTATTTCGCTTGATAACTTCTCATACATATTTTCTCGTGAAAGCGGTCGTCTCTCACCTCCGACGTAAAAGGTTTCTACTTCCTTAGTCGTTGCAAGAATTTCTAGTTCAGCAATGGCTGATATTCTTGGGATTACTTTTTTTTGAAAACTCTCAGATTTGTTGACAAACTTTTTGCAGAAGAAGAGTGCAGCTTCAGACAGGTTCGGAAACTTTGAAATTTCTAGCTTTCCACCATAAGGCTGAAGCACTCTATAAAAAGGCCATACATCCCCCATCTCTTTTTTCAATGCCGTCACTGTTTCTAAGAATTTGGACGCTTCTTCCCAGATTACAGGGAGTGTGTGCGCCTGTGACGGGAATGGCATTGAAATAAAATCCAATATGCATTTGATCTCAAACGTTGAACATTTTGCAAGTTGCACGACTGCAGTTTCAAGTTCAGGATACTTGGATGTATTCTCTATCACCCAATAAAAAATGTTTGCCTTTAGAACAGGAGTACTATTCCATATATCTGTTATGTCTTCGATATACAGACCTTTTAGCCAAAAGTTTGCTAAGGATGACTTTACAGCCTGCCTGGCGCATTTTCTCCTGTTTTCTAGGAATGAGATTATTTGATCCGATTTGTTTGTAGGATCATTGGTGAATGATTTTGACATTAGTACAATCATCAAGTGGGCAGTTATCCGAAAGTCTTTTGACGTTGTCCTACATTTAACATCCTTTTCAGATGTCCAAATATATATGGCATCACTGCCAACCAACTTGATGTTCTTGTCAGGGGATAGCAGATAACTTTCGTACATCGGTGCAAATTCCGGATACACCGTAAAAAAGGAAAGAAGCATAGGAAAGCATCGAGGAAAGGTATTTCGTGGTAAAACTGGAACAAAGTTCAAGCCACTATCGTTTTTGTTTAAATATTTTTGCACCACTTCTACGAGAGTTTTATAACTATCAGCCATTATGATTTCCTTTACCTCTTGAAAAACAATCCTTTCGTATGTTATTTTGGTTGGCCATCCTACAGCCATAGCCACTCGATCATAATCAGACTCGATAATGTATTTTGTGTCCAAGATTCTGACTATCTTTCGTTTGCATACATAAGACTCAATTAATTTAGCCTTCTGAAAGTAATTGTTTTTTACAACGGTGATTGCACGCAACTTTTCGAGCGAAAGCATTGGTAAATTGAACATAGGATCAAGAATCCTGTCTTCCGATGACGTTTCTTTGATCTCTACCTGGTCACATGTTTCTCCCATGTCGGCAGTTTGCATCTGTAAAATTCAGTCTAATCAATTTTATTGATATAATGATATAATTGATATAATAATAAAATAATAAATTTTGTTCACAGAATCGCAGAAAGTGTTTAATACAATAGTATTCCCGTTAACATAATGGAAATTTGAATAGTGCGATTCTACCCTAAAATTATCATTATCATTATTATCGTTATCATTATTGTTATTCATACCATTATCACTATTATCATTACCTTCATATTTTTATACTTTTATTATCATGCATTTCTAAATTGCAGCGAATATTATAATTTACTAAAAACAAATTTATTCTTAACTTTCAATTTTTTATATGATAAATACGATTTTCACACTTGAGACATCTGGCAATCGATTGTTGTTGAATTGATAAAGTTTGAATCAACGTTTATTATCGAATATAATGCGAAACTAGTATGTTTGCTAAAATTGTGTGATGTATAATTTACATCTTGAAATATCCAAATAAAATACAGAAAAAAAATTGAAATTATACATGATAGATAGAAGAATTGCGGAATATAATGTGTGTAACAAATGACGAATGAAATTTCGTCAAATCCCAGCCAGGTGAATAAAAAAATGAAACATAATATTTCCAATATGCTACAGAGTTCTAAATAGTCACGATCGAAAGAAAAAAAAATAAAAAAATACGTAAACCCGCAACATCTTTCAAAACGATGTAATTCATTAAATATCGCCGAAATAATTTTCGGAATACGTTCAGAACCACTCTGCTTGCTGTAATGACTCTAGAAGCAACTCGTCTTCGACTTTTATAGTATATAAAATAAATAAAAAGCAACATTGTGTACAAATAAATAAATGACGCAGAAGAAGGAAAAAACAAAATGATATTAAGATTATTTATAAATTAATGTTCGTACGCATAAAAAATTTTCGTCGTATACCTTTTATCACTACGAATTCTACGTCGTATTTATATATTCTCTTTAATTAATTGGTATTGTTGGTATTATTTCAAAGCCAACGATGTAGCTACGTTAAATCAAGGTTTAATTGTAACTACGCTAAAAAATCTTCCCCTCTCGTTAATGTAAAAAAATAAACCTCAAAAGCTAGTAAACCAATATTCGCATATTTTCCAGCGGCGATTTAGAAAATAAAATACGAAAATGGTAAAAAAATTGAAAAAGAAATATGCCCGAGCGTAGAGCCTCTTTCAGGCGGCGCTTTTTTTCGTGCTAGATTAGCATGCGTGCGCTTTACGAAAGTACAACATGCATGCTATCTATCACGAAAAATAGCATCGTGTGCAAGGGGCTTTACTCGTGGAGTTCGAGTCCAAACGTAAAATTTATTCACCGCTGAAACCCTCGATATGTACTCACGTAAAAAAAGAAAGAAAAGAAGGGAAAGCGAAAATATTATTATTGTTCAAAAAATTCTCAGCACGAGTAAAAAAAATAATAGTAATAATAGTAAATAATAATAATAATAATAATAATAATAAAAAATAACAATGGAACTTTTGAAAGATACTTTGGTGATGAAAAATTACGACTGATATTAAAACAAATACAAACAAAATATCAATATCAATGATATTATATTTTCAAAATGTGAGCCATTTAAATTACCACAGTACTTTAATCGCTTTATAAAACTATTATAAAAACGTGTTCTATAGTTTCATTTAAAATGCCATTAACAGTCTTTCTTATTTCTTTAATCAAATCAACTACAGTTTTTGGGTTGTTTTTATAACAGTGCGATATTTGGAAATGTCTCCACTTCTAAGATCATAAAAGCATTTCCTTTAAATAAAGGTCCGTCTCTCTATTGTAAAATGAGCCCTGATACACCCGATTTAAGGCAGTTACCCCGTGTGATATGTTGAAAAAATAAAGTGATTTTCCAATATTCGAAGTGGTTGGAAAATTACAGCAGTTAGAAGACCAGATGTTGGGAGCGCTTGGTCGAGGGGGTTGGCGGGGCGGGGCACCGGGCCTTTTGCCGAACCAACGGACTGACAAGATCATCAACTAAATGACAAAGTTCTACGGATTAGGAATTCGTCGACATTCAGATTCTGTTGAAGAAATGAAGAAAGAAGTTTGGGCCACTTTCTTTCATAAAAGTTTGTCAGATGAAAATCCTCAGCATCAAAACTGTCCAGAGGGCGAAGACAGCTGGTACAAATGGCGGCAGGCTGAAGCTAAGGGTGAGCTCAGTCAATTCCATCACGACAAACCACTTTTAACACCAGCAGTCCAAGCAGCTATCAAGCCTGTGTATGAAGACTTGTCAAGAGATGAACTGCTGATCCGATGCTTAGGAGCAGAGACGCAGAACAATAATGAATCTCTGAATTCATTGATCTGGACTTTCACTCCAAAACATCTTTACTCCGGCGCGAAAATCGTTGAGATTGCAACATTTTTGGCCGCAATTATCTTCAACGAAGGATTTCAAGGAGTCATAAAAACATTGGCGACAATGGGATGTCCAATTGGCCACGAAGCGCATGCTTACATGCACTGCCGTGATGAAGCACGTATCGCTTGCTCCGAGCGGCGCGTGAGCGATGTCGTGAAACAAGCCAGGATTGAAGCAAGAGCGCAGCAAACAGCTTTAAGGGACTTCCAAGAGGAAGAAGAAGGAATTCTCTATGAACCAGGCATAGCAGATTAATGGTGAGTAAAGATTTCATAATTTAAATCGTATTTGAACTTGTAAACGCGTTTTTCTTAAAACTGCGTTTTTATAACTGGCCTCCACGATATCTCAAAAGCGGTTTGACCGATTGCTTTGAAATTTTAATGGTAGATTCAGCACATGTATAGTCATCGATTAAACTAAAATAATGCAAAAATTCCGAGCCATTTTTTTTATAACAAAATAATCGAAACAAATCATGAAATTTGAAAATCATTTTTCTAAAACATGTCAATTATTCAATGTTCAATATTTTCGAATGATTCTAGTTCATTCGATAGCCACAGCTTCACAGATTAAAATGCCGTTTGGTTTTTTGATTTTAGATAAGCCAATCAGCCGGAATCATGGAGAAAGTCGACAAACTTTTTTTCGACATGGGTGCCTTTGGAGTGGCGCAACACACATTGTGATGAAGATTTTGGTCTAAAAATATTCTGACTTACTGTTGAAATATCAATAAATATATAGTAAAAAGTTCAAATGTTTATATTTTTATTGTTCGTAAAAATAAAAAATCCCAAAAAAGCTAAAAAAACCGGCCGTCACACGGGGGACCCCGTTAAGCGAAAGGAACCGAGAAATTTGATTGAATAAGGTTGAAAAACGTAATTTTTCCCACTTTTTCTATTGAATTTAATATTCTCCTAAACAGGTAAATCCATTAATGAAAAGAGAACAATTTTCTCTCCGTGTACGATCGTCCTCCGAATCTTTGAGTATTGTTTCATGAAAATTTAAGGAGGAACGCCACTGTGACGGGTCAAAAAATTCAAATTTTCTTTCGTTTTGCATTTTCTTAAAGTTTACACATTCAAAAATATGTAAAAAACGCAAAGGAAACTTTAAACCCGTTAATCTCGAAACGATATTTTCCACCTTGTCCCAGCGAATACCCGAAGACTAATGAACCGACGAAAATTTTTTCTTTTCAAATTTTCGTTATTGCAGTGACTAGGAGGAATTATGCCATCGCAGTTATCAACGTATTCCGATCGACGGCGCGTGGCTGAGCGCGCGGCGCCATCATTTGAAGTCGTTTTTATGGGATAGTCAATTCCAATTTCGTTGTCGATTGCCTCTGAGAATTTGGAAAATTCTTCCTCTTCCTCATCATCGCTTAAAATTACTTCGGCTTCGACAGCGTTCGCACAACTCATACCTACATTACATTTTTTTGCACAGAATTACTTCGTGCATTTCAGTCCTAATTTCCGACACGTACAGTAGGATGTGCAGCCACTCTTATCGCACGAGCACGATATAATTTCCAACAAGTTGGGCGGAATAGGATCCTTCCTACACGTTATCGGCTCTAACATGTATCTACTTTTTTTTCACCGCCACTGCATCGAGTTCTTTGAACATTTACCTTGCTATTGACAAACTTGTAAAAACGTGCGAAGCGAATATTCATTACAAGCCTCAGCAGTTGGGGGAAGAGAACTTAAATTAAAGGTGCTCTTAAGGCTCGATTTTGTGAAACACAAGTATCGGAATTCGTCATAACCCATATTATCTCCATTACGCGCACCTAATTCCATTTCTATATACCTCTCTCTCTCTCTCTCTCTCTCTCTCTCTCTCTCTCTCTCTCTCTCTCTCTCTCTCTCTCTCTCTCTCTCTCTCTCTCTCTCTCTCTCTCTCTCTCTCTCTCTCTCTCTCTCCCCCCCTCTCTCCCCCCCCCCTCCCCCCCCCCCCCTCTCTCTCTCTCTCTCTCTCTCTCTCTCTCTCTCTCTCTCTCTCTCTCTCTCTCAACCTACCTGAAAAGGTTCACTAATTCCGAGCATGCGTATATATCACGACAGTTATACAAATTTTTCAGGGAACTCCACTCTTAATCGATGTAGGAACAATATCGCTAAGAATTTTCTTTGCGAAATTCATTATTCTTTTCAGTTACTTTTGCTCAAGAAAGGAAATTGAAAATGACCATTAATTTTTTCGAAATTATATTTTAAGTACATTACTAACTTATTGTAGTAAATGAAACAGTGTCGGAGAAAAGATTTATTTATGATACCCTTTCCCATTCATAGTAAAATGATTTTAAAGCACGGTTGTAGGTAAAATTTGTAAAAACGTTGGTCATAGGTCTGATATGGGGTGAACATGATTTTTAAGGATACCATCGTGTTCGTGAGATAAAATCACGTAAAATTAAAAAAAAATAAATTGTTCTACAACCATTTTTAAGTAAGTTATCAAATTTGTTAATTAAGCCGCTCGCGCGAGGCTGCGGAGCGAGAGGGGGTACTCCCACCATGCCGCCCGGCCGAGCGGCCGACGCCGCGCGCTTGGCCGCGCGCCGTCGAACGGAATACGTTGGTTACTGAGATGGCATAATTCCTCCTAAAGGTCAGTATTTTATTGAATCCCGTAGCTGGAAGCGTAGGGAAGGCTAACGAATTTGAATTTTGCAAAAATCTTAATTACAACAATAGAAAATTGAAAAAACGTACAAATATCCATATCTCGGGCTGTAATCAAGATATTGCAACTTTTTTTTTTAATTGTTCGTTTTGAAAAACGCATTAGATGATCCAAGAGTTTTCCGGATATCTTTGTAACTTTGGTCAGAATTGCTATTTGTTTATAAGCAAAAATCGAAAATCGTCAAAAAACAGTATTTATTTTCAACGAAAACATTTTGTTTTCCATATCGCTTGTGCACGATGATACAAAGCTCCTCGATTTTTTTCTACGCTGTGGGCCTTCGTCGAGAAAGTCTATTGAATGCCAAAGTTTTTTCGATGATCGCAGATTGTTGCTAAACTATATCTCGCAGATCGATAAATCTTGCACGATTCTCTTGGGGTTCGGCTCTCCTACAACATGTATGAACTTCAAACCGATATGTTGATAAACAATCGATTGTGGTTGCAAAAATTAAATTAACAATTTTTTTTCATTTAATTAACCGCTTAATTAACAATGCTAGCTCATTTTTGTATAGGACCTTTTTTATAGAGGACGTTATGATGAATAACTTTTATTCGAAACTTTTTTCGATAGGGCGCGTTCAAAAGAAAATAACTAAAAAAAATCGATTTTTTAATTTTCAATAATTTTTTTTTGCTAAAATGCAACTCGGATTTTTTTGAAAACTCGGGGCTATATTCCTATAGGTCCAAACAACCTATAAAAAAATTGGCCAAAGGCTAGGTCTCTTGAATAGGACTTTTGCTAAAGTGACTGGACTAGAAATGGCAACAGTGTACGGTGCGGCGAACTGAACCGTGATTGTGTAGGACATACAGAGTGTACAAGCTTTGACAAAAACTTGTAACCGGCAGCACCGTATAAGCATTGGATTTTACTGTACGCCACGGCCGAAACTTTTAGCTCGTACGTATACATACAGAACAACCTTAAAAATACATACGCGCTCACCACGACAATATCTCTGTTGAATGAACAAAATTGCGATGAACAAAATGAAATTTGTTGATTCAACAAATTTTTTTTCTAAGTTTTTTTTTCTCATTATAGTTATACCGGTAAAAAAAAATTCTCAAAAATTGACAATTTTTTGATCCATCATAGTGGCATTCCCCCTCAAATTGCGAGCCGAAAAATCTGTCTGAACGAATGAGAGAGTGTGAGTGTGGCCAACAGAGGACAGGAGATCACATAGAAATGTACGACTGCATAACGAACGATAACGAGTACGGTTGCGAGTGGACGATAGCGCGTACGAAACTTGAGAAACTGCGATTCGAGTCTGATTACATTTTGGAGCGATCGGAATAGTATATTACGCACCTAGGGAGGGAAAGTAGACTACTTCAAACCGCGGGCAGAATTGTCACCCGAGCCGAAGGCGAGGGTGACAAGCACGCGGTTTGAGGTAGTCTAATTTCACTCCCGTGGAGCGTATACTATTTTTCACCACACATGCCCCGAAAGTTCAACTTTCCGATTTCGGAAAGTTGAACTTTCGGTGCATGTGTGGTGAAAAAATACTTCCAGGTAAGTCCAGTTAAGATAGGAGTCTCGCCACAGTCACGTTCAAAAGTTAACTCTCCGGTCAAAATGCGAAAATTTGGATATAACCTGCGAAATAACCTAAGAATGGCAATTGTCAAATCATACGGGAGTCTAAAAACATGAAAATTTTCGGGAACAATGTTTAACCCTCCGTGGTCACCAGGGGTCAAAATGACCCCCAAGCGCAACTTTAATCTAGAATTAATATAAGTTATTGGCGCTCGAGGAAGCTGACCAAGTTAACCCTCCGTGGTCACCAGGGGTCCAACTGACCCCAAGCGCAACTTTAATCTAGAATTAATATAAGTTATTGGCACCCAAGGGGGCTGGCCTGCCCTGTGACCAGCGCGTTATTTCTAGAACGTGTAACCACGGAAGGTTAATATAAAATTCAGAGTTTCCGGAATACCCGCGTTTCCCTATGCAATACACGTAACATATAGTTCATATCACTATATCTCCAAAACTAAGTAGTCAGAATTGTTGTAATTTTTCGAAAAACTTCGTCATATACACCAGTGCAAATGACAATTAAAAAAAAAAAATCTGTAGAAAAGTTTCGAAGTAATGGCGTAAAATGTGAAATTTTCTACCTTTGCCCATAAGAACACAAATAAAACTATACAATTTTTGATTTCCGATATCTCGAATATGGAATAGTCAATCCTATTCAAATTTTGCACGTTATTAAATAATGGTGTTCTGAATAAGTTCTCGAAATATAAAAAAATTCTGTAGAAAAACGCTTTGGCGAAACTCCTATCTTAAGCGTTACTCCGTTAAAACAATCGAGAGTCTATTTGCATTAACTTTAATTACAATTAAAGAGAATTTAATTTGTTTTTTTACGTCATATGTTAATTGCGAGGACTTTTACTACATCGAGGAAGAGAATATATCGCAGATCTTTAAGCGCAATTAACACTATTTAAAACTAACATTAAAAAAAATAAATAAATAACCAAAAAGAAGGTAGCATACAAAGTAAACAAGTACTCACCAGTACAATTGACTTTGCACTTGTAAATTATAATTTGGACAAAAGTTCAGAGTGCTTGCTTTCTGGACACTATCGAGCCACTAGATTTTATTTGAAACAGTTGTGCTCGAGAGCAGGGGTCTGACACTCCACGACCCCCACTCCTTCTTATTTGGCATCGTCGACAAAGTTGTATACAACCTACGAGCACGAAATTATTGCGACCGTAAACGTGGTAGACCTGAGGGACTGGCGCTGCGATAAAGGTGGTGGGGATAGTCGGAGAAATTGTGCCGGCTCGCGACCAAATAAAGTAGTTCAGTCACAAAAGTCCTATTCAAGAGACCCAGCCTCTGGCTAATTTTTTTATAGGTTGTTTGGACCTATAGGAATATAACCCTGAGTTTTCGTAAAAATCCGAGTTGCATTTTAGCAATAAAAAATTATTAAAAATGAAAAAATCGATTTTTTGAGTTATTTTTTTTGGAACGCGTCCTATCGAAAAAAGTTTCGAATAAAAGTTATTCATCATAACGTCCTCTATAAAAAAGATTCTATACAAAAATGAGCTAGCATTGTTAATTAAGTGGTTAATTGCAAATGAAAAAAAATTGTCAATTGAATTTTTGCAACCGCAATCGATTGTTTATCAACATATCGGTTTGAAGTTCGTACATGATGTAGGGAAGCCGAACCCCAAGAGAATCATGCAAGATTTATCGATCTGCGAGATATAGTTTAGCAACAATCTGCGATCATCGAAAAAACTTTGGCATTCAATAGAATTTCCGGACGAAGACCCACAGCGTAGAAAAAAATCGAGGAGCTTTGTGTCATCGTGCACAAGCGATATGGAAAAAAAATATTGTTTTCGTTGAAAATAAATACTGATTTTTGACGATTTTCGATTTTTGCTTATAAACAAATAGCAATTCTGACCAAAGTTACAAAGATATCCGGAAAACTCTTGGACCATCTAATGCGTTTTTGAAAAACGAACAATTAAAAAAAAAAAGTTCCAATATCTTGATTACAGCCCGAGATATGGATATTTTTACGTTTTTTCAATTTTCTATTGTTGTAATTAAGATTTTTTCAAAATTCAAATTCGTTAGCCTTCCCTACGCCTCCAGCTACGGGATTCAATAAAATACTGACCTTTAGGAGGGATTATGCCATCACAGTTATCAACGTATGCCGATCGACGGCGCGCGGCTGAGCGCGCGGCGTCGGCCGCTCAGCCGGGCGGCGTGGTGGGAGTACCCCCTCTCGCTCCGCAGCCTCGCGCGAGCGGCTTAGTTAACAAATTTCATAACTTACTTAAAAATGGTCGTAGAACAATTTATTTTTTTTAATTTTACGTGATTTTTTCTCGCGAACACGATGGTATCCTTAAAAATCATGTTCACCCATATAACTTGACATTACATCAAATTGCAAAAATAAAAAATTTGTATGACGTGTCTTTCTCTTTCAAAGGAAACATAAATAATATTGTTAAGGTTAAAAAAATCTGTCATCATATATTATGAAATTGTATGAATGTGAATAAATTATGCTTTTGTAAAGACTTTTTCCTAATGACACTACTTATGTATTCCTTTGATTGTACAGATCGATTGACAGAAATAAAACAATAAATAACATAAGATAATTTTGGAGATTTTAGAGCGCGTAGGTGACGAAGAACGAAGATGATAACATAACCTTCCTTTTCTCTTATTTTAATCTTCACAAGTACGTCGAGAAATATCAACAATAATGGCCGGTTGTTCCACCTTCAGGTAAATTTTTCCTGGCGGTTGTACCATTGGATAGTAGACCTTTAACTATTGATAAAATTTACCGGAAGGTGAAAAAACCGGGCCTAAGTCATGACGCCGATCTAACCGTACCAGGCACTCAATGAGGTCAACAAAACAACACACTTATGCATGTTTTGTGTGGTTGGTAGAAGAATCGAGTTCCCGAAACGATCGACCAATCAGGAGCATTTCGGGAACTGCCAAATAAGCCCTAACCCGAAAACATTGAGTGTCACTCCCCAGCTCGAGAGCTGGATAAAGGGTGGCCTCAATTCATGATTCTTTGGGACCCTCGAAAGGCAAGATTAGTGGTGGGGAAAAAGGGATATACCAACAAATTCCACGATCAAGGCCATTCTACAGTACGTCGTATGTCCGTATTGTAAACCGTCGACGTATGACGGTCGTCGTTATAACGAGATATGCTCATTTCCCACCTCTTTCAACTTGCGAAACCTTTGAATACTTTGACCGTTTGAAAGGTCTTTTGGCCTGAGAATAATAATGGCTGGAGAAGAGTTGTGACGCTCCAGAGATAGACAAAAAATTATTTTACATTTCTTTAAATCCCTTAAAAATGGTAATAACATTATTACAAATATTAACTATGAAAAAAGGCAATAATTCATCAAACGATATGAGAAATTATTCAAGTAAAAAATGGAATAAAGCCAACGATCAACAGAGAAATATTTTTCAAAAAAATATTATCGACTTATGAAAAAGTTTATAGGGGAGACCGAGGCAAAACGGGATACACGGGGTAAAACTGGATACCTCGAAAATAAATTAAAATTTTTTTTCTTTCTATTTAAAAAAAAATTTTATGTTTAAAATTTAAAAAAAAATATTTTTTCCCCAAAATTTCTTCATTTTTTATATATTTTTTTAAACTGGATTTTTAATTCTCGAAAAAACTTTTTTCCTCCCAAATTTCTTCATTTTTTATATTGTGTCAAAAACAAAAATGATTGTCTTTTTACCAGACAAAACTTTAATTTTAAGGTCAGAATTTTTTTTTATGTATTTATTTTTTCAAACTCATATTAATTATTGTAAATTACTATTAATTAACATAATTGCAATGCCTAGTCAATCTTGGATATAACTTGTAAAATATCCGAATAATGTTAGTTATATCTTATAAAGAATGTACAAACTTATCAAGCAATGAAAAAAAGGACGAATACAAAGTTGAGGGTGTTAAAACTAACGTTTCACCTCTATATCTCCAAAACTCAACGGTCAAAATCCCATTTTTTTTTATGAAGTTCGTCATGTGTTCCTCTTCAATTAAAAATTATCTAGAAAAAAAAAATCGGTATAACAGTTTCAGTTATTATGAGAAATGTGAAATTTGCAAATATTTCTTGTAAGAATCGCAAATGCATGTAAAACTGCGAGATAGAAAATATATACACTGATTCCCAAAAATAAAATAACACTAAAATTCCCGCAAAAATTAGATCTTTTTTGAAAGGCTGGATCTTGGCAAAAAATGGTCGTAAAATTTTGTCCATAAAGCATTTCGAAGATTGACTCTTCTCTATTTCGAATCCACCTTTGAGAAATTTTTAATTTTCGAAAATCGAAATTATTTTCCACTGCGAAGTGTCAAAAACGAAAACGAACATTTTTTCAACGATTTTGATAATATTATGGAAGTTTCACGTACACAAAATTATTCTCAATAAATCTGTTTCGTGACGTATGTAAACCGTATCTTCAGTTTCGAATCGTTTTTGGAAGTTACAGTAATCGAAGTAAAGAATGTAATTTTTACTATGACCGTCTGCAACTCATTCGATAAAAAAAATGTTTCATAATGTGATTGCTTTTCAAGAAACTCTAAAAAGTGACAAATGTGCAACTTTTCATAAAACCTCATGGTACTCCGTGAAAAAAAAATACAAAATCATTAAAATCATCGCATTTTTTTAAGTTCAATGAGTCCTTAAAAAGTATGCCAAGACGCGAGACCCTGAATTTTTTTTACTGAGGCCCTCAATTGGTCGAATGCGGCACTTCAATTAGCATCATTCAAAAATTACCTCTTTTGTGTTCAGAAATTTTTTCGGTTGAAAATTATGGTTGAATGGTCTTTACGGTTTGCCTTAACCTCATTTTTTGTAAGTTAACAGAAAAAATTTGGAAAAAACAAAATCATTTTTTTTATTAAATTTTTTTCGAATTTTTTTTTATTACCAAATTGTTTCTATTGTTTTACGAAAAATAAGATTCGTTTGTCATCATCTACGTTGATGACAAAAATGATTAATTATGCAACTCAATTATTATCAAAGTCTACGTTTTCCACATAATGTAAACATAAACTATTTAAAAACAATGATGTAGTTAATGACCAAAATGCTATAAATTAAAAAAAATTATGTGGAAAAAATTTTTTTTACTGATATTTGAGGGATACCCTACTTTGCCCGATTTCTTTTTTCTAGAAAATTATAAAAAAACGGAGTACATTTCGTGATTGTGACGGAAAAGAAATAGACGAAGTTAGTTAAACTTACAAAAAAATACAATATTTCCTTAGATGTCTCGTTTTGCCCCGGTCTTCCCTATGTGGGAAAAATATATAGTTTAGTAATTAAGAATATAAGGAATCTTCGAATAACTAGTATTCAACGAAAAAAATATTTTTACAATAATTTAAAAAATATATGAAACATGAAAATTGGAAAAAAATAAATATTTTATTACCTAGAAAATAATCACGAGAAAAAAAATATTTAAAAAACTCTAAAAAGTACACAATAATTTATTCAAAGTCAATGCAAAACCTTTATTGTTTACAAAGTTTTTAAAGCCGGTGCCAATCGAACTAAAATTAATTTTCTCAAATGTTCTACTATGTACCACTAATACGTATGAATAGTAGATAGATTATAGATAGCTTTTGTTTATTTTTAATTTATTCGGCACTGACTTGCAAAACTTTGTAAACAATAAGGGTTTTGTATTGGCTTTCAATAAATAATTCTTTACGCTTTAGGTTTTTTTTTTATTTTAAGTTTATTATTTTTCGATTTTGAATTTTCTTCATCTTTTCCTGATGGTTTTCGCATTTTCATAATTTTGTTTCTAAATTGATAATAAATTTAAAGAAATTTGTAAAATTTTAGGCACAGTACTATCGTATCTGGTCCCATTTTTTTCTTATAATTTTAAGAGAAATGTAAATATTGGGGAAGTTGTACTTTTTCGATAAATCGAAGAGTCTTCGCATGGCGTCGAATTGAAGTTTGAAAGTAACGGAAAATCGACCAATCTCGAGTATAGATACCCGGCGCGTCTTGCTTTGGACGTTCAACATTATCACAAAAAATCAATTGAAAAAAAAAAACTATAGCACTTAAATAAATCTTTGAAAAAAATCCTAAAAAAGTTTCTCGAACTTAAAATGTTGAAGAAAGCACGTAGTTGAAAAACTGAAAAAAAAAACATAATAATAATCAAGCGATATTTTCTTTTATTTAGATCAAGAACAACAAATATTAAAAATCCAAACAAAACACAAAAATGTCACCGAAACGTTTTACAATTTTCCATACGATTTAAGTCCTCAAAAAACATTTGAAAAATGCAATTTAAGGACGTAGCACTTGCTCAACGAAACTTCGTTCAAAAAAACCAAAAGTTCCAATTAAAAAAAAAAAAAAAACAAAAAAGACAGAAAATGAAAGGGACTCGAAGGGACAGCTTGAGATAAAAATTATAATGGTTGCCATAATTGCCACATTCGGTTTGTTATTCGCTCGAAGCATTCTATCTTTTCTTCTTTGATAAAAAGTTTTCATTCCACAATCATTTAATCAGCAAGAAAATCCTCCCACTCGTGATCGGTAGAGGTCCATTGTTGAATATCCATCAACAATAATTTTGCCATGTGTATTTCACTTGATAACTTCTCATATATACTTTCTCGCAAAAGCTCCTGTTTCTGACCTCTGACGTAAAAGATCGTGTTGTCCTCAGTGGTTGCAAGTGTTTCTAATTCGAGGATTTCGGACATTTTTGGAATTGCTGCTCTCTGAAAACTCTCAGTTTTGTTAACAAACTTCTTGCAAAAAAAGAGTGCAGCTTCGGACAGATTGACAAAGTTTGAAACTTCGAGTTTTCTACCATACGGTTGAAGCAGTCTGTAACAAACCCACATGTCCCCCATTTCTTCTTTTAACATCGTCACCGTTTTTATAAATTCAGAGATTTCTTCACGAATTACAGCGAGTGTGTGTGCCCGTGTTGGGAATGGCATTGAGATAAAATCCAACATGTACCTGACAACAAACATTGAAGACTTTACAAGCAGCGCCGCTGCAGTTTGAAACTCAGGATAGCTGGATCTATATTTCATCACCCAATGGAACATTTTTTCCTTTAGAACAGGAGCACTACTCCAGATACCTGTCATATTTTCTATTCCCTGGGTATTCAAAAAAAATTCCGCTTTCAATGCATGTATAGAATGCCTGGCCGTTTTTTTTCTATTCTCTAGGAATAATCTTATCTGATTCGATCCTTGTTCTGGATCCCTTGATTTCGGGAAGGACGCGAACATTAGTATGATTAGTAATTGGGCAGTTATCCGAAGATCTTCTGATGTTGGACCACGCTGGACATCCCTTTTAATCGTTTTAGTATTTATTTCTTCACCTTTGAATTCGATGTTTTTGTCAGGGTGTACCAGATAACTTTCATACATCGGTGCAAATTCCGGATAAACCATAAAAATAGAAAGAAGCAAAGGCAATGAGTCTTGATGTACAATTGGAACAACGTAGTCTCCTCTTTTATTTGGACTTGCCAGTTTTTCCAAGCATGCTAGAAGGGTTTGATGACTATTAGCAATTACAATTTTTTCCTCTTTAAGAACCAACTTTTTATATTCCTTTTTCGTCGACAATCCTGCAGTCATAGCCACTTGGTCATAATCAGATTGGATAATATATTTCGTGTCCAAGATTCTGACTATCGTTTGTTCACATTCGTAATACCCAATTGAAATAGCCTTTTGAAAGTGGTTGTTTTCCACGACGGTAAACGCACGGAGCTCTTCAAGCGAAAGCGTTGGTAAATGGTAAATAGGATCGAGGAACACTCTCTCTGATGATATTTTCGTGATCTCCCTCTGATCGCCTTGTTCTTCGATGTCAGGAGGTTGCATCTGTAAAATTGGTTCAAATGAGTTTAATTGGTATAACGCTTTATTTTATTGACATAAAGGCAGGAGATTTTTAATACAGGGTGTTAATAAATAGGGGTTTAATAAAGAGTGTCCCAAAAGCCAATGATAATATTGCAGGTGCTGACAGGCCAGATCATGACGATTCAGAATAACTAAATATGACCTCAGTAAAAGTGTCATAGTTTTCGAAATATTTTTGAAATTAGCGAAAATCTTTGACTTACGGCAATATTTCACATATTACGGCTGCAAATACCGGGTATATTTCGGTTCAGTTTTTTTCTAAATATTACTAAAAAATCCTGTTATCAATAGTAACCATGAATATTTTCATTATTGTTATGGTTTTTACAAAAAAAATCTTTATTTTTGCTATTATCAGCTGTTTTGAATTTTCATTGCATACAAGGGGAGGTCGACTACTTGTCATCACCGATTTCGTCCGGATTCACAGTATATATAGGGCTTGATTAGAAATAAAAGTGACGCAAGTGGGAGCTCCAGATGGCCAAGTGTTTAGGAAATAAAATTTTTGTCACGAATCGGTCATTAAATAAATCTTTTATGTTAATATGTTTTCCAAGCAGTGGTTGGCGTAGCGGCGAGAGTTCGGATTCGTAATGCGAGGGTCGCGGGTTCGAGTCCCCGTGCGGAAGCTTTTTTTTCTTTGGCTTCTTTTCAATTTTTACGATACTTACGCCACAAATGAACCGAAATAATGCATAATGTATTAAGTTTATTTATATTTTCACAAAGGGCATAGGGCGTCATTTTTTTAATAGACGCATAATCATGGAAAATTTGGGATTGCGAATAACTTTCCAAGAAGGAATTGTAATTAAAGCGTACACGAGGACTTTGTATATAAAATTAGGTACATTTATTGTTACCCTATGTTTTTTACCAGTTCTCTCTTCAAATGGAAGAAAATCGGGATCGCACTGTATCTCAAATATATCAAAAAATATATATAAGGGGACCGTACGGTCTAGAGCACGAAAATGTCACCTATTTTCACGATTTTTTTTTTGCCTTAAAAAATTTAAAAATCGATGTTTTAACTTTTCGGGTTTATTACTACCTTTATTAAGTATACAAAAAAATTTTTTTTTTATTTTAAAAACAGTGTTTATTATCATATAATTGGCATTGAAGACGACCCTCTCGAAAAATCCGACCCGGACGGTGAAGATCGATCCGAGACTTGTACTCATCTGAAACACAAAATTCAAAAAGATTCTTAATCAGAAAGAGTGCAGTTATGGTCGGGACTAGAACAAATCGAAAAAATTAAAAATTGACAAAATGGCGCGCTTTTGAAAAAAAATTCGTAAAATCGGGTTTTTTTTCACTAGTTTTTTAGTATAAACAATAAGAAATTATTTAAATAAAATTATGATTGTAGTTCCGACGATAGCCATACATGTTGTGAACAACATATCCAAATTTCAAGTGATTCGGTTGAATAGTTTTTTTGTTTTCACCTGCGCAGTGCCGAAAAAAGTCGTTTCGAGATAAATGAGTTTAAAGTTTGAGGTACAGATATTTTCAAAAATTGAGCAAATTTTGAATACTTACAGTTAATCCGCGATTCCGGCACCATATAGGATTCCTTCGGAACGTTCATAATTCAAGATTTCCTCACTCCTTTCATTTCTTCGAGCTGTCCGAGCCTCTTTGGAGTTGTCCGTGCTCCTACGGTTGGCGCTCGATACTCGCAGCTCGTCTCGGTTTTGCGCTAGTTGCTCCGCTTGTGGCCCGATTGTTATGCCCATGGTCTCCATTATTTTCAATAGGGATGCAAATCCTTCATTGAATATGCAAGCGGAAATGTGAGTGGCAATATCAATGATTTTTTTTCCGGCAAACAGATGTTTCGGCGCAAGGTGCCACACGCAAGCATTGAAACTTTCGTTATTGTTCTGCGTATTACTGCCAATACACCTTTCCAATAAAGTCTCTGCTGTCAATTCTTCATAAATTGGTTTTAATATCTCTTGTGCTTCATCGCACAGAGCAGGTGGGTGCTCGTAGGTGTCTAAAGTACCTGCAGCCTCACTTTGACGCCACTTGCACCACGATTCGGAACCTGGAGGACAGTACGAGTGTTGCGGATTTTCATCTGTTGAAATTTTGTGATAATATGCTGCCCATATTTCACTTCTCATCCCTTCAGTCGAATCTGAATTACGTCTAATCTAAGCTAGACCGTAATAAGTTGACAGCTCTTGCAATAATTTATTCGTCAATTGTTGACGCTTCGGTGTTTTATTTATCGATTTCCGCTGTGTCTTTTTTCCCTCTTCTTTTTCTGTCAATTTCTTTGTTGCTTTCTTTATTTGTGCATGTTTTTTTTTCGCATCAACAGCACGTTTGTACAAACGTTTTTTAACATGCAAAACACATTCTTTTTTGCAAACTAAAAAATCATCCCCGTAAGGCTTTGTGTCCAATAAGGCTTTGAACGTTTTCGTGTCGCGGACCGCTCTCTACCTGCGTTATGGGCTGTAGAAGCTGTAATATTGAGAATTTCCGCATGAAAATTTCACAGTATATTCTTGAGATACTATACTTTCGACATATCGAAAAAAAAAAAAATCGATTTTTTCAAATTTCTAGACCATACGGTCCCCATAAACAGCTCTAAATTTACATTTTCGCAAGTAACCATTTATTCAGAGGATATTCTACTTTCTCGGGTTGAACAAATCCATTGTTAGTCTTAATCGTAATTACATACTTTCGAGAATTTATTCTTAAAATTTTAACGAGAAATTCGCAATATTTCCAAAGTCATAAACGCAGGTAGAAGCGTTCCGGTCGACCGATCGAGTTGCTCCCCTTTTTCGGCACTCTTCTCTCGTACATTATACTAGCTGTTCCCGCGGCTCCGCCCGCGACAAGAAATATCGTTGTTAATGCAACTCAAATATACCTATTCAATAACAATTATGTACTAATCTAACAGAAT
This sequence comes from Rhimphoctona megacephalus, assembly GCA_963989365.1. NCBI lineage: Eukaryota > Metazoa > Arthropoda > Insecta > Hymenoptera > Ichneumonidae > Rhimphoctona > Rhimphoctona megacephalus. The sequence goes on along the minus strand of OZ022417.1, from coordinate 4,228,976 downwards.
TTATTACCTTCTGTACGAGTAATATGAAACTTTTATATTGTAATGTAGCCTAAATAATATTATGCTATTTTCTTCTTATTTTTATCCATTTTATATAAACCCTACAACGGGGTCAAAAAAGATCCCGATCTTCTCTTTAGCACAAAATGTTTCCGCATATGCGATAATAAGGTTCGATTATATATGAGGCATTCCACGCCAAATAGGTCATTTTTGAAATTCGCATTTTTTATTGTGTTGATTTCTTTTTCTATAATAGAGCTTATTGAAAGGAACTCATCTGATTTTTTTTTTAATTTTTATCTCAACACGTTCTTCGGAAACGAATTTTTGAAAAATTTTCCAATTTTCTTCTTCAAATATCAATAACTCTCTCAAAAATGCAGTAAACCGAGTGGATGAGGGGTCAAAATTTTAGTTTTAAAACGTGCTTTCATATGAGAATATGTAGGAATTCATCAAAATATTACATACAACAATTTTTCAAATTCTAAGCGAGAAACGTTATTTTCCACAGTGTTAGCCCCCTTCGATTTTGCTCTTGAATTTTTATCAAAAACTATTATTTTTTTAATGACTTTTAAGCCTAGTTTGATGATGGGAAAATCGTTCGTTGTATTTTTTATAATTAAATTGTGAATATTTTTTTACTATTGATCATGCACAAATCCTTGTAAAATCATACAAACCGCATGGATAAGGGAGTCAAATTTTTCGTTTTGACAGTTCCTTTCATTTAAAAATATGTCAACAATTATTTAAATATTACATAAATTGGTTTTTTTAATTATAAGCAAGAAATGTTTTCTCCCGTAGTGTTAGTCCCTTTTCATTTCGTTGTTAAATTTTGATAGGAAACTATTATTCATTTAATGCATTTTAAGACTAGTATGATCGTGGGAAAAATATTAGTTTAAACAACAATCTTTAATAAAATCTTTAATAAAAATTTAATAAATCTTTAATAAAATTAACAATTTGAAAAATAGATCTAGCTATTTTCTCACGTTCGTACTTAGTTTAAAATTCATTAAATGAATCATGCTTCCGTACAAACATTAAATAAACAAATTAATTAGTACGAGCGCTATGAAAAAAGGTTATTTTATCTTAGAATTGGAAAAACTAGGTGATGTAAACTTGGAATAATTTTTCGCATATTTTTAAACAAAAGTACATTTCAGAATAAAAATTTTGACCCCCTAGACGATTCGCTTTGTTCGATTTTTCAAGGAGTTATAGATAATTGATTGTAAAAAAAATCTATATTTTAATTATAAAAATATACAATGGACGATTTTCCTACGATCATACTAAGCTTAAAATTTCTCAAAAAAATAATAATTTTTTATAAAAAATTAACAGCAAAATCGACGGGGGCTAACTGTGTGGAAAAAAACATTTCATGTTTAGAATTGAAAAAATTGATTCATGTAATGTTTTGATAGTTTACTACATATTCTCAAACGAAAGTAGGTTTTAAAACTAAAATTTTGACCCCTCATCCATTAGGTTTACTGCATTTTTGAGCGAGTTATTGATATCTGAAGAAAAAAATCGGAAAATTTTTCAAAAAATCTATTCCGATGAACGTGTTGAGATAAAAATTTGAAAAAAATCAGATGAGTTCCTTTCAATGAGCTTTATTAGAGAAAAAAAATCAAAACAATAAAAAATGCTAATTTCAAAAATGGCCGATTTGGCGTTGAATGCCCCAAACTCTTTGTTTTTTGATAACAAATAAAATGATGTATGATAGTCACATTTGGTGAATATTTAATGATGAAAACTTTATAAAACGAAAAAAAGTTTTGTAAAATGCAAAAAAGTAGTTTTTTGATTAAAAATTGGGGTCATTTTCGACCCCGTTGTAGGGCTCTGGTGTTAAATCTTATTATACACAGTGTCGCCATCTATATGAGTTCTTATTTCTATCCCTCATACTGCCCTCCGTTTTCACCTACTCTTTTTGTGGGATCTCGTTCTTTCAAAACAATATAATAATAATCATATTATAATAATTAAACGATAATAATAATGGCCAACGAAGCGAATAAAATAAAATTGAATTTTTTTATGTTTATCTCAAGCTATTATTTCGACAGAGTATCTTGGACAGAACCAACGATATTGATACGAATCAAAATAAAATGAAAAAATTGCCCCGATCGTCTTTAAATTATCGAGACAATTATGATTCCACGCTATTTTTGGAAAAAAATCACTAATTAATTACAACAAAATTACAAAGGCAATAAAAACAGTAAAAAAATGAACGATAAACAATTTTTTGGAAAAATTCATAATAAAAAATTGCAAAACTTGAATTAACCTTACCTTTTTCGTTTGTCGTCGAAGATACAATGTTGGATCCTCAAATAACTTTTAATTTATTTATTTGTCCCAATAATATTACGACAAATCAACATTTGCTAAAAATACCGCAATTATTCGGTCAAACAAGTAAGCGACAGATGACGAACTAAGGTCGCGATCCGAATTATGCAAACAACGCCCAATATGTCCGGGTTACGCTGTACGCTATGTACGCATTGAGTGCAATTCAGAACGCGGCCCAACTATACGCGCGTGATTGCTTGAAGTTTTTTGAAGGCACTGTAACGTTCCGAGCGGGAAAATTCGTAATTATTCGATTTGTCCTTTATTCGTAGCGGGTGGGCCCGATTGATAAGGAGCTGAAGCTTGCTTTCGGAACTTTTCAAATAATTAAAGCCAAAATTGAATAATTTTATTGTTTCGACTAAAATGCTAGTTTTATTTAACAAGAGTTGTTCTCTTTTCCAAAGTCGACAATGTTCTGATTTTTCTTTCTTTTCACTCGACTCACAATCGTCCATGAGTCCCTCGCGCAAACTCCGTACGCTCATTCCCAAATGAATGAACCAATCACACCGCTCATGCACTTCCCCCGCCAGCTTTTGACCTTATGACTCTTTCTCATTCCAACCGCAGAATTAATACAGTCATAACATTTAGTAACTGGAAACTGTTTCTATAAATCTCAAATTTAATATTACTTCAAAACTGTTGCAGAGACTTAAAAATAATGAAGAATGTAATATCGGTACTTGATGTAATTTTGGTCACGCATTCATAACATCATAAAAATTATTACCGTTTTTTATTTATCCTTAGATATTATTTCTTGTCGCTATAATTTATTACTCAGTCACCACGTCACCCACCACGTTCCTCTCAGTTTCGTTAATTACCAACTAATAAAAAATCATCTTATAAAAAATGTACGATTATGAAGAACTATATAATTTAACATAAGATTTGCACTTTCGCGGTTTTCTTCCTAACCTAAAGGGAATTCCCAAAGCGCACTCTAACGACGAATTTCGCATTCGTCACACCACAGCATCACTAGCGCCAACCGAGGCCCCGAGCTGAGTTTTACGGCAGGTATAGCAGCACTAGACAATTTCTGTTCATTCAGGGCCATTTTCAAAATTTTTTAGGGACAAAAACAACATCTTCGGATTTCATTTGCGGACTCTCGAAAATTTTACAATTTTGAGAAAGTTTAGCGAGCGAAATGAATGCAATGAATGTAAAAAAAATAAAAAAAAACAAAAATAAAATTTAAAAAAAATTATATTTTCCGGAAGTGACGAAATTTTGTGTCCCCTCAGTTTTTAATTGAAATGAAGAAAAAACTGATGATAATAGTCCCAAAACTATGGATTTTTTTTGTTCATTTTTTGTCGTTGTTCCATCAGGATTATTTTTCTTGAGATCTTCCATTTAAGAAATATTATATTAAATATTCTTCTAGTGTTAATTACCGTAATTTTGGCAAATTTGATTGGCTTTAAAATCATTTTGGCCAAAATCACGATCATTCACTTAAAAAAAAAAAAATTAAGCATCTAAATAAATCTTTGAAAAACAAATGTAATTAAAAGTCTGAAAAAAAATGAATAAATCATTTCTTTCGCTAACCAAGTCATGAAAAAATAAAAATGTAACAACAATAATCAAATTTTTCATTCATTTAGCCATATTCACTTATCCACGCCTCCATGTCAGATCCCAATATACGGAACATATTAGAAATTTCCGATCTTATCTTGCGTTGCACAACAGATCTTTGAGCAATACTTCGAGACATTAGCATCATGACCAAAATCACGACAATTCACTTTTTTAAAAAACTACAGCATTTAAGTAAATCTTAACAAAAAAACCTGAAACTATTTCTGGATTCCAAAATTTTGAAAAAAAAATCGTAGTTAAAAAACTAAAAAAGACTGGGAAATAAGTTTTTTCGCTTACCAAGCCATGAAAAAAAAAATCCCTAACAACAATAATCAAACGATATTTTTCATTTATTTTTATGGAGTACAACAAATATAAAATATCCAACAAAAAAGTGTTAAACATTGATTTTTTATTCATTAATGATACATATGAATAGAAAAAAATAAAAATATCAAAAACAGCGTGTTACAATTTTCTATACAGCTTGAGTCCACAAAAAACATTTAAAAATGGAATTTAATGATGACAACCAAAAATCCAGCAAAACCCAAAAAAATCAAAAATAATAAACTAGGAGAAAACGAAAATCGATAGGGACTCGAGGGGACAGCATAAGATAAACATAATTGTTGTTTAGAAATCGTTTGGTCAGCAAAAAAGTCCGTCCGTTCGTAATCGGTAGACGTCCGTTGTTGAATATCTACCAACAATGATTTTGCCATGTGTATTTCGCTTGATAACTTCTCATACATGATTTCTCGTGAAAGCAGCCCTTTTGCTTCCTTAGTGGTTGCAAGTGTTTCTAATTCGGCAATGGCTGACATTTTTGAAATTGTTATTTTTTGAAAAATCACAGATTTGTTGACAAGAAACTTTTTGCAGAAGAAGAATGCAGCTTCAAACAGGTTCGGAAACTTTGAAATTTCTAGCTTTCCACCATAAGGCTGAAGCACTCTATAAAAAGGCCATACATCCCCCATCTCTTTTTTCAATGCCATCACTGTTTTTAAGAATATGGACGCTTCTTTCAAAATTACAGGGTGTGTATGCGCCTGTGATGGGAATGGCATTGCGATAAAATCCAAAATGCACTTGATCTCAAACGTTGAACATTTTGCAAGTTGCTCGACTGCAGTTGCAAGTTCAGGATACTTAAATGTATTCATTAAAGCCCAATAAAAAATGTTTGCCTTTAGAACAGGAGTACTATTCCAGATATCTGTGATACGTTCGACACTCTCACGATTTATCCAAAACTCCGCTGTGGATGAGTTTATAGCCTGCCTCGCGGATTTTTTCCTGTTTTCTAGGAATAAACTTATTTGAATTGATTTCGTAGGATTATTGGCGAATGACTTTGTTGACATTAGTACAATTAGTAAGTGGGCAGTAATCCGAAAGTCTTTTGATGTTGGATAACGATCAACATGCCACACACGAATCGAAGTACATATTTTATCTGTACCTGTCAACTTGACGTTCTTGTCAGGGGATTGTATATAACTCTCATACATCGGCGCAAACTCCGGATACACCGTAAAAACGCAGAAAAGCAAATGAAACCCCCGAGAAAAGAAGCTTTGTATAACTGGAACACATTCTCGTTTTACAATTTTTTTTGTCAATTCTACAAGGAATTTATGACTCTCAGCCATTATTATTTTATTCTCCTCCTCTTCAAAAACCATCTTCTCATATGCTATTTTGGTTGGCCATCCCACAGCCATAGCCACTCGATCATAATCAGACTCCGTAATGTATTTTGTGTCGAAGATTTTGACTATCGTCTGTTTGCATACGTAAGACCTAATTGAAATAGCCTCTCGAAAGTAATTGTTTTTTACAACGGTGAATGCACGCAACTCTTCCGGGGAAAGCATTGGTAAATTGAACATAGGATCGAGAATCCTTCCTTCCAATAATGTTTCTCTAATCTTTATCTGGTCGCATGTTACTCCCATGTCGGCGGTTTGCATCTGTAAAATTTGGTCTAATCAGTTTTATTGATATGATGTTTATTTCATTGATAGAATCGCAGGAAGTATTCAATACAATCGTGTTCTCGTTAATATAATGGAAATTTGAATGATGTGATTCTACCCAAAAATGATCATCATCGATATTGTTATTTATATCATTATTACCATTTTCATTACCTTCATATTTTTTACCTTTTATCATTATGCATTGATAAATTGAAATGAATATTATAATTGACCAAAAAAATATTTATTATTAACTTTCAATTTTTTATATAATTTACATGTGATACACGTTTGACATTTTACAAACGATTGTTGTAGAATTGATAAAGTTCGAACCACGTTTTTCTATCGAATAAAATGCGAAAAGAGCAAATTGGTGCAATTGTGTAATGGATAATTGCAGCAGATTGGTAAAATTGGGTAATGGATAATTGAAATCTTAAAATATCGAGGTAAAATACAGAAAAAAAATGAAATTACACGTTATAGATAGAAGAATTGGGGAGCAAAATGTCTAACAAATGACGAATGAATTGTCGTAAAATCCCAACAGGTAAATAAAAATTAATGTAAAAGTATAAATACACACACACACACACACATATATATATAAATGAGTTGACAAGACTGTGTGAGTGTGGATGTATGAGTGAAAAAAAAGATCGAAAAGAGGAAGAAAAAAACGGATATTCTTAATGATTAGCTGAACAGTTGCAAACACTTGAAAATCAATATTTTCCATTTGTAGATAAACATATAGTTAGGGAGGCGAATAGGGGAATTTTCGGTAACACTCCAGCGTGGCAGTTTAAGATATGAGAGATACCTTAGACCTAATAGAACAACATTGTAAAGTATTTAGCTCTATATGTAGTGACGCGCGCCTAGGATAGACGATCAGATTAGTAAAAAAAAATCGATAGTCTGAAATACTCGAGCGCGTCAGATTAAGATATTGGGGGTTGATTTTAGTGTTTTAAGACTAAATTTAACTAATCTGACGATAAGTCCTTGACGCCGCCGAGTTATAGGGTCGCGAACTTGTAAAAAAAAAACGTTAATCCGGCATTCTCGAGCGCGATTTTTTTTTTTTTTATTTTGAAGAATATAATCTAAAACTTACTAAAAATACAAAATCTGCCGGTTTCCGCATGACCGGAAGTGTGGAGGAGCCATTTCGTCTTCCGAAAAACGCGTTTCGGCATATAAGTCGCGAACGATACATTTCACAAAAAAAAAGTTCAAATAAAAAAAAAAGGTAATTTTATTTTACACAAAAAAGGTCTCCTTACATTTTTGTCTAAAGTTAAAACTTTTTGACTTGAAGCATCATAAAAACTCAAACTCCCGGTTTTTTGAGTATATGGCGAAAACTGAGGGTGTTAAAAAAAAGGTAACTTTATTTTACACAAAAAAGGTCTCTTTACATTTTTGTCTAAAGTTAAAACTTTTTGACTTAAAGCATCATAAAAACTCAAACTCCCGGTTTTTTGAGTATATCTCGAAAACTGAGGGTGTTAAAAAAAATTGATATGAAATAACGATGATTAAATTATGTGACTTTTATTATATCTCAAAATTTTTTTATTTTCTAAAGCTTCTCGACAATTTTCGTGGACTCGGAAAACGTTACGCGTATCTGTATACAAAAGTATTATTAACATGTACAGTTTCATGTATGTATATTATTCAATAGCCTGTTGATCCTCAAATCGTTTTTTGGACGTACCGTAAGCAAAACGAAGTGAAGAATTGAAACAAAAAAGAGGAATTTGCCATAAACCTGTAATACAGACTGAGCGCTTCGCGGAAATATGCCGTCCTACCAGTATTTTTCCATTATTTCGCAACATTGATGGTGGGGAAAGAAACGGTAGAAGGGAATTTTCGGTACACCCTAATATATATATATATATATATATATATATATATATATATATAGGTTACATACGCCGGTTATAGACGCCGATTGAAGAGAGAGAAAAGACCCGACGGTATAATTCCTCGGCCATTCCTCAGTCCGCCGGCATCCGGCACACGTGTACTTGCGTATTTCGAGCTCACAGTTTATTCATTGTGTTTTTGTAGTTTATCGACTTTTGTGACAAGATTTTCGTGATGAGTGATAATCAAAGGAAGTGTGTGTTTTGTTCGGAACTAATTGCCACAAGGTTCTACAACAATCATTCGAACATCAGACACAGATATTCTGGTCATTATGTTGGCCAATGTGGAGCATTTGAACGAATCAGTTAGAGTGTGGATGGATCTCGGAGTCGGTAATGCACGTCGCTATATAGATGTTTCGGCACTGTCAGTTCAGTTAGGCTCAATGCTTTCACGCGCACTGCCTGCTTTCCACGCTTTAACAGGATGCGATTTTAATCCAGCATTGTATAAGCGAGGCAAAAAGAGACCGTTTGATATTTTGAGAAAATCTGAGATCTTTCAAAAAGCGCTCGCTGATGTAGGGTCCGATCGTTGTGATATCCAAACAATTTTCCCCACGCTTCAATCTTTTATATGTCACATGTACGGACTGAAGAAACTCGATGATGTCAACGAAGCTCGATTCAACATTTTTAATAAAACATACAAGGTGCACGACACATCGAAGCCGTTCTCGTTGGACGTACGCAACTACGACGCTTGCAATTTACCCCCATGCCACTCAGAGCTATACCAACATTGCCTCAGAACTCGGTACATCGCTAATTTGTGGAGGAATGCTTACAAATCCGACATCACTGACCTTGCACCAACCGATCATGGGTGGAATGAAAATGATAATAAATTCGAGTTCACGTGGTTTATCGGGAATCAATTGCCCGATGCGTATGAAAATGTTGTTGTAACGCCGGATAGTCTGGGCAACGAGAATGACACTGAGGACAGCAATGACGAGACGCTTGATTCAGGTAAATTTTTGTACTTCTATAATATTCTCTCAACAAAATTACTGAATAGAAATAATTGTTACTGATGTTGCAGGCACTCAGCAGGAAAGAATTTTGGATGGGGAGCCACAATATGAAAGTTCCAGTGAAGAAGAAGAAGAAGATGAATTGTATTGAGCAAAAATGTTTTTTTATGCAATAAATAATACAATTCGTACTACATTTCATCCACATTTACATTTTTGTCAGATTAAGAAAATATGCTTTCAGGATACCGAGATGAACCTCCCCTATGAAAATCTGACGCGCTCGAGTATTTCGAAAGAACTTTTTTTTTTTGCATTTTCAAAAATTCATCGTAACTTATCGTCACGCCCAAATCGTCAGTTTTTTGAAAGGGAGCTTCCTTGGGGCCTACTTAACACCTCTTCCGAAAATCTGACGCGCTCGAGTATTTCGAAATAACTTTTTTTTTTTGCATTTTCAAAAATTCATCGTAACTTATCGTCACGCCCAAATCGTCAGTTTTTTGAAAGGGAGCTTCCTTGGGGCCTACTTAACACCTCTTCCGAAAATCTGACGCGCTCGAGTAAATTTTTTTTTTTTGCATTTTTGACTACTTTGTATACCCACCCCCACCACGCAAACCGGCAGATTAGTATACCGTTGTTATCAGAGGCACTTGGGGCATACGTGGTATGAATATCTGACGCGCTCGAGAATGCCCGAGTAACTGTTTTTTTTTACATTTTTGAAAAGCCGTACACGCCAAACCCACCGCTAAAATGGTTTTTGCCATAAGAGCTTTTCTTTTCGAAATTATTTTATCTTTCGATTTTTATAGGTCTCGACCGCGCTGTTGAATGACGCCATTTAGCTACCTCGCCTCCCTAACTAATATAGTCGAAATAAAGAAAAAGCAACATTGCGTACAAATAAATAAATGTCACAGATGAAAATAAAACCGATGACAGGTATTAAAGTTATTTATAAATTAATATTCGTACGCGTAAGGAATCTTCGTCAAATACGTATATTATCATTATAAATTGTACATCATATTTATATATTCCGTTTAATTAGTATTGTTGTTATTATTTGAAAGCCAACGATTTCATTAGGGCGCCAATTTTATTTAGTTGTTTTTTCGGCATAGATAAAGTAGCCGAATGGTAAAAATATAAACACCTCGATTATCAACGTTTTGTAGCTACATTAAAAAATCTCCTTCTACTAGTTAATGAAAAAAAAGACCACGAAAGCTGGTAGACCGGTTAGTCTAAGAGCTAACGACTAAAATGGTCAGGTAATTTTATCGTCAATGATACTCAGGATAATACTTACCTGAGGGACTCTTTTGCGAAAATCGTCGGTCTGGCAGACCGCACCTGGTGGGTTCAGATGTTATGGGGTAGGGGAAAAAAATAAGGTAAAAATATCGTACCTAATTTTTGTTGCAAACGGTTCCGCTGTGTTTCCAATACACTCAAAAAACAGCAGTGTGTGCCTCACCCACATAAGCGCACGGTTGAAGTGAAACTTCTATAGTAGACGCTGTCGACTATCTTTTATTCCTTAGCTAGAATGTTCGGGGGCTTCCCCGAGAATAGTCGATAAAGAATGTTCGAAGCACTTCACACTTGTAAACCAGAATTTTCGGGAGCTTTTCCGAGAAGAAAAAAAATGTTGGAAAGTGCCGCTTTTTGTACGACAACCGGCTGAGGAGCACGATAAAGACTGTGTGGTGGGCATAGCGTAACTGAAGCAGCTGTTACTTCGGAAGTATTCGGCTTTTCTCGTTCAACGCGTGCGACGAGTACCACAGGCTCCTCCTCTCTGGGTACGGAACGCAACCGACACAGTGTTGCCAGATTCTGCGACACCGCTGTGTTAAAAGATAGCAAATTGGGCGATTTTTGGCAACGCTGAACCGACATGCGCCGAGAGCCCACGGACACACTTGCCGGGCGCTATCCCCTCCACGCGCCCTTTGTTGTGCCCCTCAGCTGATTTTCGTACGAAAAGTGGTAGTCCAGTCACCTTAGCAAAAGTCCTATTCAAGAGATCCAATCTTTGGCCAATTTTTTTATAGGTTGTTTGGACCTATAGGAATATAGCCCTGAGTTTTCGTAAAAATCCGAGTTGCATTTTAGCAATAAAAAATTATTGAAAATTAAAAAATCGATTTTTTTGAGATATTTTTTTTGGAATGCGTCCTATCGAAAAAAGTTTCGAATAAAAGTTGTTCATCATAACGTCCTCTATAAAAAAGATCCAATACAAAAATGAGCTAGCATTGTTAATTAAGCGGTTAACTGCAAATGAAAAAAAACTGTCAATTTATTTTTTGCAACCGCATTCGATTGTTTATCAACATATCGGTTTGAAGTTCATACATGATGTAGGGGAGCCGAACCCCAAGAGAATCGTACAAGATTTATCTATCTGCGAGATATAGTTTAGCAACAATCTGCGATCGTCGAAAAAACTTTGGCATTCAATAGAATTTCCCGACGAAGGCCCACAGCGTAGAAAAACATCGAGGAGCTTTGTGTCATCGTGCACAAGCGATATGGGAAAAAAATTGTTGTCGTTGAAAATAAATACTGTTTTTTGACGATTTTCGATTTTTGCTTATAAACAAACAGCAATTCTGACCAAAGTTACAAAGATATCCGGAAAATTCTTGGACCATCTAATGCGTTTTTCAAAAACGAACAATTAAAAAAAAAAGTTGCACTATCTTGATTATAGCCCGAGATATGGATATTTTTACGTTTTTTCAATTTTCTATTGTTGTAATTAAGATTTTTGCAAAATTCAAATTCGTTAGCCTTCCCTACGCTTCCGCCTACGGGATTCAATAAAATACTGACCTTTAGGAGGAATTATGTCATCACAGTTATCAACGTATTCCGATCGACGGCGCGCGGCCGCTCAGCCGGACGGCGTGAGCGGCTTAGTTAACAAATTTGATAACTTACTTAAAAATGGTCGTAGGACAATTTATTTTTTTTTAATTCTACGTGATTTTTTCTCGCAAACACGATGGTATCCTTAAAAATCATGTTCACCCCATAGCAGACCCATGCCCATCGTTTTTACAAATTTTACATATAATCGTGCTTAAAAATCATTTTACTATGAATGAGAAAGGGTATCATAAATAAATCTTTTCTCCGACACTGTTTCATTTACTACAATAAGTTAGTAATGCACTTAAAATATAATTTCGAAGAATTAATGGTCATTTTCAATTTCCTTTCTTGAGCAAAATAACTGAAAAGAATAATGAATTTCGCATAGAAAATTCTGAGCGATATTGTTCGTACATCGATTAAGAGTGGAGTTCCCCGAAAAATTTGTATAGCTGTCGCGACATATACGCATGTTCGGAATTAGTGAACCTTTTCAGGTAGGTGCCGAGAGAAAGAGAGAGGTATATAGAAATGGACAAGTTTAACAATGGCAAGGTGAATGTTCAAAGAACCCGATGCAGTGGCGGTGAAAAATAAGTAGAAACATGTTAGAGCCGGTAACGTGTAGGAAGGATCCTATTCCGCCCAACTTGTTGGAAATTATATCATGCTCGTGCGATAAGAGTGGCTGCACATCCTACTGTACGTGTCGGAAATTAGGACTGAAATGCACGAAGTAATTCTGTGTAAAAAAATGTAATGTAGGTATGAGTTGTGCGAACGCTGTCGAAGCCGAAGTAATTTTAAGCGATGATGAGGAAGAGGAAGAATTTTCCAAATTCTCAGAGGCAGTCGACGACGAAATTGTTATTGACTATCCCATAGTAAAGGCTCCAACAAATGTAGATAGTGACGACGAGTATGAGTCTAGCGAAAAAAGAGTGAAAAGAGAGTTATTGTAATGAATTTTTCTTTCCTAAATTTTTTTCTTTCACATTAATAAACTTATTGTAATGAATGAAACAGTGTCGGAGAAAAGATTTATTTATGATACCCTTTCCTATTCATAGTAAAATGATTTTAAAGCACGGTTATATGTAAAATTTGTAAAAACGATGGTCTTGGGTCTGCTATGGGGTGAACATGATTTTTAAGGATATCATCGTGTTTGCGAGAAAAAATCACGTAGAATTAAAAAAAAAAAATTGTTCTACGACCATTTTTAAATAAGTTATCAAATTTGTTAACTAAGCCGCTCTCGCGCAAGGCTGCGGAGCGAGAGGGGGTACTCCCACCACGCCGCCTGGCCGAGCGACCGACGCCGCGCGCTCAGCCGCGCACCATCGATCGGAATACGTTGATAACTGTGATGGCATAATTCCTCCTAAAGGTCCGTATTTTATTGAATCCCATAGCCGGAAGCGTAGGGAAGCCTAACGAATTTGAATTTTGCAAAAATCTTAATTACAACAATAGAAAATTGAAAAAACGTAAAAATATCCATATCTCGGGCTGTACTCAAGATATTGCAACTTTTTTTTTTAATTGTTCGTTTTTCAAAAACGCATTAGATGGTCCAAGAATTTTCCGGATATCTTTGTAACTTTGGTCAGAACTGCTATTTGTTTATAAGCAAAAATCGAAAATCGTCAAAAAACAGTATTTATTTTCACCGACAACAATTTTTTTTCCATATCGCTTGTGCACGATGACACAAAACTCCTCGATTTTTTTCTACGCTGTGGGCCTTCGTCGGGAAATTCTATTGAATGCCAAAGTTTTTTCGATGATCGCAGATTGTTGCTAAACTATATCTCGCAGATAGATAAATCTTGTACGATTCTCTTGGGGTTCGGCTCCCCTACATCATGTATAAACTTCAAACCGATATGTTGATAAACAATCGAATGCGGTTGCAAAAAATAAATTGACAGTTTTTTTTCATTTGCAATTAACCGCTTAATTAACAATGCTAGCTCATTTTTGTATGGGATCTTTTTTATAGAGGACGTTATGATGAACAACTTTTATTCGAAACTTTTTTCGATAGGACGCGTTCCAAAAAAAATAACTCAAAAAATCGATTTTTTAATTTTCAATAATTTTTTTTTGCTAAAATGCAACTCGGATTCTTACGAAAACTCAAGGCTATATTTCTATAGGTCCAAACAACCTATAAAAAAATTGGCCAGAGGCTGGGTCTCTTGAATAGGACTTTTGCTAAGGTGAGTGGACTAAATTGCGAACGTTCGGATTTACCTCACATTGATTGATGACTTTTATTTCAGATGTCACGTAAATATATAAGAAAAAAATTACCAATGTATGACATCGACAATTAAAAAAAAAAAAAGCAATTGACGATGTGAAAGATAAAAATGCGTCAATGAGACAAGCATTAAAAACATACATCATATCATAGTTATAGTTGACGTCTATGGCACGCCATTTTGCTATTTATTACCTTCATAAAAATGCAGTCAAATAAAAAATATACTAAATGAAAATTCCTTAAAGGATTTAATATTATGTCTAGACATAATAATAATTCATCAAATTTATATTCAATTACCACTGAATTAGATATACCATTTAATATTATGTCTGGACGTAATTTTAATTCCAAATTAAATTTTACGCTGAAGTGAAATAATTTTTGAGAATTAAAATTGAGTACACAATTTTAATTTGTAAACACAAATGATGTACGAAATTGTATTTTAAAATTCGTTCGAATTAAAATTTGGGGTAAATAAAATTATGTACATAATTTTAATTCAATTAATTTGGGGTAATTAAATTTATGCACATAATTTTAATTAGCCCAAATTTTAATTCGAGGATTAAAACTATGCACATAATATTAATTACTCCAAATTTTAATTCAAAAATTAAAATTATGTACATAATTTTAATTGCCCCAAATTTTAATTCTTGAATTAAAATTATGTACATAATTTTAATTCAAGAATTCGTGAACTCTCCTAGGGAATAGGGACCGTGCGTGCACTATGGAGAGCAGCACCTATGCTATTTTGCTGTAAAGCTTTGGTAGCGTCCCGCGTATAGCGAACGCCGCCCCAATTGCTGATTGGCGTCAAATGCATAATTAAAATTATGTACATAATTTTAATTCAAGAATTGAAATTTTGGTCATTTAGAATAATGTACATCATTTTAATTCGTTCAAATTTTAATTCATCCAAATTTTATTCCAGAATTAAAAAATAAATGAAACTGAATTTGCAAATATTAATTCATTCAAATTCTTGTTCAGGAAATAATATTTGAATAAATTAAAATTTGAACGCAATAAAATTTGCATGAATTAAAATTTGAGCGAATTAAAATTATGTAGACCATTGTAACTAATCTAAATTCTAATTGAAGAATAAAAATTGTGTATACAATCTTAATAATATTGAGAAATTAAATTAGGCTTCAAAATTTAATTCGAGAATTGGAATTATGTACACAATTTTGAGATTTGAATTTAAATTTGAATGAATTATAATTTTGTACATAATTTTAATTTTCGAATAAATGTTTAGGGAATTAAAATTATGTACTTAATATTAATTTAAACATTTTAATTTATGTGCATAATGAAAATTGTCAATGAATATTTTGTCTAGATATAACGAAAACTTCGTGCGATTTAAAATTTAGTTTAATTCATTGAATTATTATGACTGTAGTATTTCAATTTGACTTTGAAAATTCATTTTGTCGAAGTATAATTTTAATTCACCGAATTTTTATTCGGCCTTAATAAATTTTTGAATCGTCAATTCGTGTGATGTCGTACCATAATATTAATTTACTGAATTATTTTGCGACTCATTAAATTTTAGTCTACGATCAAGCCATTGCAAAGGTTGTCAAAAGTGGAAGGGAAAGGAAAACACAATAGAATATTTGGCTTGGCACGAAAAGCATAAAGAATTTTGTAAAGCGAACCATTCAGGCAGCAGTGGCAAGATGGAGGTACATGGGGTCGTCGATATGTTTTTATGGTGACTAGAAAGATTCAACGTACGATATGGCTACCACATCGGTGACGGCGATTCATCGGCATTCAAAACTTTATTGAATGTTCATCCATACGGTGAAGACGTCGTTGTCAAAAATTAGAGTTTCATTCTGCACGTAGTCAAGCGTGTGTTTAAACGTGCTAACGACGCTAGGAAAGCTTTGATTAAAAAAAAAAAAAAAACATTGAAACAAGTTGAAGAGAAAAAAATCGCACCGAAAAAGTCAAAAACAAAAAAAGTAGTCGCGAAAAAGTCGGCTGTTGTAAAAAAGCCACCACAAGTTAAGACTCAAGGTTTAACTATTAAATTAATGAAGGAGTTATCAACAAATTATGCACTAGCTGTTAGAAGGAATATCTATTCCGTTGAAAATATGCGCAAGGAAATTTGGAGCGGCTTTTACCCCAAAATCTCGACAGATAGTAAGCCGCCGCACTCCTACTGTTCCAGCGATTGGTGCAAATACTTGAAAGCTAAGAAAACCAAGACTTGATACAAGCATCCTCCTGCACTTTCTCAAGAAGTTCAAGAAATCTTAAAGCCGATATACGAGGATCTCACAAAAACCGAGCTGCTTAAAAGATGCTTAGATGGTCGTACACAAAATAGTAATGAGTTTCTAAAACGTTCTAAAAATTGGAGAAAACATTAGTTTGAATTTATAAATTCTTATAAAGCTTTATATTATAAATGAAAAGAAAATATCAGAGAACGATTATAAAAATTTAGCCATACCAAACGTATTGAAATCGGGGAGAACGAAGCTTTGAATTTCTAGCTCCCAATAGGAAAAATGGCTCCAAGAGCATTTATAACAATGAATAATAAACAGGAATATGAATATAAAAAAAGTTGCATTCGGCTTGATTCAATTTTTTTTGCGTGATCCCATGGCACGGAAAAGAGTAGCGAATACTCCACAAATTTTTCGAGTATCATCCAATTTCGGTTCCCGCTTTTTTCGGTTCGTTTTATTATCCGTTGCTGCAGCTCGCCTTTTTTCCCGAGCAGCAACCCATCGTCCTGCTCGATGATGTTTATTGTCATTTTTTGAGCGTGTTCGAGAGTGCCGGTCTCGAGATTCGTGTCGGGTGTGATGCTGTGGACGGTAGTTCTCCCGTGAAGAATCCTGATGACAACGCGACAAATATCGATCATCAGATCGACTGCGTCTACGATATTCTCGGCGTCGTTGATAATCCTGTCTACAGTGCCTGTTCGGCGATTTGTCCGAAGATCGACGGCTCTTCGATTGACCTGTGGTGGACGGTTTTTTTCTATTTTGAGATGTGGTTTCAACTTTCTTGCGGTGGTCAATTCGACTACCACTTCGGCTCCGGATAGACGCTCGACCGACTCGACTCAAGTCCAAATCTGGCAGTGCATTTTTATCAACATTATCATTGGATCTTTTATTTCGAAGTGGGGTCGCTACCCTCTTTCGCTGGTTGATTTGACTGCTGTTTTGGCTCTCGATTGACAATTTGCTCAATTCCGAATCTGACGGTGCATTTCCATCGTTCTTGTCACTGGATCTAATTAAATGAATGAATTAAGAGAAGAAATTAATTATGTGTGCCATGACATCTATCAATTACTTATTCGCCATTTGTTTTATTATTTTTTTTTGCCTTACCGATTGTTTTCTTGGTCGTCACAGCATCTTTGTCTCAGTGGCATTTGCAGGTTATCTTTGCTGTAAAGAAATAACAAAAATTAATATTGAGAATACTTTTGGAATAAATACATCAAATAGCTAAACGTTACTATTTCTTAATTATAAAACTCGAAATCCATTTTAACATGTTACGCTATCATGCGCCGAGCCAATAAAATCCGTTTAAAATGCTCCATTATCAATGCGCGAAGTCTCCTAATTAGTTTTAACAAGCTAGACTATTAAGTGTATATTGAATTTTACTATTAGAATAGAAAATGACTTTGAATCACAAAAGTGATTTTAGGATTTAGCTATGAATAACATGTGGTATACGTTGTGGAACTTTTGCAATTGTACATTTATATTTGAAAAGAAAGTCAATTGCACTTTATTCGATTCTGCGTTAACTCTCAAACACAAAAAATTTAAAGAAAAAAAGTAGTATCTCAATCCGCTAAGATTCAGATGGTCGCAAACTTCCAAAACCAGTTTTCATATGAATTGCGTAATAATTTTATTTACAAATAAAATTCAAAGTATTCAATTACAATCGAGCAGCTCAATTTTTTACTATTAGTTTCTTTACATGCACTTCGAGTTAAGCAGTATTCCATTACTACAAGTGTGAATCGGCTAGATAATATGTAGGGTAGAATGTGCTATCTAAACTCGATAGTTTTTTTTTTCTTCAAAAAATGAACGTGTCGAATTTGGTAAATGATAATTTGGCTCACCTATTATCATGTTTGTCCGTTCTCGAGCTGGAGGGCAAAGATTTTTTTTTCCGCCATTGCGCCAGAAGTTACTGACTTCGATCTGAAAAAAAGTGAAATTTCGGAATACAAAATAAAATAAGCTATTCTGTTTTTTTATTTTTGTAGTCAATTTCTTTTTTCTCTATTCTGTAAATGATAATCTGGCTTATCTATTATCATGTGCGTCCATTCTCGAGCTGGAGGGCAAGGATTTTTCTTTTCCCGTCATTGTGTCAGGAGTTACTGACTTCAATCTGAAAAAAAATGAAAATTTGGAATATAAAATAAGCTATTCTGTTTTTTTTTTTTTAGTAAACATTTTCTTTTTTCTTCTATTTACTGTATAGGTTAAGGTAAGTATTCGCTGCAGTTTACTTTACTTTACTATTACTTTATACTCGTTTTCCTTTTTTTTTATTTAACCTACAAATATCTCTTCTTCTATTTATTTACTGTATAGGTTAATAACGTAAGTATTCGCTGCGGTTTATTTTTAACCCACAAACATCTCTTTGTTTTTTTTGAAATGATGTTTTGGAATTCTAGACACAAAAAAATTAGGTTTGTACGAAAATCCTTCAACACATTTTGTACCTGAAGAAAAACGTATTGCCGTGTTGAAGAACTTTCTTACTAATCTGATATCATCTCGAGACGTGGGAGCGTCTTGTATATAGTACAGTACGTTAACTATGAGATATGAAATATCTTTTCGCAATAAAAATAGTAATATAAAAATATTTTGAGGTTTACCTGTAAATTATCAACGTTGTGTATGGAGGTCCACGGTTTTTCAAAGAAACTATGATTAGATAAAAAAAATGAAACAATACTAATAATTCGCTGTTCTTAATAATTCTTTTTTCTTCTTTAATACGGCATGTCAAAAACTTACCATTACCGGGCAGTCAAACTCGTTTTCTTCCACCATATTTTTTCTTATTCTTAGGGTACGTTCGGCTTGCACGCTCACAACGTTCAAAGCGTTTGAAGCGTTGAAAGTGTTTGTGCGCGTTCGACTTGGACGAACATGGCGGTAAACGCAACCGTCTCAATGCTCGTGAGCGTTTACGGTGCCAAGTCGAACGCACTTTGAGCGCTTACAGCGCTGAAAGCGTGCAAGCCGAACGTACCCTTAAAGTGCAGCTATCCCAGAACACGCACTATAAACGCAGCCATTTGCGAAACAAAAAAATCCCTAGATAGGGACCGGGATTATCAATAGATGTCGCCAAAATATAAAATATGGCGGGAAGACAGTGCTTTATCCTATGCGAGATTTCCATTATTTCACGATAAGAAATGAGTTTTGTTCATTCATACAAACATTTATCCCGAATTTATGAATAAGCTCATCAGTCACGTGTAAATTAAAAAAAAATCATCAACGTGTGATATAATAATTCCAGTGTATTTTTTTTTAAGTTAAAGACAGTGTGTATTTCCGTCGGAGAAAAGATATTTTCATTCTGATCGTGTATTTTCAACAATTCGAAAAATTTATTCAACAGATAAGTTATTTGTTACCAATATAGTTTTATTTATTATCATTTAAAAAAACTTTGAACGCGTTTTTCTCGAAACACCATTTTTGAAATTGGTCTCCACGAGATCTCAAAAAGTACTTGGCCGATCCTTATAAAATTTAAATCACGTATTCTACATATATATTCCTAGAAATTAACGCTCTACGAAGTTAAAATTTTGATTTTTAATATCTTTTTTGTACAAAAAACAGTGAAAAAAACGTGTTTTTTATTTTTTTTCTGTTTTCATCCACCATTTTGTCATTTATCAATAAAAATTAATATCCAATCGTCATTACATACCTGATATTATACTTAATGCAACGCACTTTGTTTTTTTAGTTTCAGACAAGCCGTTCCTGAGATATGATGGAGACCGTTTGCCTCCTACTTTTCGAGGCGCTTTGTTCAAGTGCAGTTTTTGCACATAAAAATGTAGTAAAATGAATATAAAAAAATTTTGTATGTAAATAAAGACTAGATTTATCATACCCAACAAGTTTTATTTCAATATTTTTAACAGCATGCCCAGAAAAAATTCCCAAAAATAGCCTTTTTTTTAGCGTTCAAACTCTAATAGCGCCTTAATATTGTTTACTTGAAAAAAAATCCCAAAAATACCTAATATTTCTTTCGGTCTTTTAGCCTGCTCAAGGCCCTTAACCCTTAGACCCTTAGACCCTTACAACCTTTTTTCGGAACGTAAACCCTACAACGGGGTCGAAAACGACCCGAATCTTCTCTTTAGCACAAAGTGTTCTTCGTATGCGATAATAAGGTTTAATTATACACAATTTTCTTCGTTTTTTTTCATAACGAAAAGAATGGTGCATGATAAAGTCGCATTTGGTAAGTACTTAAGGGCGGGGTAACGTTTTTAAACTTTTTTTGCATTTTTTTAAATTTGATTTTCTGAATGGAGAACCTTTCAAGAATATTGTGTGAAAATTTGAGATGAATCGGAGCAAAACTAACGAAGATACAGCGGTTTAAGGCCTTACATACGTCCAGAATTTTCAAAAAATCGATTTTTTTTTACAGATTATTATTCTCTACAGTTTTAGGCGTACTTCTGTGTAAGTCGATTGTACAAATTCCCCATAGATCGAAAGTTATGATAGAAAACGTGACTGCCCAACGAGAGTCTGATGCGCGCAGGTAGATGTCTCGAGCGAAACGCACTTGAAACTTTAAATGCATTTTTCTCAAAACTACTTTTTCTGGCACGGTCTGCATGATAACTCATACAGTTTTTAATATTTTTTGATGCTTTTTTTTTTAAATATTCAAAATTGTTTTCTCTATAGTCTGTCGAGTCGGATTTTTGATGTTGTGATTAAAAAATTTTATAAACATAATTAAAGTGTGACATTTATGACACAAAATGCACACTTTTTTTTAAACTGCCGTAAATTGCCAAAATTTTTCGAATTTCAAAAATCCGGCTCGACAGACTATAGCTACAACTTTATTTTACAAGAATTTTTTTACGTTTTGCAGATCCATCAGCATTTCAAGAAGAAATGATGCAGACCGTGGAGCAACTTTTTTTTCATAGTGCTTCGGGAAACGCGATTTTTTATGTTGTAATTTTTGAAAAAAAAATGAAATAAATTTTTTTATAAAGTTTAAATACTAATAAACAATGTGTAAAAATTATTTTTATTAATTTCTATTGCTATCTCTTCTAAAAACAGTTTTTCTTTTAGCGCGTTTTAGGCGCTGCTGGACGTATGTAAGGCGTTAACGGGACAGACCTAGTTAGAATTTTCGAAAAATCGATTTTTTTTTATTTCATTTTCAAAAAGTAGAATCGCTTACGAACATTTTCCGCCCAGGTAAATGTAAATCGGACCATTATTCGCCGAAATACAAGACTTTGTAGCACGTCGTGTCTGAGCCATAGGTAAGCAGGTAGCGGACTTGAAGTGCGTTTTTCTCGAAACCATGTTTTTGAAGTCGGTGATCACTGTAGCTCGAGAACGGCTTTACCGATCGGGTTGAAATTTATATCACTTCTTCTATACATGGTAGTCCTCCATATGAACGAAGGATTTTTTTTTTGGATAATTATTTTTATTTTTAATAGCAAAAAATGGAACTGATATTTTGGTCAAAAAAACACTTTTGACTTTTAACGGCCGCCATTTTGTGAAAAATGGAAATTTTTCAAAACCCTTCGTTCAACTGGAGCATTATATCATTAACTAAAAATCCCCTCCGTTTTTTTTGTTTCAGATGAGCCGTTGCAGCGTGAGCTTGATCACCGCAAACCGTGTTTTTTTTTGCAGCGTCCTCGGCAATTGACGGTCACCAGCTTATTTCGATATGTATTGCGTTGAAAAAATTGCAACATATACATTACATATGTATCTTTTAAACGGAAGAACTTTTGTTGTGAATTATTTTATCGTTTGACCAAAAAAAAATCGGAAAAAAGGCCTTTTTTTTGACGTTCCAACTAGGTCTGTCCCGTTAAGCAACCGCGCCTCATACATGACTCAGCGCATCAGAAAACACCTGCCCGGCCCGAGCGCGTTATTGTTACCTGGTAGCTGTTTCGCTCTCTATATAATCCCTAACCTTACCCTCTACCTTTCTTTATAGAAATTTCACCACAAGTACAAACGTGCTTATACTTGTACTGTATATTTAGTCAGTGTAGACTGTAGAGTATATAATTTAGTGTAGCAGTAAACATTCTATCGAGCAAATGTACATGCGCGCTCCGATTTTCGCATCCGTTTAGCTCCGTTTTCGTTAAGTTTTGTATTAAATTATTGCTAAAGTGCCTAAAAAAGTTAAAAGATCTGATAGAAAATCATCTGGTTCGAGACTATATCGACCTAGAAAAATAGTACCTCCGCAAAAACGTAAAAGCGAAGACGTTTCAACAAGTAGCACGTCAGCTAAAAAAATAAAAGTGACCGTTGAAGATCAAGTTACGGAGAATCTTGAAAAATACTATAGGATAATAGATTTTTTATTAGTCTTTTCAACAATTGCTACGCTAGTGAAGTGTGTAAAATGTGATGGAAAAGTTCATTTTCATTCGACTAAGAAAGAAGGCCTTGGATTTAACATCAAAGTGTCGTGCGAAAGCTGTAAACAGATTACAAATGTTCCATCTAGTGAAAGAATAAACTCTGGTGCTTACGAAGTTAATTATCGGTTTGTTTTCGTGATGAGGATATTAGGCCTTGGATTAGCTGGCTGTGAAAAATTTTGCGGCTTGATGGATTTGTCTAGTAGCTTTTTATCAAGACCGAGGTACGATTATTACATGAAAAAAATGTGCTCGACTGTAAGAGAAGTAGCGAATCGATTTTTTTTATCTGCTACAAAAGAAGAAAAAGCAGCAACAGCCAAAGAGAAAAAAACTGAAGATGTCGACGAACTCACTGTATCAGGCGACGGAACATGGAAAAAAAGAGGCTTCTCATCTTTATTCGGCGTCACCTCGTTGATCGGTTACTTCACAGGTAAAGTTCTTGACATTTTCGTCAAAAGTTCATACTGCCACGAATGTCAAACTTGGGCAAGTAAATTAGACTCTGCCGAATACGAAGAGTGGCATAAAGCTCATGTAAATGCTGGAAAGTGTCAGGCAAATCATACTGGTGCAGCTGAAAATATGGACGTCGAAGCGATAAAAACCATGTTTCAACGCTCGGTAAGAAATGGTGTGCGATATCGCAACTATATCGGCGACGGTGACTCTAAAGCTCACTCCGGGTTAGTGAATTATAAACCTTATGGTGATGATTTTTCAATAGTGAAAAAAGAATGTGTAGGACATGTTCAAAAAAGAATGGGCATTCGCCTGCGTGAAATAGTCAAAAAGACGATTGTAGATGCTGAAACTAAGGCTGGAAATAAAATCGAAAGAAAGAGTCTGTCTGGTAAAGGGAAGATTACGGCTAAAACGATTGATAAACTGACGGTATACTACGGTTTGGCTATTAGGCGTTACTCTGATTCCGTGGAAAATATGAAGAATGCTATCTGGGCAACGTTCTTTCACTACAGTTCGACGGACGAGAATCCACAGCATAAAAAATGCCCGAGCGCGGCGGCGCGGACTCGTGGTGCGAATGGCAAAAAGCTGCAGCTGCTAATGCATTGGATTCGTTCAAAGACACGTACAGTGCTCTTCCCAAGGATGTTTTGGATGCCATCAAGCTATCTATGAAGATCTGAGCAAAGATGCCCTCCTGGAGCGATGTGTCGGAGGCTTTACGGCGAACAACAATGAGAGTTTGAACCAACTTATTTGGAAAATCTCACCAAAGCACTTGAGTGGAACCTCTGTCATCGTTGAGATTGCAGCTTATGTGGCAGCCTGTGTCTTCAATGAAGGTTCTTTTGCTTTACTAACCTTCATGCAAGACATGGGAATCAGTGGTGGGTCAAGCGCTCATGAATGGGCGCGATCAACTGACTCGATGCGTATAAGCCGAGCGGAGCAGGATCTTTAGACATCATGGATGATAGGAACATCCTTTATGGACCTGGCATCGATGATTCAGTGTGAGGTAAGCCGATATAAAACTCGCTTATGAACGTTTTATTCCAAATTTTCCACGGTTTCAAAGTCGGTGCTCCTCATAACTTCAAAACTACTGCACCGATCCTTTTGAAATTTTGAACACTATTTCTGTACATAATTTACGAGGTAACGCTGGAGAGTTTTTTTCAAATTTGTCAATATTTTTTATTTTACAATAACAAATTAGCCGATTTTTTTCGCAAAAATCGCGTTTTTCACTTCAAAGTGTTCCCAAAAAGTGAAAAATTGAAATTTCGAAAAACCCTCCCAGCGTTACCTGGGGAAAGCGATTATCTAACGAAAGAACTTTGATTTTTTTATTTCAGATGATCCAGCACCGAGTTATGAGGGGCACCGCAATTCTACCTTTTTCCGAGACGCTTCCGAATAATTGCTGCCATTGCCGTATTTTTTAATATTTCTTCATGAAAATTTTACACAATATTCTTCGAATGTTATACTTTAATGTACCATTGATTTTAATAAATAGATTTTAACTGTGTCGTCAAAAAAAATTCACAAAAATGTGCCTTTTTTGCACGAATTAACGTTACCCAGCCCTTAATGATGAAAACTCTATAAATCGAAAAAAAGTTTCGAAAAATGCAAAAAGTAGTTTTTTTCGCTTAAAAAATTGGGGTCGTTTTCGACCCCGTTTAAGAGCTCAAGGATTAATTCTAGTTATACACAATATTACGATCTATGAGTTCTTATTTTTATCCTTATACTGTCCTCTATTCTCGCCTACTCTTTTTGTGGGATCTCGTTTCTTCAGTACGAAATAATAATAATCATATAACAACAACAACAACAACAACAACAACAACAACAACAACAACAACAATAATAATGGCCATCAAAGCGAATAAAATAAAATGGAATTTTTTAACGTTTTTCCAGCCATTATTTCCACAGTGTATCGTGGATAGAACCAAGATGTCAAAACGTGTAACGATATTGATATATACGAATAAAAAGAGAATAAGAGAAGTAAAATGAAAAAATTTAAATAAATAGTTAAGATTTTAAATTTAAATTAATAATTAAGATTCCACGGTGTTAAAAAAAATCGGCAATTAATTAAAAAATAATCGAACGATAAAAAAGCAACTTTTTTTGGAAAAAATCGTCATAAAAAATTTCAAAACTTGAATTAACCTTACCTTTTTCGTTTGTCGTTGAAGATACAATGTTGGATTCGCAAATAACTTTTAATTTATTTATTTGTCCCAATAATATTACGACAAATCAATGTTTGCTGAGAATGCCACAATTCGGTCTAACAAGTGTGAGCGACAGACAACGAACTAACCCTAACGTACGCGCGGTTTGCTTGATTTTGAAGCCACAGCATTAATAGCGCCACCCGAGTGTTATGGCTGCTGGCAGTACTAGACAGGAGTGGCATACGATGAGAGGTGAGTCGTGCTGCATTTTACCAAAAATTCAATATTAATTTACAGTGCAACAAAACACTCCGAAATAAATCTTCGTATTAAAACAAAGTGCCCTAATTATTAATGAGTATCCTTAATCGAGAATTACGTGAAAATTTGTTCCCTCAAATTCGTGCTTGGACAGCACGTCACGTTCGAAGCTTCTATATGTAACATCCTTAAACACAAATGCACACTCATATCACTCATCTATGTGGCTACAAACATGTTGAAGTTTTGACAATTCGATATTTCTCCTGCAAAAGAATTTTCCCTACATTCTTCCTGACTCCAAAGTTGAGAAATTATTTTCAAATCTTTCGATCGCGATTCCCACGCAGTTCTACCTTACGTCTATTTTTTTTCTTTCAGGACATTTTTCTTCGACATGATTAACTGACCGAATTTCAGATAAGTCGAACCAACAAATTTACGAAGAAATATAAAGATTAAAGGAATTATCTGTTGATGAGAGACAAAGTGGTACACCAGAATTATCGAAGGTGAATTAAGATTTGGCAGAATAGGCAAACGCAGGCAGAACAGCGGGAGAAGGAGAGGAAGACAGAGAGGCGGAATGACGAGACCTCCTAATAATGACAACCTCATGACATTTAAACTCGTCGTCGTCGGCGATGGAGGTGTCGGAAAGAGTGCTCTCACTATACAATTTTTTCAAAAATTATTCGTTACCGATTATGATCCAACCATCGAGGACAGTTATATACAACATACAGAGGTCGATAAACAATGGTGCATTTTGGATGGTGAGTTCTCGCAATTTTGCTTTAAAAAAAGATCCAAATAAATAAATTATTGAAACAAAAAATAAACAAATTTTTTCAAAACCAATGTAAGTACGTTTTTATAACTCTAAGTGCTTGCACATATTTTTTGCTGCATATTTAACGCACTGGGTCTGTAAGACCCGACAAATAGTTTTCCAATTTATAGAAAAAAATATTGCCAACGTTAAATATCAAAAGTGGCCAAATACACATGATTTTTGCCGCTTACATTTTTTTTACATTCTTTTTTTCAACTTTAAGGCTGGACTCTCAAAATCAAATCTGTACCAGCAAAAATTTTGTGCTGTCCATGTTTTTCCCCAAAAAATCATTCAAGCTAATAGAAAAAATTTTGCTGAGAAGAAATATGTGAGTTTACTCTTGCTTTGGGTCTCTCAGACTCAAAAGTACACTACGTGGGTTGAGATAAGAATACATTTTTTTTAAGTAAAGGAATGAATTGATTTTTTGAAATCGAAAAAGTTTTTACAGTCAAAAATACATTTTCGAAGTTAGAAATGTAAATCGAAGTAAATCGATTTTTCTAAATGAAAATGAGTCAGATTTTGGAAATATTAATAAATAATTTCAAAATAAAACATCCAAATTAAACTGATCAAAATTTTTAAAGTGAAAAGAAGTGATTATTAGAAATAAAAATAAGTAAATATTAAAATCCTATAAAATTTGAAAATTGATACTAATTTGATTTTTAATTTGGTTTTTTTAATTGAAAAAATGTTACATCGGCATATTAATTACCAAAGTATTAAAAATATAATATTGTCAATAAAAATGTTTGTTTCATTAAAACATATTTCAGTCCTGGACACTGCGGGACAAGAAGAATTCAGTGCGATGCGTGAGCAATACATGCGAAAAGGGGATGGATTTTTGCTCGTCTATTCAGTAACGGACAAACAATCGTACGAGAACATCGTTAATTTTTACACACAAATTTTGCGAGTCAAGGACAGGGATGTTTATCCTATGCTTCTCGTTGCGAACAAAGTGGATCTTGTACATTTGAGAAAAGTCAGTGAAGAACAGGGACGCGAATTGGCGAGTCGTTTGAGCATTCCTTACATCGAAACTTCTGCCAAAGATCCACCTTTGAACGTAGACGCAGCGTTCCACGAGGTATGAAAAATTATTATTTTTTAAATTGACGCCCATTTAATCATTAACATAATTGGATAAATTTGAATTTATAATTAAAAAAATCAAAAAATCAAACCTTTGCTCTTCAAATTTTAAACAAACGACAAAAACAAAAATTTCATCATAAAAAAAAATGGCTAAATTGATTTTTCTCTTTAAACCTTTTGCCATTGATTTCGAATAAGAATTATAAAAATGAAAATGGAAAATATTAATAAATTTTACAGGTTGTACGTATAATACGAAATCAGCCGCCGGCCGAATTGGAAAAGAATCGTCGGAAGCGAAGGCGTTCAGGAAAGTGCAATCTTTTCTAAGTTTCTCATACTGATTAGTCCAAAATTTCATTGCGAAAAAAAGCAGCAGCGTAGATCGCGAATTTTTTGGTAGAAAAAAGATTTTCTCGCGATTGTAAAAAAACGAGTATGATTCGGGGACGAAAAATAACTTCGTGAGACAAATTGGAGAGAGAGAAAAGTATCAAACATACTGCCGGAGATATTCTTGAGACAAAAATGAGAAATTAATTAATGAAAATAAAAAAACAGGCGATCCAAAGAAACGGGGTGTCGATATTTTTCCGTAACAAATTGGACGACGATAAAAAAAATAAATAATAATAAATAAAGAATCGAGTGAAAGTTGTTCGTAGCTGTGATAATCGTGAAATCGTCGAAATTGCATTTGCCGAAAATATCGATGGCGAAGATAAAAAAGAAAAAACAAGGGAATAAATGAAATTTCACTTCGCGTTCGGTATTCTCGATGAGAAAAAACACACGCTTTCGCACACTGACACACACACAATAAAATAAGATTGAATCTGGTTACGCTGCACTACACAATTAATTTAAAAAAAATGAAAATTCGTAATTTAAAAAAATGAAAATTCGTTGAGATATAAATTTTAAAAAATAGTTAAATTCATAGCTTTTGTACAGATAACGTTCGAGATCGAAGTGCTTCGCCAATTAACGATACTCACACGCCTCTCTTGTAATTAACGCCTAATTACAACGATATTGCTATTAACGAAAAATCGAATATTTCACGAAATAATTATATTTCACAATCGCGAGAATATTTCAACAATATTATTTAACATATTTTTTCTATGCAAATATTTTCCAATTTACAGAAAAGAATATTCACATTACCCATATTTTTTGTAGTTTTTACACATTGGGTCTGTGGGACCCGGCCCATCAACGATAGTTGTGGTTTCCGCAAAATTTGGTCTAATTTCGATTTTTTTCTGAACTTGAAAACCAGGCTTAGGATTGCAAGCACTTTTTTCGGGTCTTTTAGACCCAAGAGTCTAATGCTAGGGTTCATTATTTTAATCAATTTTCACACTCAGACTTAAAAAAAAACTTCATTCGATATTCTATTGTAAGAAAACATTGATAAATGGAAATTTCATGAGAGAAAAAAAATTTCATGAGAGAGATATGAAATGGAAGGGTTTTATATTCCATAGAAATGTGTATACACGTGAGTGGCTTTCGTGGGCCCTTTAAATCATAAATTTCGTCATAAAATGACTATAATCATTTTTACAGAGATCGTCAACTCGATATTTATGAATATTTATTAAAAATATCGTCGAAATTTACTTAGAAACCAACTGTCTCACAGTTTAATAATGCAAACAATTTAATTAATCTGCCAAAAAGAGGAAAATAATACTTTAAACTTTAATTTTCACCGCTAGATTTTTTTAATATTTATTCTTCAAAACGTGCATATTTTTTTACAAACTTGTTCGACCCTCTGCCTCGAAAATTGTGCATTCAACGAAGATAAATTCGTTCATTCATTCGATCGTCACGAAATTACGTCATTTACGAAATAAGAAATATATATAATAAATTTAATATTTATCGTAAGACAATATTGTCTTTGATATTTGAATGTTGGCATTCGTGAAGAGGCTGATATGAAGTATACTCACTATTTATTATTGTAAGAAAAGTTAAGTGGAAATACACGAACACAGACGACACGAAAGATTATAGATTTTGAAAAACGCACATGCACAATCGATCGATCGAAATCAGCGTTTTGTTGCGTTTTTTTTTTGCACCGATAAAATTTGTCAACAGTTTAAATAAAAAAAAACCTCGAATATCGCACTTTCTTACTTTGCAACGGGGTGAAAAAAAAAATTGATGAAATTTGTTACTTCATTATCGAATACCTACGATTTAAGAGGAAAAAATAATACCATGGCCTATTACAATATAGTATTTAAATAATAAATTCATTAAGAATTAATATTCGTAAAACAAATGTAAAAATATAAGTAAAAATGTATATTACATTAATACGAATAATGTGTAACGCACGTACAAGCCAAATTTGAATGTCACTGCGACGTGAAAGAATTTTTTATCTTTTCTTTCTTCAATTTTAAACTGTACGAAAGTCCATGATATTTTCAAACGTCAGAGCGCAACGTTGTTTAAAAAATTGTAATAATTGTCCTCCATTCTTAATTTGTAAAAAATAATGCATTTTTTCTTTTTTAATTTATCTTTTTATTTTTGGTGCAATTTACAAAAAAAATTATGTCAGGTGCGACCCTTTCCTTGTGCGACAATAATAGCTTCAGCATAATTATTATCGATAACGTACGAACGAAATTTCGTACAGTAAAGCCTCAGCAACGAAACGACGAAGAAAAATAAAATGCTATCCGATAGAATAATTCCTTGTACATGATAATAATCGTAAGAATTAACTTAGCAAGTTTATTCCGATCCATCGATCGACGAGAAAAAGAAAACGAAAACTCGCGAAATCGATGAGATGCAAAAAAAATGTGAAAATATTCGGAATCGATGCACAAAAAAATGATCTTCTTTGCCTACTACTAAGTGCGTACCTACCGGATTTTGCGGAATAACGAAAATACAATTTTGAAAAAATGTGTATATTCATTAATATATGTATGGGCTTTTTTCAAAATCGTATTTTACTAAATATTGATAGTTGTAAAATGACAGGAAAGATGTACAAGTGTGGAAACATTATTTTCGGCAGATAATTATACGACGAAAGAATTGTAATATCGAAACACAATTGCCTTTGATAACAGAATTACTCAAACGCTAAATAATCCACGTTTTATTCCAAAAAATTCCAAACTTCGAAACAATGAAATTTTTTTTTTTTTCTCATTCGTCATTCGAACATACGTTCGATTGTACGAGTAAAAAAAAATGGTCAATCCTCTACGATCGAATCGATTTTTTTTTGAATAATTCATGCGAATGGAATTCTAGGAGGAGTTTGTACGATGTGAAATTCAAAGTGTGGAAAAAAACGAAATTGTGTGCAATTAACGTGTGTAATTATTGCTATTAATCTCAGTATTGAAATGTCGTAAATTCCTGTTTGTTCTTTGTTGAATGAAAAAAAATGTTCGAAAAATTTCAATATGGTGTGACGCATGAAAAAAATCATTTGAAATTGATGTCAAATTTGAATGTGTGTTTGAAAAATTGTATTTATTCAAATTTCGTAATAATACGAAGAGGTTTTTTTTATTTTTCGAGAACAATTTGAATGATCAAAATCGTAAGTGTGGAGGAATTTGAAAAATGGAATTTTTATTTGTGAAAAAAATTTGAGGCACACGATAGATTCTGATGAAATTTTATTGATTCTTCAATTTAAAATGCTCACAGCCTCTAGGGATTGACTCCTGGCGAATGAATAATAAAAAATAACATTAACAACAATAGACTGCGACATAGTACGGCTTGCTCACTCGATTAGAGAGTTTAAGCAACGAATAAAGAGATTATAATAATGAATTTAAAAAAAAGCGAAAACAAACTTTGTGCCATGCAGATCGAAGAATTACATTTTGTACATTGCCGTCCAGGAGTTACGATGAAAAAAAAAACATAATACAAAATTAAATTCGCGATAAGCGCGATACAATCGAAGGCTTGTAAAACTGGGAAAAAAATGAAACTCGTTGGAATATTATTCTTGTTTAAAATGTGTAAAAAACAAAAGAAAAATTGAGATGTATGCTAGTGTTTATCGATTTGCCATACAGTCAATATTTGTGCTACGTTAAAAATGTAAACCAAAAAATCAATGACTGAGGATACGAGCGAGAAAAAAAATCGAATTTTCATAAACGACTATACGCCATTTATATTTCAATGCTCGCTCTGATCCATTCAGGAATCGTGTCATTATTGAAAAAATATTTATTTTCGAGTATTACAATCTCGTACAGTATTAGTACTATATTAAACAAAGAATTGAAAAAAATAAATAAATAAAAAAAAACAGAAAATGAGAGAACGTACTAAACGATCGCCTAACGATGCACACGAAACAATGAATAAATAAAAGTGAGAAACAATTTATGAAAATAGTAGCAAAAATCATCGTTTCATCCTGAAAAAAAAACATTAGCTCAGAGGACAAAAAGATACAAATATATATATGTAAATACATATATATTTTGACAATGAGAACACAAATCCCTCATCCACTGTAGCCACGTTGGATAAGATATTAATTATTTATAAAAATACATATGTGTATATGACTCGAAGATATTTTTCTGTTCAAGTGTCACTATTATTGTGCAGGTCACTGTAAGCAAATGGTAATAGAGAATACTGAGTGTTTGCAGAAAAATAAACGAAAATGAAGAGAAAAATAATACTCTGATTTATTATAGAGTTATTTATGATTTTAAACATTTAAATATACAAAATCCTGTTTTTGGATTGTTATTTTTTCAAAATACAAGCATCGCTCAATGATTTTCATTATTCCTGAGTTTTCCGATAACACTTGGAATACTGATTATTTAGCTTAAAAGAAGAATCATTACTTCTAATTGTCACATAATAGAAAACTTATCAAATCTCCGTAAATTCAATTCGCAAACAACAAAAATACAAACAATAATCACAGAAGCCCCTACGAGGCGCATAAATAAGGAAAATTATTGTCACCGATTAAATTACATTTTTTTAAATAATTAAGACAAATGTCAGACACGTTTCACACATGAGATACAAAAAAATTGTGTTGTTTTCTGGAAGCAACATAAAAGATGGATGTCCATGACAAAGCGACGAATGATAATTTGTTCTGTCTCGTAGAATTTTTCCAAAATCTTCGATGCCCACTTTCAGGGGCAAACACAAATTGCAGCTCGAACAAGTCAACTCGTTTTTGCTCTCACTTATGCAACCTTTCTCGCACAGAGGACAAATCACTATTTCCCTCAAACAATCTTCCGCAAAAAGTGCCAACATCTCCGCTTCGTTCTGCTGAAGTTTTTCATACTCCTGTAGTATCCATTGTTCTAAAGTGTTGGAAAAATTCATTTTCATTACGATTTTTGTTATTTCCCTTTTAACCCTTAAAGTAAACACGCCTTTACGGTAATATAAAAACTACATGGGGTCGAGACGACCTCAGGGTCTTTAAACTGGTGCCAAGTTAGAAGTTATCAATATTAAGGGTTGGAAAAATTTGTGTATCATTTTCGAGTATTCTTTCTTAAGACGGAACAGTTTATTTATCGAAAACAAATTTTTTAACATTGAGACAAATAATCTATTTCCAAAAAGTTTCTAATATTAAAGTTAAACTGTGCCTGGGGTATTCTAGACCCCGAGTGTACCGTAAGGATCAATTTATCATAATTTTATTCAGTCAAAACCCAAAAATAGATTTTCAAAGGAAATTTTTTTAATTTCAAAAATCTTTTCTGTTTCGGAGTATTGAGAAAATGCAATTTTTATACTCGTTAATTCTCATAGTAATATTTTGTAATAACGATAGTAGTTTTTAATTAATTTATTATTTTTTTAAATTTTTATTCGATTTCAACTCTAATTCAGAAGTGTAAAAAAATTTCTCATCCATTTTTAGTTGAGCCTTGAAGGATAAATATCGAAAAAATAAAATTTCTTTATTAAACACAAATTCTCCAACCTTCTTCAACCAGAATTTCGTTTTCAAGCTCCAAAGCCTCTTCTTCTGTCAACGGCTCGCTATAATCAGGTAAGAACAATGCATTTTTCTCCTTAATGTCCATTGTTGCCAATTGACTCAGTTCGGTTCGGACAATTTCTGTCAGGGCGTCGTGTACATCATTCTCATCTGTATCCATCAGCAATCCTGGTCTCCTCCTGTCAAACAATTGACTACGTTTCTCTTTCATTCTTTGTCGACATCTCTACAAAATGACAACATTTTGAAATGATTAAAATAAAGTTTTTAATAACATTGATTAAATCTCAATAAAATTTGGTTAAATTTCGATCGATACCAATTAAATCTCGATAAAAAATGAATTTAATTAAAAAGAAAACATGTCTCAACTGAAAACTAACCTTTCGAAGAACTTCTTGAAGTTTCGGGGATCCGTGTTTAATTTTATTAGCAGCATCTCTCGTTCGTAGTTTCGTGCTTAACGAAGAACTCTTTTCAATATTAGCCATAATTTTTGTTGACGAAATTTCAAACGCTTTCCCGATGTCACTTCACATTTATTTTTTTTTTAACTTTTCGCTCGTCGCTCGATCGTGTTTGCTCGTATACCGATAACCGATGTACACAAAGCGTTGACCTTTTTGACATTTATCGGTTTAACAGTGGAACAGTGACGGCCCGTTTCGTTTGCACGATGAACACGAACGACCGTTAATTTTTTTTTAATTTATCGTTATTCAAGAGTTTCTTTGAAATGAAACGAAAAAAATATCGAAGTATGACAAAGAGGCGGCACTGTCGTAAAGTTAGCCGAGCAATTTTAAATTTTCCACTTTTTTATAATAAATATTGTGAGGTGGTCGCGTGGTGGTCGCTGGTAGCGTAATTAAAACACTTGGTAATTTATATTTTTCAATAAATAAATAATTCAAAGTTCCGGCATAAAGTTAGCCGGCCAAAGTTAATTTTGCGCAAAATGATTTAGCTGACATGCTTAATCGATGCAGAATCGCTTGGTGGTCACAGATCGACAAGTTACAACCTTTGGTAATTAGTAGTTCATTTAAAAAACATAATATAAAAATCAACATTTCGTCACAGCTGGTAGAGGAATTCCAGCCGACCGGATACTTTATTCTTCGACCAATTTTATTGCAATGATCGTCATCTTACAGAAAATTGCATGGTGGTGCTTGGTAGTACAATAAGAATGCTTGGTAATTAGTTTTGCAATCGCACTGACTAAAAAATTATGAATGCTAAGCCGTGCGATCCGAAACGCTCTGATTGGTCGATGGGCAGATTCAACGGAAAAGATGACGATTTTTCGGGTTACAGTCAACGAAGTCAGATGTATATAGAACTCCAGTTCTTAAGGATTTTTTGTGCCGAATTTAGTGAGCTATATAAAATTAGCCGCTCGATTTTGACTTTTGCATTTTTTTTAAATTTATAATGATTGTTTGTCGATAGTTTGTGATTGTTTGATTAATTAAAATGTTTGTTTGATCATATTTTTTATCAAACAAACGAAACAAAAAAGGGCGTTAAGTTAGCCGCGAATTTTTGAAATTTTGTATAATTTGATTTTTTCAAACGCCAATCGATTCGGAATCGTTTGTTTGAAACAAATAATATTATTTGAACGTTTGTTTGATTGTTGTTTTTCCAAAAAAATGAATAAATAAAATATTGGATCATTGTAGCTTTTACACTGGATTCCAATATAACCTCGAGCATTGGCCGAAGCGGTTGAGTTTACTTTTCAGAGCAATCATGATCTCGATTATTTATAAAAAATGTGTACATCTATTCGATTTAAAAACATTGAATTATTTCTATTACCAGGCTGGCATTAAAATTAGGCTGTGTCTAGTCGTCCGGACACCCGGACAAATACGCGTCCGGTATTCGTCCGGATATTTGTCCAAAATGAGGTTATTTTTTTTTCAATTAATTTTTTTATAGTATGATGGTATATTGAAACTCCCTCCGAATATACACCTCGTAGCTATAAATATTCGGACGAATAATCGCACGTAATTCGTCCGGATATACAATTTATAATGATTTTCGTATATCCGAACGAATAATCATACAGAATTCATCCGGGCGGTATATAATGAATTACGTATCGACGAACGATTTCCAAGGGTTCTAATATGTATCCGGACGACTAATCGTACGTATTTCATACGGATACATAAGAAATAAAGGTATTTGCATGTATCCGGACGAGTAATCGCATGTAATTCGTCCGGAAATACAATTTATAATGGTTTCCGTATAGTATATCCGGACGAATACTCACAGGTAATTCATCCGAATATACAATTTCTGATAGTTGTTATATGTATCCGGATAACTAATCGTACGTAATTCATCCGGATATATGATGAATAAAGGTATTTGCATGTATCCGAACGAATAATCGCACGTGATTCGTCCGGATATACAATTTATGATAGTTGTTATAATAGTTGGACATGAGAAAATAGTAGGGTGGGTTGGGATCATCTTGCGGTTGTTTTTTGAATAGTTGGGCATGTGGAAATAGTAGGGTGGGTTTGGGTCATCTTGCGGTTGTTTTTTGAATAGTTGGACATGTGGAAATAATAGGGTGAGTTTGGGTCATCTTGCGATTGTTTTTTGAATAGTTAGACATGAGGAAATAGTAGGGTGGGTTTGGGTCATCTTACGGTTGTTTCTTGAATAGTTGGACACGTGGAAATAGTAGGGTGGGTATGGGTCATTTTGCGGTTGTTTTTTGAATAGTTGGACATGAGGAAATAGTAGGGTGGGTTTGGGTCATCTTGCGGTTGTTTTTTGAATAGTTGGACATGTATTTGAATAGTTGGATAACAATACTATTTCCACATGTGCAACTATTCAAAAAACAACCGCAAGATGACCCAAACCCACCCTACTATTTCCACATGCCCAACTATTCAAAAAACAACCGTAAGATGACCCAAACCCACCCTACTATTTCCTCATGTCCAACTATTCAAAAAACAGCCGCAAGATGACCCAAACCCACCCTACTATTTTCTCATGTCCAACTATTCAAAAAACAACCGCAAGATGACCCATACCCACCCTGCTATTTCCACGTGTCCAACTATTCAAGAAACAACCGCAAGATGACCCAAACCCACCCTACTATTTCCATATGTCCAACTATTAAAAAAATCGCAAGATGACCTAAACCCACCCTCCTATTTCCTCATGTCCAACTGTTCAAAAAACAACCGCAAGATGACCCAAACCCACCCTACTATTTTCTCATGTCCAACTATTCAAAAAACAACGGCAAGATGACCCAAACCCACCCTACTATTTCCACATCCCCAACTATTCAAAAAACAACCGCAAGATGACCCAAACTCACCCTACTATTTCCTCATGTCCAACTATTCAAAAAACAACCGCAAGATGATCCAAACCCACCCTACTATTTCCACATGTCCAACTATTCAAAAAACAACTGCAAGATGACTCAAACCCACCCTATTATTTCCACATGTCCAACTATTTAAAAAACAACCGCAAGATGACCCAAACCCACCCTACTATTTCCTCATGTCCAACTATTCGAAAAATCGCAAGATGACTCAAACCCACCCTACTATTTCCTCATGCCCAACTATTCAAAAAACAACCGCAAGATGACCCAAACCCACCCTACTATTTTCTCATGTCCAACTATTCAAAAAACAACGGCAAGATGACCCAAACCCACCCTACTATTTCCACATGTCCAACTATTCAAAAAACAACCGCAAGATGACCCAAACCCACCCTACTATTTCTTCATGTCCAACTATTCAAAAAACAACCGCAAGATAACCCAAACCCACCCTACTATTTCCTCATGTCCAACTCTTATAACAACTGTCATAAATTGTATATCCGGACGACTTACGTGCGATTATTCGTTCGGATACATGCAAATACCTTTATTCATCATATATCCGGATGAATTACGCACGATTAGTCGTCCGGATACATATTAGAACCCTTGGAAATCGTTCGTCGATACGTAATTCATTATATATCCGGATGAATTCTGTACGATTATTCGTTCGGATATACGAAAATCATTATAAATTGTTTATCCGGACGAATTACGTGCGATTATTCGTCCGAATATTTATAGCTACGAGGTGTATATTCGGAGGGAGTTTCAATATACCATCATACTATAAAAAAATTAATTGAAAAAAAATAACCTCATTTTGGACAAATATCCGGACGAATACCGGACGCGTATTTGTCCGGGTGTCCGGACGATTAGACACAGCCTAATTTTAATGCCAGCCTGGTAATAGAAATAATTCAATGTTTTTAAATCGAATAGATGTACACATTTTTTATAAATAATCGAGATCATGATTGCTCTGAAAAGTAAACTCAACCGCTTCGGCCAATGCTCGAGGTTATATTGGAATCCAGTGTAAAAGCTGCAATGATCCAATATTTTATTTATTCATTTTTTTGGAAAAACAACAATCAAACAAACGTTCAAATAATATTATTTGTTTCAAACAAACGATTCCGAATCGATTGGCGTTTGAAAAAATCAAATTATACAAAATTTCAAAAATTCGCGGCTAACTTAACGCCCTTTTTTGTTTCGTTTGTTTGATAAAAAATATGATCAAACAAACATTTTAATTAATCAAACAATCACAAACTATCGACAAACAATCATTATAAATTTAAAAAAAATGCAAAAGTCAAAATCGAGCGGCTAATTTTATATAGCTCACTAAATTCGGCACAAAAAATCCTTAAGAACTGGAGTTCTATATACATCTGACTTCGTTGACTGTAACCCGAAAAATCGTCATCTTTTCCGTTGAATCTGCCCATCGACCAATCAGAGCGTTTCGGATCGCACGGCTTAGCATTCATAATTTTTTAGTCAGTGCGATTGCAAAACTAATTACCAAGCATTCTTATTGTACTACCAAGCACCACCATGCAATTTTCTATAAGATGACGATCATTGCAATAAAATTGGTCGAAGAATAAAGTATCCGGTCGGCTGGAATTCCTCTACCAGCTGTGACGAAATGTTGATTTTTATATTATGTTTTTTAAATGAACTACTAATTACCAAAGGTTGTAACTTGTCGATCTGTGACCACCAAGCGATTCTGCATCGATTAAGCATGTCAGCTAAATCATTTTGCGCAAAATTAACTTTGGCCGGCTAACTTTATGCCGGAACTTTGAATTATTTATTTATTGAAAAATATAAATTACCAAGTGTTTTAATTACGCTACCAGCGACCACCACGCGACCACCTCACAATATTTATTATAAAAAAGTGGAAAATTTAAAATTGCTCGGCTAACTTTACGACAGTAGAGGCGGCTCGTTCAAAAACCCAACGTTCGTCCCAGACAGACGAAGACGAATCAGCTGATCAGTAATTTCGTGACGAGCTTTGTAACATCATGTCAAAACTCTCTCAGCCTCGAATCCCACGAAATTATGAATTTAACGCAAATTCCCAAAGAATTTAAAGCAAAGTGAAATTTAACAAACAATCCATAATTAATAAACCTTGCAATTAAAGAGTGAAAAATGATGAAAAGTAATAAACACTATTACTAGTCTCCGCGATTGTGACATAACCTCAACGACAATGAGACTCTATTGTTAAACAAACGACCCCTAGAAAATAAGAAAAAAAATATCATAATATTTTGATACACAAAGGAATAATATGTCGTTGAAAACTGTATTCATCACTCAAGAAGGGCCAGCTAACGCTCTAGCTTTCAACAAGGACAACACTCAAGTCGTTATTGCCGGACGAAATGGTAAGCAATGTTTGGAAAATTTCAAATAACAGTTTTTGTAGTGTTGTTTATTTTTATTTTTTGATTCTATGAACAAACTTGGGAATCATATAAATATTCGTGAAATTAACGGATCTTTTGTGAAATGGGTAATTTCTTTTATTATTATAATAATTTTTTTTTTAATTTTAGTTTTCGGATTTTTTTTGATTATTACTGCATAATTGTACTCACTGGGTTTTTGAGGCCTAGTCTACTATAAAACCTTACCATTACCGCGAAACTTGATATATTTCGATTTTTTTTTTCAAAAGATTCTGCCCTGTAGAAAATCGTAAATTTGGCTATTTTCTCAGGTCACGGACCCAAGAGCGTTCCATTGAAGATTAATATAACGTTTGAAATTTTTAAACACAAGAATTTACGATTTTTTATATTTATTATTACAATAATTTCAACAAATCAATATTATATTTTTCATTATATCGCACAATGATTTGCATCGTAAGAATTTCTTAAACATTCACAGTATTCAAGATATTTACATTGCTGGAAGACAAATTTGAGGAAGTTTGCAATCTTAGAGTGGGCAAAAATTTAAATCTAAATTTTTCCTGCAACGATGTCGCTTGGAATCTTAACGACGGTGAGTTACGACGTATTCTTTGTTATAACGTCG
Source organism: Rhimphoctona megacephalus (assembly GCA_963989365.1). NCBI lineage: Eukaryota > Metazoa > Arthropoda > Insecta > Hymenoptera > Ichneumonidae > Rhimphoctona > Rhimphoctona megacephalus. Next base: position 4,188,784 of record OZ022417.1, on the reverse strand, counting down.
TCAACAAATATTCAACCGCTATTTTTGTCAAATATTATTTTTTTAGATCATGTACTAGCGACAGCTGCGACTAATGGCGCGGTCGTTTTATGGAATCTTAACAGACCTTCCAGATCCAAACAAGAACATGTTTTTGCCGACCACAAGAGAACCGTCAATAAAGTCAGTTTTCATATGACCGAACCCATGTGGCTTATCTCAGGCTCGCAGGATGGTACTATGAAATGTTTCGATTTGAGGATCAAAGAAGCAACAAAAACGTTTTACAGGTATTTTTAAAAAATTCATTTTTATTGTATTAAACACAATTTTTTGAGATACACTACAACCTCGATTCATCAAATCTTAATTCACGCAATGTTCCGTACTATGCAACCCGTATTGATCGGTTTGCGCTTGGTAGGGGAAACGCCCGGTCCAATCTGGCCATTCGTCTGGTGCGCAGAGACGGAAAGACAAAGCGTGCGCAATGTTCTATTTTTATAAGTACGATGCAGAGTCAGTCCCCTCGCTGTTCGAAGAATCAAGGTTGCAGTGGATTGGAAAAAGTCGAATTTTATCCAATTAAAATCCCTTTTTTTGTCAATATCTGCAGGAAAAATTGGAATTCATTTTTTTTTTCTACTTTCAAGCTGTTCATTCATTTAAAATTCTTTTCCAGCAAAGTGAATATCTTGAAAATGAAAATTAAAAGAAAATTTTAACCAGTAAAATCGTTACTATTTTGAATATAATTAAAAGTATAATATTATTTAATTTTTCAAATGATTCTTCGATTAAAAACAAATATGGAATTGAGAGTCGGGACTTAATTTCGACTGATTCTTGCTTTATTCGTATCTTTTTTTGTTTTTAGCAACACAGAGTCCGTTCGAGACGTGCAGTTTTCACCTCATCAGCCATACACGTTTGCCGCAGTTTCTGAAAACGGTCACGTGCAACAATGGGATTTACGACGACCGGATCGCTATTTTCAACATTTTACAGCTCACAGTGGTCCGATATTCGCATGTGATTGGCATCCGGAAACATCGTGGTTGGCGACAGCTTCTCGTGATAAAACGATAAAGGTAAAAAAACAAAAAAAAAATTCTCCTGACATCAGAAATTCGATAATGTCAATAATTTTCATTAAAAACAATGTCATTCGTTTTTTTCGTAATGTAGGTTTGGGATTTGTCTGTAAAACCAACGTGCGAATACACGATAAATACCATCGCCTCGGTAGGCAGAATAAAATGGAGGCCACAGAGAAAATATCACATTGCGAGTTGCGCCCTCGTCGTCGATTGCAGCATAAATGTCTGGGACATACGAAGACCTTACATACCTTTTGCCAGTTTTAATGAACATAAAGACGTCCCAACCGGAGTTGCATGGCGCGGAGATCCTCAATCGTTTCTATCTACAAGCAGAGTAATTATTACTTGAATTTTTTTATTTATTTCTTCAGTACCATTTTTTGAATTTTCTTAACTCGTCACTAATGTTTTTTTGGCAATATTTCGTTTCTTTATTTTTTGTTTACTTTTTTTTATTCGTTCAGGATTGCACACTTTATCATCACGTATTCAAAGACGCGACGAGACCCGCGACCAAAGCAAATCCACAAGGAATTGCTCTCAATTCGAACGGAGACATCGCGTACGCCTGCAAAGTCAACGTCAACATTCCAACTGCGGTCAAACAGTTGACCAATATCATGAGGTATAATTTCTCTATTATTCTCTTGAGAATCCTTTCAGTGTATTAATTATGAATTTATATTTCAGCCAAAAAAACGATCCTTGTAAAAGACTCAACATCTTTTACTGTAACTCGTTGAATTGTAATTTATAAATTTAATAATAAATTTATCAATTCATAAATTTATCAATTTATAAAAAAATAAATAAAAAATAAAAAACGTAAATAATAAATAAGTTGATAAAATATGTTTTGAATACAGGAAAACACCGGCCAGTAACGATACATTTTGCATGGCATCAAGCATGATGCACAGATTCACGGCGACTGCACCGCGAGAACCAAAATGGTTTAAATCTTGCGCCGAGGGATATTTACTGAGTGGAAGACTGAACGATATATGTGATCACAATGCAGCCGTAGCGAGCAATTCCGGAAGAAACGATGTTAGTGAATTTACAAAAAAAATTGTCTAAGTTAAAAAAAAACTTTTGTCATACTTTTTTTTTACTTTTGTCATACTTAATTGTTTTTTTTAATTCTATTCCATTTTTACTTTTTTTTTGTATTGATTCATTTAAAATTGTATTTTCTTCGTAATGTTTCATTTTTACTTGCATTTTTTTGAATTGTTTCATTGTTAATTGTATTTTTTGGTATTGTTGCTTTTGACTTTTTTTCTGTCGTTTCGATCTTGATTATAATTTTTTTTTGTAGATAAGCACCGTGTGGAGCATCATAAAAACCCTCTACGCTAATCCACTCGGTAACATTTTGAAAACGCCACCAGTAGTTACCAAAGAAGAGCCCTCGAACGTGATGAGTTTGAACCAATTGACGCTCGGATCGAACATCGACCCAACGAACACGGGTTCGTTTGAAAAAATTGAATTTCGCTAAAATCCAACGAATTCATTTTGTCATTTATTTGTTTTTGTTTTTGTTTTTTTTTTTCGCAGGGCATGAGAACGATGTGAAGTCTCTTCAGGGCGAAGGACCGGGTGGGGTTAGCGGGGGCGACGATGAAACCGAAACGGACGAAACGCCGGAGAACCAGAATTTCGTTGGGCCCATTTTACCTGGGTAATTGAAAGAATTATAAAAAAATAAGAATAACAAATATTTATTAGACATTCTAAATATGAAAAAAAAGTCGACAACGAAGCGAAAGTATTTTTTTTTTAATTTTTAATAAATTTTAGTAAAAAGATACTATCCAGAGAGAATAAAATTCGTAACAAGTTACAGGCGACTGCTGAACGGTCACAAAAGGCAACCGAAAGGTGATTTTTTTTTCGGCGACGGCGAGCTCGAGCCGATGACGATGGAATATACAACGGGGTACATACACGACATGATGAATAACGATAACGATTGGACATTGCCGAAAGAAGCGTTTCCGCTTCGCCACGAAATACAAGACAGATCGCCGCCCCCTGAACAGTTTCCAAATCACTCGCCTGAAATAAATGACGACGCTGGTTCGGTGACGGTCGAGGATCAGCCTTGCCAATTGATCGTAACGACTGTACCAAAACCCCTTTTTTGGGATCCTACGCATTTGATCGAAAAAGCTTTGAGGCATCACGCCGCTATAAGAGACATTCAAACTTCGGCTTCTGTACTTATAGCCCTTGGGGAAAAAAGAAAAAGTCTCAACATCGAAAAAGAAGTTCAGGAGCATTGGCTACTCGAATATATTGATATGCTGGGACGGTTTAAGCTGTACGAAGTCGTTACGCAGGTACGAAAAACTTGAGCTCAAATTAAGCCTGTTTCAATTATTTTTTACAAAAATATTTCGATCGACTAGGTTTTTATCACTATTTTTTAAAATTTAGTATTGTGTATGTTTTTTTTCTAGATTATTCAACTAGCCTGGATTCCCTCGATATCACAATTGAATCAGCAATCAACGACGATTCATGCATGCTGCACAGCCTGTACAAAACCTCTGCAACGCTCGGCATGGCTCTGCGATCGTTGCCATACTTCGAAACATGCCCTCTGTTCAATATGCCATCAGGTATTAAAAATATCAAAACAATTCAGAAGTCCCCATTTTTTTTTAATTTTTTAATTTAATTTTTAATTTAATTTTTTATTTAATTATTAATTATTAATTATTAAATAAATTTTTAATTTAATGCTATTAAAATAAAAAATTTTAACTATTTTGGTTTTAGCAACCAATCTCCTTAAACAGTCACGTTTTTCTTTTAGAGATTATTATCATTTTTTGAGTCCTGATCCTAACTATCACGGGTTTTTATGACCCAAGCAAATTTTCTCATAAATCTCGACGAAATTCGTATTTTTCGGCGAATTAATTTCATTAATTGTAAAAAAAGCTCTTATCTAAGCGAATGATATAGGGATCAATGTTGGAAAACGATTCGTTTCACCGGATTCTAAGTTAAAAAAAAAATGCGTTTTAATTTAGACGACAATTACGATTTTGGGTCGGGTCGAAATGACCCAATGGTAGAAATGTTAAATCAACTTCTCTGTAATTCTATTGAAAAATAATTTCTTCCAATGGAGTTGACATTTAGAAAAAAGAGCATGAATTTAGTTGATAATTACGGATTGGTTCGGCTCCAAATGACCCAATGTCGCACTTCAACGAATTTCATTCTATTTTATTTATTTTATCGCTAATTAACAACAATTTTCCAGGTTGTTCGAGGAGTTTATGCCTGGTGTCAGGGTTGCACGCACGGTGGCCATGTCGTTCACATGCGCGAATGGTTTCACGCGAATCGTCAATGCCCAACAGGATGTGGCCACATGTGCGAATACACTTAACGTCGATAGGGAAGAAAAAAATAATGTAAATACGTAGGTGTACATAAAATAATAATATATACATAGAAACGGAACTTGCGATTGTGAAAAACCAAAAAAAATATCGATACATCATCAAATCCGAAAATTTCATAAGAATTGAGAATCGAAGACGGTGAGAAATGCATTATTTATTTGTCAATTGTACATTCACTTACCATTTACGTTGTGTGTTTTGTTATTATCGTTATGGCGATTCGATACTTATTTATATATAGATATTTATATTTAGATTTTTTGTTTTTTTTTGTAATATCCTGTACTTGAATAGAAATGGTGCTAATGAGATGCGAGCTCATTTGTAAATATGTACATTTGTTATAAAAACGTATACGCGAAGAAATGAAAATCAGTGAATTTTTCATCTTCGCTTCTCGCTTTTGTTCGGGCATTGCAACTCTGTCGATGATTTCTATTGTATGTTTCACTGCTTTGTAGTATTTTTGACGTTCACATACGATGAGCTTTAATAAAAAAATAATATGTTTACTGCGAAAATCCATTTATTAACTGCCAATGAAACGTCGAAGAATTTTCAGGCGAAAATTATAAATTCAAATTTCTTTTACAGCTTATCAACGAATTTCTAAAAAATATTCTTTTTTCATATAATTTGACGCGAGGCAGTATGTCATTTTTTTAAATTGTCATTCAAACAACTTACAATTGAATTATATGCCATCAAAATTATTCTTTTTTCTTTTTTAAATAATAATAATAATAACTAACATAAAACAACTATACGAACTTAATTATTTTTTATAACAGTTTTTTTTGTTTTTCTCGGTATAAAATTAAGCAACGATTCCACAGTTATACGCTAAAGGCGAGTAAAATTTACTTATGCATAATTCCGAGATTCGACGAATTTTTTGCGTAACACAGACGAATATTTTACGAAATAAATTTCAGATAATAATGAAAGTAAACAGTAGCTTTAGCCTCGTTGCTATCGTATAACTCTGGAATTGTAATGTCATCGTTTATATACCGTAATAAATTATTCCCCTATCCCTTATTTTCATTTATGTAAACTCGCATTTTTTTCTTTCTTATTATTTTCACACAAAGTGCCAAGAATGAAATATGAACGTACGAATAAAAAATTGTACTTCGTCAATGGCGTGAATTTATTTCAGGCTTGGAAATGGGCAAAGTTCGCTTCTAAAATCGTTGGAGATTCTGCGAAATTATCAAATAATCATAAAATAATGAAAAATAATCTTTTTTTCACTTTTTAAAAATTATTCGAAACTTTTTTTCTTAATAAATATTACTTTTTTTCTTTATTAAGATATACAACTAATTACTTTGACAAATTTTTCGAAATTTTTTGACAAAATCGATTGATTGATTGGATTTTTTTGAGAAAATTGCCCATTTCTGAGTGAAAGTACAAATTTATCTCGGCGATACGTGACATATGGAAAAAGACATGATCAGCTGCAACGGTACAAAAATATAAAACGAGAAAAAGAAAACGAATTGCCCGATGGATGGTCGATAAAACGACGTTAGCTGAATTTTCGTTATTCGAAACGTTCTCTCCTTTTCTTTTTCTTTTATTATTAAATCTTAAAACATCGATATTCGTACTTGAATTTAATATAAAATTTAGCTTTTATCTTTTATACGACCTCACGGAGGTGCTAGTCTCATCGAAGAACAACGTAACGATTATATAGAACTTTTGCTTTTCTCCATACGTTGAATAAAAAAAAAAAAAAGAATGATTTCTTTTATTTTCATAGAGATTAAAAATAATAGAGTCGAATTGCGAACGAAGCTGTTGAAAAAGAAAAAAACTGAGTTATTCATAACCTGTACGGCGCTCAAATTTCAACGCGAATAAATTGCCGAGTCGTTTCTTCGATTTTCTTATCTTTACAGTGCAGAGACAATTTTTTAAAGGAAAAAAAAAGCAGTAAAATATCTCATCACCGATTGTGGGCTGAAAAATGGTGAAGGCACAAAAATCGTTTCTCATTTTTATCATCGTCTTTTCAATTTCATACTTTTTATTATCACCTCTTTTCCGATATAGTCATTAAATTACATTATTCGTCATCAGTAAAAAATAAAGAATATTTCGAACAATAATGCGATTTAAATAAGAATGAATTCTTAGTCTTAAGTGTGAATGTGGTGTCGTGAGAAACAAATTTGATGCGTGAGTGAAGAAGAATTTTGTTCATAATTTTTTAAACCGTGTTCTCGTCGCAATTATTGTGCAAATGGTATTTTCACGATTTCTTTCCTTTTTTATTTTTATTTTTCTTCTTATAATTCCTCGTGCAAAACCGAAAGGAACGGGCACACAATTATAGGAACTATATATAATCGACATCAATTAGAATGTTTTAATGTAGCACCGAATTAACGGAGGCCAGTTTGTTAAACAACCAGCTGATAACAAGCGATATAGAATAAAAAAAATAACGTTTTTTATCAGGACTCCGAGCAAAAGAGAAACGAATATTTTTTTAATAATCGAACTTCGAGTTCGCAGAGTGAAAAAAGCTCGCACAATCGTGTATTTTAAATTATCTTTTTTTTCATATTATAAGTAGACGGTCCGTCGAATTTTTCACTGAAGGTAATTGGTACGAAAAAAAATGTGTCAATTCACTGTAAAGTGTTAGAAAACCTGCTTGTTACAAGCACAGGTTCGTTATACATTTATAATATTATATTGGTATTTTTTTAACATACGCTTTTTTTCTTTTCTTTTCTTTTCTTTGTGTTCGTTTATATAAAAGCTATAGCCTCTCTCTCTCTCTCTCTCTCTCTCTGTCTCTCTCTCTCCCTCTCTCTCTTTCTTATGTTCGTTAGAGAAGGACGCAACAGCTCGTTTTAATCTTGCGCTCGGCTTCATCGCTCTGATTTTCCTGCGCCTTGCGCGCTGCTATTGCACGCATTAAGTCGAAAAATACCTGTAAACCAAAAGTTAATTTCAATTTCAAATATTTCATTTTTCCAATTACTTCAAACGGTTTTTTTGTCGTTTTGATAAAAAGTTATTATCGATCAGAAATAATCTGCTGTTTTTTATTAAATCCCAACTCTTTAGTGAAACTGTTGCTTAAGAATGAATTACACACAAATTCATGCCAAACGTGTGTGATTTATCCTTAAATTATAAATTCAATGATAAAATTTTGGACAACAGAGCAAACATGCCTCGTACATGGACAATAAGTGCACAAAGCGATTGAGCAAAATAATTCGTCAAAAATCAGCTAAAAAGCTTAATAACGTGTGATATGAAATTTATAAAATAAGAAAAAAATTAGATGGAAAAATGAGTGAAAACAAAAGAAAATTTTATAGCCACGAAAGAAAAGTGCGAACCTATAGAATAATGCACTTCTTTTTCTTCCTCTTGGCGCGGTCTTTGCCACGACCGTTACTCGCCGATTTGTCCTCGATCTTGCGTGACCTTATTTCACGCATCAAGTCGAAAAATACCTGAAAATGTGCAATCGATGCTGTCTCAAGACTCTTAAGCGTACGAAAACAACAGACATTAATAAAAAATAAAAATAACGGGCATTACATCCAGTTTTGTGCAAAAAAAACCACGTGTTCAATGTCAAAGCATATTCAATGTGTGAAACGAGAGAAGAAGACAAATAAATGTGTGATTAACGCGAATTACGATAAGATAATACAAATGCGCAATCACGGACGATACGAAGAATCGAAAAAACTATATTTATACCGGAAACGTGTATTTTCCACTATAAATTCCAATGATGCTTGTCCCTGACATTCAGCAAAAAGCACGAAAATGAGAAGAAAAAAAAAACGGTAAACTGAAATAATTTTGTGATTTGATAAAAGGGGAGTTTTTTTGTACCTTGTCAACATTTTCCTTGGTTTTAGCACTCGTTTCCACATAAGGTACACCCCACTGTTGCGACCTTGCCTGAGCTTCCGCAAGACTAACTTTTCTCTTCTCCTGTAGATCACTCTTATTGCCCACTAATAAAAAGGGAATGTTTTCGTCGTTCTTTACTCTTAGAATTTGTTCTCTGTAAATGCATTAGAGAAACAAACGAAAAATATGCCTAAATATGTTTTTCTATTATCGTGAAATATGAAAAAAAAAAGAACAGGGACGAAGAAAAGGTAAAAAAATAGGGGAAAAAAAAGATGAAAACGAAGATTTCTCACCTAAATTCTTGCGTAGCTTGAAAACTGTCGTCTTCCGTTATAGAAAATACACACAGAAAACCTTCTCCGCTACGGAAATAATTGTCCCTAATCGCTGCATAGTCCTCCTGGCCTGCTGTATCTAAAATATCTATTTGTACTTCTTCTCCGTCCAGCACTACTTTTCTCCTGTACGAATCTGCTTTTGTGGGCTCGTAATCTTCAACAAACTGTCGAGAAAACAAACCCAATTAAAATAATTAATATCATCATGAGAAAAGAAAATTATCGGCAATATTTCCAGCTGAAAATATTTGAAAAATTTTCAATTACCTCGTCGTACATAAATTGTAACGTGAGCGCCGATTTTCCTACTCCTCCGCTACCTACCATAATTACTTTATGGAGAGCTTGAGTCACTCCAGGTTTTTTTGACATTTTTCACTCTTTATTAAATTACCCTGTACAAAAAATCAACATTTTATTAATATATTAATCAAAATTTCAAATTTTATTAAAATTTCTATTATTATGTATTTTAACAGTAATTATAGTATTAAAAAAAATTTATTCAAAAAAATTATCAATTTTTAAAAGATCAGGCATTTAAATTTGTGCTCCAACTTTGCTCGGAGTATTCTAGACCCCAAATATTCTTTAATCAATTAAAATAAAATACAAACTGCGTCCAAAAAAAATTCATTCACCGTCAATGGTAACAGCATTTTTTTATAATTAATTGTAAAATACTGTTTTTTTACACGCTTCAATTTTTATTTCTTTCTTTTCTTTTCTTTCTTTTATTTATTCTTTTATTTATTTCATTTAATTCTATAAATTAATTTTTTTTCTCAGGAATAATTTTTCTAGTATATTCTTAGAAATCTTGGAACCCCTTTTATTGTTAACATATATGGTCACAGGAAGTAGAAATGTAATCAATGTGAGAGATCTCGCTAGAGGATCAAGCAAAGTAAAGCAAGTGAAATAAGTAGGGAGGGAAGGGGATTTGTTCTGCTGTTTATAATGGTGCATTCTTAAAAGCGAGTGTTAATTGCCATTATAGTGAGTCAGCCAGTGCCTTAGTCACGGAGGCTCCAAGATTGTTTCATTGTCAATATTATTATATTAAAAGTGTAACAAGTTTCTATAAATTCAAATTGAAGCATCAATTAAATTGGTAGCTTTGCAACTGGGTGCTTTGCGAAATAACGAACGTCAAAGAGTCGAATGCGCTGTATAAACAAAATCGAGAAATAAGAGAATCAAATTGACAGGTGTATAAATTCGATATATCGTGTTGCTTTTTTCTCCTTTTTCAACTTTTTCTTCGTAGAAAATTGGATCACTCAGTTTAATAATGATTTTTTACGATTACACCCACTTATTATTTCGACAGGAAACAAAAAAATTGATTGACAATTGTTTTTCACGAAGTTAAACGATAAAAAATTGGGAATTTGGAAATAACTTGGATACCGATTGACAATATCGAAAAGTCAAAATTACTTGTTGTTGATAAATATTACCCAAAAGGAGGAATAAATAAGAATTATTTGAAGTCAGGGCGTATACGAAGTATGAATAATGAAAAGGCGGTGCCGCGCTGTCGCACGAGTTTTCATGAATCCTCCCAAACACCCAATTCTCTTGTTTTTTTTGTTGTTTCTCCCCGGCCCCCCTTCTTTTCCGGAACTACACATTACGATTCGTGCAACGTCGAAAAAAACAAAAGAAAATCGTTTAACAAAAGGTGCAAATCGCGTAAACCGTTTAATCAAAAGTTTAAATACCTGGATAAAAAATGGTTTATAAATCCAATACTTTTCCGACGTATTTCGTCTCACCTGTACAGCCGTCACCGGAGCGTCTCGCACTACTGCGGCACGTACGCAACTCGCGCTTATTCGGTCGGTATTTTTTGCCATAACCTTAAGGCGCTGACAAAAAAAATAACAACCTCAAAAACTCCTTCCGTCAAACTTTCTCATGATTTATTCAATGACAATTTTTTTTTACTAAATTACGTAATTTTGTTGGGAAATTTAAAACATTCGGTTTATCGTAATAATGCAAAATAATAAATATTTTCAGTTCAAATTTCGTCGGTAAGTACGATCTTTTACTTTTGAACTAACAATAAGATTGAAATATACACTTTTGGAGACGAGGATAAATTTATAACAATTTTTAGATTCGTAATTTCCGAAAAAGTTTGACGGATTTTTTGTTGAATAAATAGAATTAAAAAACTTAACATACATTTTTAAAAATGTTCAATTTCTTAACAATTAAGAAACTTTATTAAATGTGTAACAATAAATACGAAAAAAATAATCAAATATCCGGTACAGTTTGAATAATTATTTGATCGGGCAATTAATGGAAAAAATCAAAAATAAAGCAAATGACAAATTTGGAAGTTCAAATCTTGTACAGCTAACTTCAGAGGTATCAAATTTTTGATTTTTCAAAATGGCTATTCTGGTGCGATGATGGTGTGAAAAAAAAACCGTCAGATGGTGCTGCCGATTAGACGGACCATCTTTCGGCATTTTTTCGAAGCCGTAGCTCCCGCGATTTCACCGGAGTCTTTGAAGTGACACAAATCGGGATTTTGCTTTTTAACTCTACATAGGGACCGTGCGCGGCGCTTACAACGTCACGAAGTGGGAAATTTCTACATTAGCTAGGTGCTAAGTAACCAAGCGCATATACGCGTGTGACAAGATTTTTTAATTGATTTACGATATAAAATTGATTTGTTTGTTTTTCTTCATCAAAAAGACATTGGTGTAAATGTAGGGCAGCTCTCACACACCACTTTGGTTTCGAGAAGATTGACCATTTTTGAAATACTGTTCTTTTCCTGAGAGCGCTGTCCATTTCGCATGAAAGAGCAAGAAACAAACGGAATTAATTATATGAGCGATTCGTCGACCGTGCTTCGTTTCTACGACATTTGAAATATATCTTGAGTCATATTTTTTTAAAATTTTTATATAATTTTAGCCCCCAGCACGATCATTAATCACGAGCTGAAAACCTTAAATTGCTCATTTTTAACATTATTAAAATCGTAAAATTTGTCTTTATTCCTATCATTCAAAGCCAAAATAGGACCGCACAGATTGTACATTCAGACACGAGAGAGCGCGCACGTGGTGCTGCTCTCTATAGTTCACACACGGTCCCTATGGCCGATTCGTCGCCCGTGCTTTGTGTTTCTACGACATTTGAAATATATCTTGAGCGACATTTTTTTTAAATTTTTATATTATTTTAGGCTCCAGCACGATCATTAATCACGAGCTGAAAACCTTAATTGCTCTTTTTTAACATTATTAATCGTAAAATTTGTCTTTATTCCTAACATTCAAAGCCAAAATAACACCGCACAAATTGCACATTCAGACACGAGAGAGCGCGCACATCGGCGGTGGTGCTGCTCTCTATAGCTCACGCACCATCCCTATAAACAAAAGTCAAAAATCAATAATTGTAAAAAAGTTAAAAACAATAATTCACGAAAATAAATCGATAAATTCGAGTGTTTCAAGATCAAATTAAAACGCAATGACAAAGAGAGTTTACAAAATGAAAATAAAAAAAGTGTCAACCTCTGACGAGTCTCCGGGATATTTGAAGACGCGCGCCAGTATGTTGGAAAAAAAAAATCGTTCGCCGGTCATTTAGGTTGGGACACGATAGGGAACACGGGAGTGAGAAATTTATTTTTAGTTTATTGAATGTTCTGCAAAGGCTTCGCATCAGGTGTCAGACGTCTCGCAATGTCAGCAATGCAAAAGCCCGAGGTACTTTTCGTTCTCGGTGGACCTGGCTCTGGGAAAGGCACCACGTGCACCGATATCACTAAAACTTACGGTTACGTGCATTTATCAGCGGGTGATTTGCTACGCGAGGAAAGAGCCAAATCTGGCTCCGAATACGGCGAACTCATTGAGGATCATATTCGCAATGGCACTATTGTACCCGTTGCAATAACTTGCAGCCTTCTCGAACGCGCCATGAATTCCTCCGACAATCCGAAAAAAAGATTCCTCATCGACGGTTTTCCACGCAATCAGGACAACGTCGATGGATGGACAAAGGTTCGTGGAGTAAAACATAAAAAAAAACCTTTTTAAATAATCTCCATTCTCGAGTATTTGTAAAAGTTATTTTTTTTTAAACTTCCAATTGATGGTGCGACAAGAACCACAACAGTGATAAAAAGTGTGGTCGCTGATTCGGATCCAGATTTCCTGTTAGTGATTTCTGTTCTACAAATAAAATTATTGGATAAAAGCAGTCGTGATTTGTTCTGAGAGCCTAAAAAGAAGAGCAGAATTTTTATACTTTTTTTTGGATGAAAGAAATTTGTTGGTAAAATAAGCATGATAACGAAGGCTTTTGGCTTTTGAGATAATGGTTTTTTCAATGAAACTTAGTCGCGAATCTGGCTCTGTCTTGTCCAACGAAGCTTCCATTTAATCACATTTTATAAATCAATTTTCCGATCAATTTTCTAATTTCCATCTTTTACAATGTATTTTCTAATTAGAATGTTCGGATAAATTTTAAACGGTTGAATTAATTTGGCCTACGTACCGATATGTGTGACCAAACATTTCTACTAGTTTGCTAAAAATGTGTCGAAGTGTAATCACACTTTTGAAGTTTGATAATGATTTAAAAAGACTTGGACAATAACGATGTCAAAGTTTGTATCAACAGAATGCAACAAAATTCAATTCGAATACAGTGTTTGGCTCCGATAAGGGGACAATTGTTTTTTGAGACCGAATAACTAAATCTAGACAAAGGTATAAGTCTATTTCAAAATTGAACAAAATATTGAACGAAAAATAATATTTTTAATCGCGTTCCATCGACGCAAACTATAATACTATGGAACAGTATTAAAGAATTATGTATTTTTAGAAAGAAGTTGAAAAAAATGTATAGTTTTTGTAAAACAAGGGTCCATAGAAAGAAAAGAAACTGAAAATGTTAAAAATTTGAAACTTCGGCGGCACATAATAAAATTTCTATATTTAAATAGAGAAAAAATGATAATTTGGCAAAATTGAACTTTCAGGCAATGGCGGATAAAGTGATCCTCAAGGGAGTAGTATTTTTGGAGTGCAGCGAGGAGATATGTACCCAGCGTTGTTTAAACCGAGGTCGTAAGGGAAGCGGTCGTACGGACGACAACGAGGAGTCGTTGAAGAAAAGACACAAGACTTACATCAACGACACGATGCCGATAATCGATTACTATGAGAAATTAGGCCTTGTTTACAAGTTCGATTCAACGCAGCCGCCGAAAAAGGTGTTTCAGGAGGTTCAAGCGAAGCTGAAGGAAATCGGATGGTAAGGCTTGTGGAAAAAGGATGCGCTTTGGGATCCTTACCGACGAAACTCACAAAATAAACTCTCATGTGTTTTCGTCGGAAAAGATGGGATTCCCATTGAATTGAATTTAAGAAAGGCGTAGATAAAGAGTTGATAATTTGACGGGATGGTTACTCATTCATCATGATTTTTCTTTTTATATAAATATAGTGTAAGAACCACCGGATGACACGCTGAATAATAGCAAATCAGAGTTATATTTTTTCCAAGCTGCTACGAAGCAGTGTATAATTAAAAAAAAAGAAAAAAAACTGAAAAAAAAGAACGTAAAGAAGATGGTAACAAAAGAGATTAACTTGATGACATTCCTTGTGCGAGGGTGCGGCATTGAAAAGCGAAGACGCGCTTTCACATGAACCGTAATAATCAAGATGACAATTTTTTAAAATAAATTAAAGAAAATATACCCTCCACGAGCCAATGAAGCCTTTGATCAAGCCAGATATCTTTTATACACTATTATATACAATAAAAAGTATATATATTATTATATACAGTTAAATAGATGTGCATCGATGATGCATTTACCGTTCGTTGCGATCATCAAAGATGAGCACCCTTGGAACATAATTATTATCACTATTGTGCCGTTATTTCAGAGGGTATTAGTACGAGTATTGAATTATTTAGTTTTAGATAATGCGGCACTTATTCACTAATGGTAAACATTGAAATATATTGTCAATATCCAAAATATCATCTGAGTTTATTTTTTTATGATCCATCTTTTTTCCAATTTTTACATTTTTTAACTACTTTTTAACAACAAATACCAGCTTTTTCGTTTCTATTACATTCTTACATATAACCTAGAACATTCTTATGTATAAAAGTATGAAAAATCATTAATTGTTTGTTGCAAAAATATCACATAAAAAACAAACAGTAGAAATTAGTAAGTTACCTTGAAAAAAAATGCATTTTTGTGATAAACTATTGTGAAAATCAATGATACTTTTATTTTTTCTTAATAAATAATAAATTCTTATGTTTTTTGAAGAGTTTAACATGAAATTCGGGTTCAGTGATGACTAAAAAGCCCCAAAAAACAAATGTACTAAACAAGTTGTATGTATCGAAAAATATACGAGTGAATATTAATTACTGACTGGAAATCCATGAAAAAAATTAAAAGAGATGTTTTCAGCGTGATACGGTCGTTGGCATTGAAGTAAAAAATTATTTTTATCTAAAAATATACACGAGTCGATGTAAAAAAGGTTGAGAAACCTCGAGAATGTTTTTTAATGAGTTTTTTCATGGTTGAAAAAAAAGAATCTGATGAGAATAAGAATTTTCTTGAGTATTATATTCCGTTCGAAAAACTTAACCGGTCATTGTACTAATTTGTTTTTCTCTGAAGGCTATCACGCATTATATTATTGCGTAATCGTTGACGGACAATGTGAAGCGTCATTATGTAAAAAGTAAATGTTTAAGAGCAGCTCCAATGTTTGCGAATCGAGCAACAAGAGATTGTTTTTTTTTTTTTCGTTTTTTTTTTCAGCGTATCGTTCGATTTGTTGAGAGATTACGAACACGGCTCTACAAACGTAATTTTTACCATTTTTTTCTCTTCCCAATACTCGCGAAGATATTTTGCAATCGTTTCATTCGAAACAAGAATAAAAAGAAGGGTAAAAAAAATTAAAATGCACAGAGAAAGCGACAGCGTCGAAGAGCTTGTGCGGATTTGCGCCAGAGGCCATTGAACCCCCGCGTTAAGTCACCTCGTTCGTCGAGACGCGCCGGGAAAACACCGAAACGAACGAGATGTATGTGTTCAAGGTCGTTGTCTTCGTTCAACTGCTTTAGGATGAATAACACGCAAGGAAACTCGTGAAAGTCAGCGGTGACGAGAAACTTTTTCAATCGTTCGTCAACCTTTCACAAACTTAATATATTTTTTTCTGTTCTTCTCAGAATTTCTTTTTTCTTTGCTTCAATACTGGCAATTCTTTACCTCATAAACCATTTTTTGTAGCTACTAAGAATATCAATGCGTTACGAGGTCGACGGATTAAAAATAAGTCACGATTTCAACATTAGTCATGGAAAATCCCTACAATTTTTTGTTGCAATATTCTTGCTACTTTTTCATTGCGAACTTTATGATTAATAGACGGAAGTGGGGCTTTTCCCAAAAATGACCTAAGATTTTTGTTTCATTTTTTTTTTAATTTTCCAATTTTTTATGAAAAAAAATGTTCTGAGAGCGAAGATTATTGCCAAATACAAATTTTTCATTAGCATTAAAATCGGGATTTTCTCGAAAAATGGTCTCAGATAGTTTTTCTCGGTTTCTTATTTTTAAAAATTATTATACAACGGCGAAACAGAATTTAATTGAAAATAACACATTTTTGATCCTATCCAACTTATAAAAATTGGGAATTCTCGAAAAATGACCCTGGATTCTTTATCAAGAGTTCGATCGAGGAAAAATTGTTAGATTAATATTAAATAGAAAGAGCATCGCTCAATTAGCCTTCAGTTCATTTTTCAAGTCGCTGTCTTCTAGGCTTCGCAATCAGCCAAAACTTCATAAAATTTTTACTCCCATTACCGTAAATCGCTTTATTACGAGATAATGCAGACTCGGCGAGCGCCTCGGGACAGCTGACGACAGAGCTGCAAATGTACTTATCCCGAGACTCTACCGAGTCTCTTGATAACAAGGGAAGAGGATTTTATTGAATATCGGATTTTTAATCCCCATAAAACGATAAAGTTAGCGATTTTTATCGAAAAATGGTATCAAATCTTTTCCCAAGGATACGAACAGAAAAAAATAGTTACATTAATTTTATAATAAGCGAAAAGGATTTTTTTGATTTGCGAATTTTTTATTTCCATAAAAATTGAAAAATAATAGTAAATATTTACAATCGCGGCTTGCGTTCAAAACTGCTCCAATTATTATTTTTTAACTATTACGAATAAAAAATGACGTAACAAATAATTTTCGGGGGGGGGGGGGGGGGGGGGAAAGGGAGGGACGACGATTTTTTTAATCAAAATTCTTTTTTTTCAAATCCTTTTATTTTTTTATTTTATATTTTTCAATCGCTGTCACTGTTGTCATCGTCATTGATTGTTTGAAAAAAATCCTCTATCGTAATAAGCAAAGTGTGAATGCATTCGGTGTGATTCGGGAAATGTCGTCCGTTTAAAAATTCCGCTATGTATTGGCTCATGAAATATTTTCGACGACCGTATTTTGGTATTGCAGAACAGAAGGTTTGAACTACCCTAGACTTGAAATAGTATTTCCATGTATTTATTGTCTTAACCACCCTAAGTTTGAATCGTATATCGTTTGATACCATATACAATTCAAACTTAGAGTGGTTCAAACTTAGGGTGGTTAACGGGTAAAACCACTGTAGAATTTTCGAAAAATCGATTTTTTTTTATTGGCTTAAAATATAGTTGGACCCTCTTGAATATGAGGGAAAAAGTTTTATATAAGAAAAAAAAATTTTTCATCGAAATTTTGGTCTCTTCACTGAGCGTGTCGGTCATTTCGATACCACGTTTCAAAACTTTAAACGCGTTTTTCTCGAAACACGATTTTTCAAAACGGCACGCAACATGACTCCAACAATTTTCATTCTTTTCATTTGAATTTTTGACAATATCTTAAAAATAACATTTCAAAGTGAAATACGTACGAAATTTTCGATAAGTTCATTTAAACATTTTTTATCAACAAATAATTGCTCCTTTTTTCTGTCGAAAATTGAACCTCTTCATTCAAACACTCGCCAATAATACAAAAATGAATATTTTCAAAATCCCCAACGTACTTCACTAGTTATGAGTGTCTAGATTAAGTGCTTTTTTTTTTTTTTAATTCCAGATCAACAATTGCACCAGTTACACTGCGTACCGCAGAGCGCTTCGAGTTCAACAAGCCTCACGGGAATGGCTCTGGTGTTGCCATTTTCAAATATTTTTCAATCATAATTTTTTGTTGTACAGTTAAATATATGCTTAATAACTCCCCCGAATATTATTATTCTATTACCTTTCCTTCGACCCGAAAAAAATTGTCGAAAAAAGGCATTTTTTGAGGTCGTTACAGTGGTTTTAGCCCTTAATGCCTTACATACGTCCAGCAGCGCCTAAAACGCGCTAAAAGAAAAACTGTTTTTAGAAGAGATAGCAATAGAAATTAATAAAAATAATTTTCACACATTGTTTACTAGTATTTAAACTTTATAAAAAAATTTATTTCATTTTTTTTTTCAAAAATTACAACATAAAAAATCACGTTTCCCGAAGCACTATGAAAAAAAAGTTGCTCCACGGTCTGCATCATTTCTTCTTGAAATGCTGATGGATTTGCAAAACGTAAAAAAATTCTTGTAAAATAAAGTTGTAGTTATAGTCTGTCGTGCCGGATTTTTAAAATTCGAAAAATTTTGGCAATTTACGGCAGTTTAAAAAAAAGTGTGCATTTTGTGTCATAAATGTCACAATTTAATTATGTTTATAAAATTTTTAAATCACAACATCAAAAATCCGACTCGACAGACTATAGAGAAAACAATTTCGAATATTTAAAAAAAAAAGCATCAAAAAATATTAAAAACTGTATGAGTTATCATGCAGACCGTGCCAGAAAAAGTAGTTTTGAGAAAAATGCATTTAAAGTTTCAAATGCGCGTATCAGACTCTCGTTGGGCAGTCACGTTTTCTATAATAACTTTCGGTCTATGGGGAATTTGAACAATCGACTTACACAGAAATACGCCTAAAACTATAGAGAATAATAATCTGTAAAAAAAAATCGATTTTTTGAAAATTCTGGACGTATGTAATGCCTTAAAGCAGTAAATACATGGAAATACTATTTCAAGCCTAGGGTGGTAAAGACTTTAAATACATGGAAATGCTATTTCAAACGTAGTTTAGTTCAAACCTAAGATTATTAAGACAGTAAATACATGGAAATACTATTTACACTTGGAAATAACTCCTTACTACTTATAATTGTTATTGTTGCATATGCGCGTGTGCGTACGTGTGTTTCTTGGTACCCACTCGCCACCTGGTATACCTAATATCTGTACTACTCAATATTGCCACTTTTTAATTTATTTTTTCCCATTTAGAGGCTTCCCCCTCCTTAATATTACATGGGATACCATTTTTTTATGATAAAAAAGGTTAAAAAACATTTTGGAGCAGTTTTGAGTGGAAGCCGCGATTGTAAATATTCACCGAAAAGAATAAAAAATAATAAAACTGTCATAAAAATTGGTCGTTGTAATCAAATAATTTTGTAAGTGTCTTTTTGTTTTTGTTTTTTTTTTTTTTTTTTTGAACGAAGGAATTTTGTTTTGAGTCGAATAATGGAAATTTAATGTGGAAATTCTTGAAAGCGTTTATCTGCTCGTTTCCATTAGAAAAAGGTCGTTTTTGTATATTAGGAAATCGCAAAAAACTTTAAAAAAGTAAAAAAAGAACGCCAAGTATTAAAAGACGCGACCTTAGTTATAAAATAACCATTCAATATTTGTTCTGTTATTATATTACAATTTTTACACCTCGAAAAAACCAAACAAACAATGTTTATACTTAATTTCCAAAAAAATAAGTAAATATCAACATCCATTTCTCTTCCGTAATACTGAAAAGGGTACTTCACCCCAAAAACAATGAACAAACATACTAGAAAAATTTTGGCATTCATTATCGAATAAAAACCTATTTACATGTTTTATTTTGCTTTTGTCTTGATATGTGATGAGTACATAGAAAAAAGATCTAGTTGTAAATTGTTGCCGATGATTGAAAAAAAAATGAAATCATTTCAACGTAGCCAAGAATGGTGAATGAATTACGAGTTTCGGAATGGAATCATGTACATCTTGAAGATTGACCTGCTAGAGGTTTTTGTCACCTCAAGGGCTTCAAAAAAAATTCTGCGGATATAAAGAAAATGTTATTCTGCTTTTAAGCTCGCTAAGCACTAAGAATGTACAACACAATTCCACAGAGAATAATACAAAAAACAATTACATATAAATGCGCAAATACGTGTACAAATGCACGTGTTGTATTTACACGTATGTACCGCACTAATTCACTGCAAATACTACACACAAACTTGGCGTGCATACTACACACAAACTTGGAGTGCGGTAGGCCTCGCGCTGGCTTTTTCTTTTAATACTTGGCGTCGAGCCGCTACCGCGTCTCTTGATAATTGTTGGGTGCGAAATAGCTTCAAAAAAATTCTTCAAAGAGATAAGATTCGACTGAAAGGATTTCTGGGTCTTTATAAAGGGTGATAACGATCGTTATGTCCGAAAAAACATTCTGTTGATATACGATGAAGTAACTTATATGTTTTAACCCCTCCGAGTCTCCATAATGACACAGCTCTCTCCCCCTCCCAATATATATATATATATACATATATATATATTTAATCGAATCGAGAATCCTCAACGCGAACAGTGGACTTTCCGATTTCCAAGATTGAGATACGAGATCGTCGATGGTTCCAGGTTTAAATCGTTCGAGCACGCGGAAGCGCGTGGAGTGTTTGTGAAAAAAAAAAAAAACTCGAAAAAATTGTGCTTTGGGACTTAACTTGTGATTTTTCATATCGAGGTCAAACATTTTGTTTCGAAATTTAAATATTTTTGAGTTTGAGTGGAAAAACAGTTGAAAAATAATGGAAGTTCATTCTGCCATTAAATTATCACGTGTTCGTCCGGTCATTCGAATTTTTTTCACCCTCATTTTTTATACTCTGCTCGTGGGTTCAGTAAAATCTTCGCAATTACCAGCATTTAGAGAAAAAGTTGAGAGACCGGAAACGACGCTTTTAAAATTGTTCAGCAGGTCCTTCGATCCTCAGGATGGAACTGTCAGCTCCGAATGCATGAGAGACAGTGTTTTTTATCGCAATGCTCTTAACAATTACGAGCCTTGGGCATTGCAAAGTAAGCATTTCATTTATATTTTGAGCTGCAATCCTCATTTTCATTTTTTAATATTCAACGAAAAAAAATGCTTCATGAGTTTTTCATGTTTTACTGATTTCTCTCGCGATATATTTTTTTTTTTTTACCACAAATTTTTCTCACGTTTTTTGAGCTTCCAATAATAGCCAATTTAATATTTCTGGGCTGGTAATTTTGATCCAAAAGATCAAAAGGAATTAAAAAATACGAAACAGCCGATTAAGAAAATCGTTGACTGAAAAATTCGTGTACGAATAAGCGAAACATTTATTTGAATAATCGTCGATATTTACGACCTCTCGTCCAGGAAAAATGTCTGCAATTTTTTCATGGAAGACAAATAATATTTACGTCTGCATTTTTTTTTTTGGGACAGTGGCAATATTTTATTTTCCAAAAAAAATTCTATCTCACACTTTCAAGACGTAGACAATCAAAAATAAATTTTCAACAACTTTTGACCGAATCTTTGAAAAAAAACGAATTTTGAAAAACGAGCAATCGATTAGTTTGAATAATTATCCAGAAATTTCGGGTTCTGATCCACAAAAGATGCTGATAATTTTATTTGCCGAGTATAAAAAAAATTATTGTTTGTTTGATCGCGTAATCTTTGATGGCAAGTTCTTTATCATTTTATCGGCCGTAGACATATATTTCTCTCAATACATTTGTAGTTCTAATCCATTCTCGATCATCGTTTGACAGTTCCAATAAAAAAAATTTTTTCGTATGTTTGCCTATCGACAAATTTCGGTAGCTGATCTTAAAGGGGATCAGCTATCGAAATTTATCGATTGGCAAACATACGAAAAAAATTTTTTTAGCTACACACTACGAGGTCCAATGGACTGACAGCAAAACTACATTTTCACCTTTTTTTCACCACACGCCTTTTCATAAACTTTATAACTTTTTATCAAACGACTTTTTGGCTTTACTGATTACTTCTCCAGATTGACCGGAGTCTGGCGTTTCGATTTCACTACAATTAAACCTCAATAGACGCGTTTTTTACAATGTTATAGAGCAATAAATGTCATCGGTTCAATAGACCGATAGCGTGTAAATAAAGTACTAAAATTTATAGTGTGTAACTAAGATTAATCCTCTATTTAGTGCATGACCACAATTGATAAAAAAGGAGAATTTTAGGCACGAGTCAATGACGAAATTCTCGTTAATAAAAATCGATACTTTGCGAGATTACGTAAATTTTCAGCGTTACAAACCACTCGTCGATGGATAGAGGTTGAGATAACCGAAAGTGTGTCAGTGAGGATAGTCAGAATAAAAGGCCATGCCGATGACCGTCCTTGCACCCAAGGGGTTGCGCCAGTCAATATAAGACGATCATCGAATTTATCATAATCGTTTTATTTGTTCTTTTACATAAATAAAAATGTTAAAAATATTAATTATTATACAATCTCGCCAAATTCAAAAGATTACGTCAAATTTTATCTTTTTTTAACTTGAACTCGCTCTTGTCGCAATAATGTTACGAGAAAATTTATTTACTACGACGATAAGATATGAAAAGCAATGCGACCTTGCAATAGCAATGCACTGCGTGAAATTTATCGCATTGCATTTGCTTTTTCCTTCGCACGAATTCATTTTTTATCACAATTTTGTGTTTGGCCTATTTCTCATTTTTTTCCTTCGTTCGCGTAGTTCTACTCTCGTATTTTACGATTTGTGATAGTAATGACCTTGGCTGATTTGGCCTGTAGCCAAATTGATGAAAATCATACGATACAAAAAATCTGATTAGTTTTTAATGTGTTTTTAAATTTGCGAAAATTCTTCAATTTGATGAAGATCGATCGATTAAACGGCGAAAAAAAAATGACAGCCTCTTTAATTTTCGCCGCAATTCGATGATTCGACGATTACTCGATTAATCAGAAATTGGGTGAATATGTTTTGGCACTTCCTAAATTTCTCACTGGTACAGGGCCTAAAAATCTGATTCAATTTTCAGGAATTATTGTATTTACGCAGCGATTTGCTTCGATAAAAAAAAAAACAATCCTTTTTATTGTTTATCGATCTCGGCGTTATCGAATACACTTTTCACAAAATGTTCTCTTAATTGATACAACACGCTCAGCTTGATAAATTTCGTGATAAAATGGCAACGATAACAAAATCATTCGGTTTTTAGATTTTTCACCAAAATATGAAAAAATAAGCTCAGCAAATAATCGGACATTTTTCTTCTCTCTGCATAAAGTAGTTCCCTCAATTATCATTCAATTTTATTCCCGATTAAGGGGACCGTATGGTCTAGAGCACGAAAATTTCACCTATTCTCACGATTTTTTTTTTGCCATAAAAAATTTAAAAATCGATGTTTTAACTTTTCGGGTTTATTACTACCTTTATTAAGTATACAAAAAAATTTTTTTTTAATTTTAAAAACAGTGTTTATTATCATATAATTGGCATTGAAGACGACCCTCTCGAAAAATCCGACCCGGACGGTGAAGATCGATCCGAGACTTCTACTCATCTGAAACACAAAATTCAAGAAGATTCTTAATCAGAAAGAGTGCAGTTATGGTCGGGACTAGAACAAATCGAAAAAATTAAAAATTGACAAAATGGCGCGCTTTTGAAAAAAAATTCGTAAAATCGGGTTTTTTTTCACTAGTTTTTTAGTATAAACAATAAGAAATTATTTAAATAAAATTATGATTGTAGTTCCGACGATAGCCATACATGTTGTGAACAACATATCCAAATTTCAAGTGATTCGGTTGAATAGTTTTTTTGTTTTCACCTGCGCAGTGCCGAAAAAAGTCGTTTCGAGATAAATGAGTTTAAAGTTTGAGGTACAGATATTTTCAAAAATTGAGCAAATTTTGAATACTTACAGTTAATCCGCGATTCCGGCACCATATAGGATTCCTTCGGAACGTTCATAATTCAATATTTCCTCACTCCTTTCATTTCTTCGAGCTGTCCGAGCCTCTTTGGAGTTGTCCGTGCTCCTACGGTTGGCGCTCGATACTCGCAGCTAGTATTTTCGATAGTGAATCGATTGCCCTTGAAATATCTTTTGCGACCTACAGAAGATGGTCGTCTAGAAGAGTCACGGCCTTGCTTTCTATCCATATTTTCTGATATTTTATTTCAAAATTTTCGATGTTGGTTCGTCAAAACGTAACGTTGTACTGATCAAGTCAGGGGAAAGCGAAATGACCGTTTCCCTCACAAATGTTCGACAATAGGTATATTTCGGGGAAGGGAAAAGTATATATAGGTATATAGTATGTACTATATACAGGTATATATTTTCGGAGAAGGATTGGGACAGCTGCTGCGCTCCGATTAGGTTACCGGTTAGCGCTAGACCCGTTAGGAGCGCGCGGACCGCTCTCTACCTGCGTTATGGGCTGTAGAAGCTGTAATATTGAGAATTTCCGCATGAAAATTTCACAGTATATTCTTGAGATACTATACTTTCGACATATCGAAAAAAAAAAAATCGATTTTTTCAAATTTCTAGACCATACGGTTCCCTTAAAATGAACGTAATTATTTTTACTTCGTACATCCAGAAAAAAGTTCTATTTAGATCTACTAGGATCGTTTATTCGAATTTTTTTCATTTGAATTAACAAAATTCTATTCGCTTCAGCTAGAAAATTGTATTTAAATCAAATAGATAATGCTATTTGGGTCCGCTTATACGAGTACCCACGTAAAGCTTCTTGCTTCGGCTACTACGTGACGCAGAGCGTCGAAGCATTTCTCACATACGAATTGCGCTCTGGATATGCATAAATTGCGGGAACCAAAGGAATTTTATTATTCTGACTGACTGTATCTAAGAAGTCGAACGTGAAAGCGTGAATTTTGTACATTTCCAGGGTTGCAGACCCATGAAAATATTATTAAATAATATTATAATTGAACATGGTATTATATTATAAACATTATAAATAATAATATAAATATTATTTTTATTTCAACTTCATATTTGTTTAATTTTTAAGATATAAATATGTCCTATTTTAAAGCATATATTCAATTTTTTATTAATCAAGAATATAAAAAGGGTCCATGACCAAACGCCGAATGACTAAATACCGACGACTATATGCCGAGCGACAAAAACCCGATGCGACTATACGCCGATGACAAAACGCCGAGTGACTAAATGCCGGCGACTATATGCCGAGCGACAAAAACCCGATGCGACTATACGCCGATGACAAAACGCCGAGTGACTAAATGCCGACGACTATATGCCGAGCGACAAAACCCGATGCGACTATACGCCGATGACAAAACGCCGAGTGACTAAATGCCGGCGACTATATGCCGAGGGACAAAAACCCGATGCGACTATACGCCGATGATAAAACGCCGAGTGACTAAATGCCGGCGACTATATGCCGAGCGATAAAAACCCGATGCGACTATACGCCGATGACAAAACGCCGAGTAACTAAATGCCGGCAACTATATGCCGAGCGACAAAATCCCGATGCGACTATACGCCGATGACAAAACGCCGATGCGACTATACGCCAATGCGACAATATACAAATAGTAGTAATGTCCAGTGGAAATTTTAGTTTCCAGGATTCCAGCTCATTATTTAAGGAATAACCCTCCTAGGTATGCATATTACAGCGTCCGTTATCACTATACCATACACCATTATATCACACCATGCATCAACACACACCACACACCACCATATCACACCATAATACCCAAACACAAGAGACATACACTCAGCAAACCATACAGCAATACTTACTTTTTCAATAACAGCCGACAAACATAAATAATTGGCGTGGAAGTAATTTCAGTGGCATCGTGCACGTAACGATCCGAGGATCGTTTAAGGGGCTAGTCCACTTTGGAGCCACGAAAGAAAGGCTTTTTCCGCGATTTTATTTTTAGGATTTTATAAAAGATATAAATATAAGAGTTGTTGGGCTTGATAAATAAAGTCTTGAAATACATGAAAAAAAAAAATTTAATTCATTTTTATTTATTTTTAAGTACAAAAACTATAGTTTAACGTAACGCCTCAAAAATAGGTGGGCTAGGTAGCTCCATCACAACTCGGCAACGGCTTATCTGAAACAAAAAAATCAAAGTCCATTAGATTCAGTATGACACCAGCTACAAAATGACCCTCGGATATAAATTTTTATCAAAAAATAAAAAAATGGCAGATGAAAAACGAAAAAAGTAAAAAAAAACGCGTTTTTTCGCAGTTTTTCACAAAAAAAAAGAGTAAAAATCAAAATATTAAAACCATCGAGGGTCATCTTGTTGCGAATCGTATTTACAATATGTGGTTCAAATTTCAAGAGAATCGGTTTATTAGTTTTAGAGATACAATGGAGCTAGATTTTGAAAACGTTGTTTCGAGAAAAAACGCGTTTGAAGTTTAATGCGCTCAGGTAGACGAAATGAGGTCCTGACGTACAGGTAAAAAAAAAATACTTAGAGAGCTCGGATTTTCATAAAATTTTGACACAATATTTCTGAATGTATGTACTTTCGAAAACAGTTAAAAAAAATCGATTTTTTGAAATTTTCAAAGTGGACTGGCCCCTTAATACCAAAGTTGGACACAAATGCCTGGCAGTCGTGTGATAAAATCACACGATATTATATAATTATGAATCATAATAATAATATGATAATTCTCTAACACGATTTATTAACATTTTTGAGATCATAAAAATTATATGACAATAATGTGACAGAATTGCAGATTACAACAATCATTCTTATTCTATAACTGTAGACCGTAGCAGTGATAATCTCACAGGATTAATTCACTTTTTTTTATTTTGTCGCATCGGCGTTTTGCGATCGGCGTATAGTCCGGTCGGCATATAGTCGCTGGCATTTAGTCACTCGGCATTTTGTCGTGTCACCATATAAAAATAGTGTTATAAAAAAAAATAATTTCTTAAAGTTGAATAGACCTCTCATTTGGCCGTGAGACAAGGAAAAAATTTATTTGATATAACTAGATCCTAGTTGAATCAACTAAATGTTTTTTTCTGGGTGTACTCTCGGCCCTACCAAAAAATGTTAATTATTTTTATAACCGAGCAAAAAAAAAACACTTTTCGTGAAACAAATGCGGAAAAGGATTAAAAAAACGAGTGTAATTGAGCGTGATGTTTCTTCTTTTCTCAAGTGTACGACGCATCGACGAAAATAGCGTCGGGTTTCGTGACGGGAAATACAAAGCAACTGGGTAATTACGACGAGTGTCTGAGAGTGAAGAGCGATTATGATTTTGTGGGCAAAGCTTGCAGTGCCAAGGTGCAATTCGTCATTTCTCCTGACAACAATAATAGCAACGAGGATGACGACCTTAATATGGAAGATTTATTGTTGAACGTAGCTTTGGCCTCGGTGAGTTCGAACCGTGACAAAAAAAAAATGATAATCAGGAAGTTCGAGTTTTTTTCCGGCAACTTGCCATTTTTTAATATTTCTTTTCTTTTTTTTTTTTTTATTGAAATAAAATCGCAATTATGAAGCATCCAATTATTTCGAATGTTTTTTTTTCGTGAATTTGTCATTTTTTGAAATTAATTTTATGAAAATATATTTTTTTATCATAAATTACGTTTGTTAGGGTTTGAAAAATTGGACTTCCGGTTCTTCGGTTCCGTACGAATGGTTGTGGTGCGTACCATCGAGTTGCAGCTCCCGTGACATCGCCGAAACCATCGAAATTGCTCTGGATCCCCTTAAACGTCCTCCAAGAATCGATTTTATCGTTCAAGTTGGCAACAAATCGTGTCACACCCAAGAATCCGATCGTCTCGTCCTGGACATTGCCGATTGGCTTTACATGTACAGATATTTCTTTCTAGGTATATTTTAGTTAGTATATTCCGATGAAAATCGGACGAAATCGTAAAAAAGAAATGGCCCGAGACATCTTTATTTTTGAATTCACTAATTCGGGATCATTCTAAAAAAAAATTTCAAATTTCGAGGTAATTATTGAATTATCGAGTAGCGTTGATCGCTCGATACTTTGAGCATTCAAAAAATTGGACGAAATTTCGTACGCTTGGTTTTTTGGTCGAAAAAGTGTGAGAAAATGTTTTTTATTTTATAATTGAGTTAATCAATTAATTCCTTCGTAAAATAATAATCAGTGAAGAATATTCAAATCGTACGTTTCTGAAGACATGAAAAAATGAGTTAATTAATTTAATAAATTTTTTGGATTTATTTATTTATGGAATAAAACATTTTCGTACGAATAAAATGTGTAACTCAAAATTACAAATTCGTAACAGTTAGGGAATGATAATTTTTTAATACAACGGTGTGATTGAACGCCAAAAAAAAACACAGTTAATTGCTTGTGTTGTCAGATCTCTGCTGATCCTGTTCGGAAGCTTGGTCGCGATCAGCACGTTGTACGATTTGGTAAAGCAGAACAATCCGGAAAAACCGGCTTCAAAAGGTAAAAAATGGTTAAGCCAATGTTTTTTTTTCTCGTAACGTAACATTTATCAAATGAATTTGGCGAAAAGGTCGACGATAAATTATGGCAAAATAATACGGTGTAAAAAGAGAGTGGACAGGTGATCCAAACCGTTGCAAAATCCATTTCGAGCTAACACTCGATTTTTCAATCGTTTTTTCTATCCTTTTTTTTCATTATTACGAATATAACTGTATATAAAGTTTGTATTAAATGTCAAGTAGATCGCGTTTCAAAACGAGCATCGTTTGCATTCTGACGAAACGAAAAGTGGAATGTGGTGGTAGTGGCTTGATTCATTCATGCGAATAACGTTTCGATCTAAAGTTCGATCGGTTCGTTGATCGATGACATTCCTAATCAACAAAATTAAATGTACAGCATTATATTACCGATAACGATAGCCATTAGGATTTATTACTTAAACGATAAGATTAATCGATTGCAGGAGAAAATAAATCAATGACACAAATCAACGACCTGTTTGATAATTATTTACTACGAATTTCCACAGATATAAAAAGAACGATTCTCTGCTCCTTTTCTGCCTACACAAATGGCAAGGGCCTTTTGAACGTACGAAGAGGCTCAGGAACAATCCCCTGTCTCGATGGTCTTCGATTTTTGAGCATTTGCTGGATTATTTATGGACACACTCATTATCTCAAAATCGTTGGAGCTAATCTTGATCTCTTATCAGTCGCAACGGTTAGAAATGTTTTAATAAATTTTCTTATGCTATTATTATTTCGTAATAACAAAAAAAATATCTAGAAATAAAAATGATTGATTCAAAATTGTTTATTTTTAATCGTAATAAAAATAATTACAATTTATTATCGTTAATAACAGTTGCACGAAAGATGGGACAGTTTTTTGCTGCTCAACGGAAACATCGTAACCGACACTTTTTTTTTGCTCAGCGGAATTCTTTTGGCTTATACAGAGCTGATAAGAAAGGAAAAATATTTCGGTCGTCACAAACTTAACATTTTCAGTCTTTATGTTCGACGATATCTCAGGTGAATTTTATATGATTTTTTTTTATTTTATTTACCATAAGAATGAACCATTGGGAATTCGTCTGATTAAAACTTTTGAAGTTTCCATCGTTGGAATTCAACGAAATGTTTTTTTTTCTTTTTTTTTCATTTATTAATGATTTAAATCGTCCGAATTTTAATCGCAGATTTAGTTCTTAGGTCCGAAAAAAAAATAGACGAATTTTCAGAGCCAAACAGTGCAAATAAATTCATGACTCTACTAAAGAAAAGAAAAATTTAGTTACAATTGAAAAATATGCAAAATTCAACGTCGTACTTTTTTTCTTACAGATTGACGCCAGCTTATGCTGTCATAATCGGTTTTTATGCAACTTTGTTCTATAAAATTGGAAGTGGTCCGTACTGGGACACGTGGATCGACAGCAATAGGAATTTTTGTCGTGAAAATTGGTGGACTAATCTTCTCTACGTCAACAATTATGTCAACGTTCCAAAAATGGTAAATTCATTATTTTTTTATTCGTTTTATTCGTCGTTATTTCGGAGCGTACTTTTTGGTTATTAAAAAACAATATAATAATTAATACAATTTAATAATTATAATAACAATGCGTAATTACGCCCTTTAATTGTTGATATTTTTGAATGAACGTTTTATTTATTTATTCATAAATTTTCGATCTTTTTTTCATATTACCAAACATTTGTTTTTATTCATTCTTATTTTTAAATTTGTGTTAAGGTAATATCGTTGCTTTACACTAATCAATCGAGTGCTAAATGGTCAAAATACATTTATGCAAAGTTCGATGCACTAATTAAATTAATTGAAGGTTCATGTGTATTACAGCATGTCTTATTAACCTAAAAAAAAATGTAATAACGATGGATTTGCTAAATCATCAACCGATAACTGCAAAATTTCATGATGTCATATTTTCTTCGAGATTTTTCAAAGAATAATCCGTATTTTTCAACCGATTTTAATGCACCGCGTCTTATTTTGATTCTCAAGAGATCCTCTACGAATTCACCGTATACGTTTTTTTTCTAAACTCGTTAATATGAAAATTGCAGCAATTGATTTATAAACATTTTTTTTTAGCCAATTAAACAATTGGCTGCAACAGTAAAACGATGAAACTCAGAAAAAAATCCACACAATGAATTCAGAGAGGATCTCTGGAGGAACAAAATAAGACACGATGCATTAAAATCGGTTGAAAAATACGGATTATTCTTTGAAAAATCTCGATGATAATATGACATCGTGGAATTTTGCAATTTATCAGTTGAAGATTTTGCAAATCTATTTTTATTAATATTTTTGTAAGTTAATAAGACATGCTGTAATACAAATCAACCGTAAATTCATTTAATCAGTGCATTAAACTTTACATAAATATATTTTAAAAATTTAGCACTCATTCGAGTAGTCTGAATCTGCTATTTTACCTTAAATCATAAAAAAACATTTTTTAATTTTTCTTTTATTATGGCATTTATAATGGAAACTGTTAAGTATCTTAGAAATGAATAGTTTTGGTGTCGAATAAAACAAAAAACAAAATAAAATAGGTGAAATAAAAAGAGTAATAATAATGAGGGTGGACGTAGAGAAAGATAAAATTGTTTGTATATTTAGAAGGTGCATTCAGTGATGAGCGCAGTTCTACGTGTCACTTTGGGGTATTAATATTTAAAATTTTTTTTTTTATTATGGCATTTATAATGGAAACTTCAATGAATAATTTTGGTATCGAATAAAACAAAAAATAAAATAAAATAGTTGAAATAAAAAGAGTAATGATAATGAGGGTGGACATAGAGAAAGAAAAAATTGTTTGTATATTTAGAAGGTGCATTCAGTGATGAGCGCTGTTCTACGTGTCACTTTGGGGTATTAATATTTTTTTAATATTTGGTTTTGTGATCTTTCATTTTGTTTTGGATTTATTCAGCACGGAATCGCTTCCGCAAATCCAGTGTCTTGTATTTCTTTAGTCTCCTTGAAATTGTTCTTCCGTCGAGTAAGTTCGATGCCAGTGGATTCGGGTCGTTACCAAGTCTCGTCTCGTAGTTTGTGCATAGTTTTTGTGCTACGATTTTGATTGTTTCTACGCCAAGATCTTCGTGCAGTCTGGCGTTGGTGGCATACCAGAGGGCATTTGTAATAGCTCGAAGAGTCTTCGCTTGAAATCGTTGTAGGATCTCGATGTTAGAGTTACTCGCAGTTCCCCAGAGTTGATTGCCATTTCGACCTCCTGCCTATCAGCCAGTAAATTTTTCTTAGTCGAATTAGTGGAATTTTGCGTTTATCTGTTGAAGATTTTGCAAATAAATTGTTATTAATATTTTTTTAGATTAATAAGACATACATTAACAAATCAACCGTCGATTCATTTAATTAGTGCATTCAAAATTTGGGTAACTATTTTATGGGATTGTCAAATTTTTCGACGATTTACATTCAACTTTGAATTTTTCCAAATTATAATTCATTCAAAATAAATAAGGATGCATAATTATTCAATAACAATAACAATGATAATAATTCATTCATTTAATAATAATAAATTGTATTTTTTTCTTCATTTTTTATAAATTAAAAATTTTTCTAATTATAATTCGAAAAAAAAATAATAAAAATTTGGGTAATTATTTTAATTTAATTAGTGCATTAAACTTTACATAAATATATTTTAAAAATTTAGCACTCATTCGAGTAGTCTGGATGAGCCATTTTAGCTTAAATCATAAGAAAATATTGGAAAATAAAACGTGCAGAATCGAAGTCCAACAGAAGGCAAATTCTCTTTTTTTTTTTGGAATGTTTTTTTTTCACCTATTTTATCTTAATTTTTGCATTTTTATTCCAGTGCATGTCCCAATCTTGGTATTTATCTGTGGATATGCAGCTCGTGTGGATTTCGCCAATATTTCTGTACCCGATGCTCAGCAGGGGTAAAAAGAGCCAACTAATATTTTTAACAGTTTTATCAACTGCATTCCTCGCCTCGATTCTCACGCCACTTTTGATAACTTATTTCAACGAATTGACAGGCACGATGCTTTACTACAAAAAGTGAGACTCAAATTGATCTTGAATTATTCCTAATCGATTCGATCCTGTTTATAATAAATGGTTTTTTTATGTGGATATTTTTCTCTGCATTAGTCAGTTGGATGTGGCGAATGTTTATCTGCAAATTTACACGAGAGCTTACGCCAGAGCAGCTCCATATTTGCTGGGACTTGGAATCGGTTATTTGTTGAGGAAAATAAAACCCACAAATACTTCGATATCGACTGTAAGTTTATCGAATTTTTGTTTTTTTTTTTTTCGTTTTTAAACAAATTTGTTTTTTATTGTCATAAATAATGGTTAAAAAATATTAATTAACGATTAACGCATTTTTTTTTCTTCTTTTTTTAGTCCGTTGCAATCGTTGGCTGGATTTTCGCGATAGTAACCGGTCTCGTCGTCGTTTTCGGGCCTCGAGCAATGTATTTTCCGGGTCACGATTACAACAGTGTGGAAGCAGCATTTTACGCCGGATTCCACCGGCCCGTTTTCGCGCTCGCCGTCGGCTGGATCATCATCGCGAGCGTTTTCGATTGTGCCGGTAAATTATAAAATATAATTGTGCAATTATATTTTTTTTCTTCGAATGTTGCTAAATTTTTATTTAATCAAACAAAGAGAAATATATTTTTTCCCATTCGTCCAGGACCAGTCGGAGCACTTTTGTCTTGGAGCGTTTGGGTCCCTCTGAGCAAATTGACGTACTCCATTTATTTGTCTCACTACATTATTTTGCTGTACAATAACGCGAGTGTGAGAACTCCGGAAAATTTGACGACAATCGGCGTTGTAAGTAAAAAAAAAGAAAAAAATTTACTGGAAAAAAATTTCGACGATCAACATTCACAATTTTGAATTTTTCCAAATTATTATTCATTCAAAAGAAATAACGATGCATAATTATTCGATAACAATAATGATGATAATAATTCGTTCATTTAATTATAATAATTTGTATTTCTTTTTATTTATTTTTTATCAATTTTAGATTTTTCGAGTTATAATTCGAAAAAAATAATCAAAATTTGGGTAATTATTTTCTGGGATTGTCAAATTTTTCGACGATTTACATTCAACTTTGAATTTTTCCAAATTATAATTGATTCAAAAGAAATAACGATGCATAATTATTCAATAACAATAATAATGATAATAATTCATTCATTTAATAATAATAAATTGTATTTTTTTCTTCATTTTTTATAAATTAAAAATTTTTCTAATTATAATTCGAAAAAAAATAATAAAAATTTGGGTAATTATTTTCTGGGATTGTCAAAAATTTCAAAGAACTTGGTGCTAAATTTTTCATTTTTTTTTATCAGGTGCAAGCATTTTTCGGCAACTTGGCAATGACTCTAATAATTTCGGTAATACTGAGTCTAACATTCGAGATCCCGTTTATTCGTTTGACGAATTTATTGTTTGCGAACGATCGTCCATTACCATCGGCGCCATCGAAGCCCATAATTTCAGCGTTCGAAACGAGCGAGTCGATCCTACAAATTTATCGTGCTTCGGACGAGACGCCTTCGACAGTGTCGCGAACGTACAACGATTTAATGGAACGTTACGACAAAGTTAATTCGGGCGTTAATGAAGGATCGATAAATTTGGACGAGGCTAATTCGTCGAGTGGTGGCAGTTCCGAAATGAATATTTCTCAAAGTGACAACAACATTTTTATCCGATCTCAACAACGAAGCTACGCTCCTAAATGTTCGAGAGGAAAAAATCATTTTGGCAATTTAGGATTCGAGGGAGATTAATTTTCGAAAAATTCATAAACAGAAGAGAAAAAAGTTGAGAATAAAATTTAAACAAGAGACGAATTATTGACAATCGCTTCGTAGCGCAATAGAAAACGTACGACCCTTTTTTTTTCATCGAAGGGTTGAAAAATGGAAGCTGGGAAAACTGACATGACAATATGACAATAATTTTTTATTCACTGTTGATGATAATAGTCCGAAAATGCGAGTGTTCATTCCGTTGAAATGAGCACGCGGCCATTTACTACAAAAGTACAAATTTTTTAACTTTTTTTTTACAATCGTAAT
Organism: Rhimphoctona megacephalus; assembly: GCA_963989365.1. NCBI lineage: Eukaryota > Metazoa > Arthropoda > Insecta > Hymenoptera > Ichneumonidae > Rhimphoctona > Rhimphoctona megacephalus. The sequence goes on along the minus strand of OZ022417.1, from coordinate 4,154,045 downwards.
TACAATCGTAAAGAACTATTTTTAGATTGAAAAATAATCTGATTATCTTTTTTCCAAGGTTTTTCTTTGAATAGTAATTTTAAGGATAATTTTAAGTGTTGGAAAATTCATTTTTCGAATGATCGAGCATACAATTATTTTATGACGAAATTGTAAAGTACATTGAAAAAGGGGGTTGAGGATTGAAGAATTAAATACGTGGGAATCCGATTACGTAATGACTTCCCTGAAGGGCACTCGAAAGTTTTTTTTTTTTTCACTTTTAATCCCTTGCTGGTCCTGCGAGTGCCAAATCTTGTAGGACACGCGTGCACGTGGACTCTCCAGGGACGGAAAACGTCGTGGGAAAAAGAGAATGCGTTGGTCCCTTCAACTGAAAATTTCCTCGGTTTTAAATTCTTGAAAAAAAAAAAAAAAAAAACAAGAAAAAATGATTGGCAACTCGAAGAAAAAGGGATCTTCGATTAGCGATTAATCGAGTTAATTGTAACCAGCATAATTATAACAAAAACTTGTAAATATAGAAATAAATACGAATTAAATAAAATATTACATCGACTTTGGATGAAAATTGATTTGGGAATCTTTGATTAACGTTTTTTTCGTACCCTCGTCTCGAATTATGACATAATTCACGAAGCTTCTCGATTGAACAACGATTTTTCGATAAACCAGATTAAATCTCGATAAATTGACATATTTTGAGAGGCAGAGAATGGTGGTGATAGAAAAGGAGGAAAAATCGAAGGTCTGGGCAACACACGTTGCACCCTGCTGAGAGGGGCTGGCTCGAGCCCCCATTGTGACAAACAGACGGATGAATTTCAGTCTCATTGTTACTGGTTCGTTTAGCCAACTTCCTCGTGCCTTCGTCATGCATCCATTACGAGTTACGAATCCCATATTTGTCCCTGGACTACGAGCAACCATGAAAGGAGTCTCGAATGTGCAAATTCGTACAGAAAATGAGCTTGAAATACGCCCTTCTTATTTTAAGATGCCAATACGTATTGTTACGTAAGATGCCTCGAAAAACCTCAACATCTGCGTGCCCTCGAGTACTGCAATCCTCTATTTCTGACAAAATTAATGAAATTACCACACCAGCGTAATATATTATATATTAGCCATATATAAATGGCCTTTGGTGGTGGAGCATAACCACTGGAACGTTTTTCCCCATTTTTAGTTATTGTTCCATTCTTTAAGGGGAGCTATGCATATCGTTACTTAGAGAGTCGAAGATAAATTGTGTCCCAGAAAATATGAGGCATGGAAAACTTGTATGAGGGAAAAGAAACGTTTAGAATAAATTAGCGACGTTTTTTTTTTCAATTTTCATTTGTTTAGTTTCTTCTACCAATATCCTGGGAATGAAAAAATCATTTATGAGTGAAGATTAATACGTTCCAACAGGAATTTGTAGGACGAGACGATTATTTTTCGCTCTCCCTCGATGTATCTTTTTCCTTTTTTTTTTCAGTTTCGGAAACGAGGGTAAAAAACAAGTTACATAAAAATTAGGGCACGGGTCAAACGAAGGGAGAAAGTATTTAGCTTTCACTGAATGTTTAGGGCACTCGGGAAACGAGAGCGAGTGGTGGAAAAAATAAAAATAAAAATAAGACGCAACAAGTGCCTCGAAAAAGTGGATCTTCCAGCTCGCCGACAAAGACGAAACTCCAGGAGTCCAATTTTTGGGATTCTTATTCGGTAGTCGATGAATATGTCCCGAAGGAGTTTCTACTCTTCTCAACCTGCTCGCATAAATAATAACGCGGCACCTGTTGTGGCAATTTTTTTCTTAATTTTCCTATTTTTTTCTAGTATTATCAACAACAAACATTGCTAAGTATTAATAACTTTTATTATTTATTTTCCATTGTAATTAGAATTAATATTTAAAAAGCCATAAATTTCATGGATTATTTTTCGGAGATCTATAAAAAATAAATCTTGATCTCGACGTCTCGTTTATTGAGTCACAAAAAAATGATTGTATTTTGTATTTTTTGTATTATTATTGATTATTATCAACAATAAATATTGATAAATATATAAAACTTTTATTATTTATTTTCCATTCTATTTATTGTTAATAATAAAACAGAAATACATTTCAAGGATAATTTTTCGGATATCTATAAAAAAAAATCTTGATCGCAAGTCTCGTTTTCAGAGTCTCAAAAGAAAAATAATTGTATTGTGTATTTTTTGTATTATCATTGATTATTATCAACAATAAATACTGACAAATATTAATAATTTTTCAACGTTAACGAAAGTAGCAGTAAATTAATATTTCGGGGATTTTTCTTTTCATAGAAAAAAATCTTGATCACGATGTCTCGTTTTTCGAGTCTCAAAAAAATGATTGTATTTTGTTTTTTATTGTATTATTATTGATTATTATCAACAATAAATATTGATAAATATTAATAACTTTTATTGTTTACTTTTGACACTATTAATCGTTAATAAAAATAGTAATATATGAATATTTCGGGGATTTTTATCGGAGATCGATAAAAAAAAAATCTTGATCGCGATGTCTCGTTTTTAGAGTGGCAAAAAATGATTGTATTTTGTTTTTTATTGTATTATCATCGATTATTATCAACAATAAATATTGATAAATGTTAATAACTTTTATTATTTATTTTCGATACTATTAATCGTTAATAAAAATAGTAATAAATGAATATTTCGGGGATTTTTATCGGAGATCGATAAAAAAAAAATCTTGATCGCGATGTCTCGTTTTTAGAGTGGCAAAAAATGATTGTATTTTGTTTTTTATTGTATTATCATCGATTATTATCAACAATAAATATTGATAAATGTTAATAACTTTTATTATTTATTTTCGATACTATTAATCGTTAATAAAAATAGTAATAAATGAATATTTCGGGGATTTTTATCGGAGATCGATAAAAAAAAAATCTTGATCGCGATGTCTCGTTTTTAGAGTGGCAAAAAAATGATTGTATTTTGTTTTTTATTGTATTATCATCGATTATTATCAACAATAAATATTGATAAATGTTAATAACTTTTATTATTTATTTTCGATACTATTAATCGTTAATAAAAATAGTAATAAATGAATATTTTGGGGATTTTTATCGGAGATCGATAAAAAAAAAATCTTGATCGCGATGTCTCGTTTTTAGAGTGGCAAAAAAATGATTGTATTTTGTTTTTTATTGTATTATCATCGATTATTATCAACAATAAATATTGATAAATGTTAATAACATTTATTATTTATTTTCGATACTATTAATCGTTAATAAAAATAGTAATAAATGAATATTTCGGGGATTTTTATCGGAGATCGATAAAAAAAAAATCTTGATCGCGATGTCTCGTTTTTAGAGTGGCAAAAAAATGATTGTATTTTGTTTTTTATTGTATCATCATCGATTATTATCAACAATAAATATTGATAAATGTTAATAACTTTTATTATTTATTTTTGATACTATTAATCGTTAATAAAAATAGTAATAAATGAATATTTCGGGGATTTTTATCGGAGATCGATAGAAAAAAAATCTTGATCGCGATGTCTCGTTTTTAGAGTGGCAAAAAATGATTGTATTTTGTTTTTTATTGTATTATCATCGATTATTATCAACAATAAATATTGATAAATGTTAATAACTTTTATTATTTATTTTCGATACTATTAATCGTTAATAAAAATAGTAATAAATGAATATTTCGGGGATTTTTATCGGATATATAAAAAAAAAAAAAATCTTGATCGCGATGTCTCGTTTTTAGAGTGGCAAAAAAACGAAGCGCCATCAGCATCAATTTCTCCCTTAATATTATTAAGTACCAAAGATAGATAATAGAGTCGAGAGTGTGCGATATATATAGAGGGTGGTCTGGTTTTGTTTTTAAGGGGGGGGGGGGGGGAGACGGTGGGACAAAGACCAGACACATCGAAGTCCTCGGAGTAATAATCAGGAGAGAAAATTTCATTATTAGCGTTTCTCTTATCGTGTACATTTGGGGAAGACAGCAGGCTTCTTGCTCGATAATATGGCGAGGCAAAGAAAGATTGTTGAGAGAAGTAGAAAGAGAGAGGAGAATCTTAATGATCGAAATAAAAAACTGAATTCTGGGACGTCAAGTAGTGAAATTTTTCACTCGCAGCTTCTCCTCTCTCCCTATTTTTCAAGGACGAGGGAAAAAAGAAAAATTAAAAAATCAGTTTAAAACAGAAGGAAAATAGAAAGAGGAGTGATATGACGGTGAAAAGCGATGGCGCTCTCTCGAGTGGTTCGCTTCAGGGGCGCGAGACGAATATTACTCTCTCCCCAGGAGAGAGAAGGACCAACAGACTTTTTTTCTTCCCTGCTTTTTCTTCGGCGCATCATCAAAGAGAAAGGAAGATGAAGAGAAAAAAATGAACTACAGAAACGCGAATGAAGAAGCTGCTTCATGACTAATTTTACCGCCTTTGAACCTTTTCCACTCTCAAATTTTCAAACACATTATCGTGAGTACTCCTGACTATGGAAATCTCACTATCGAACTTTCGAGTGCGCTCTCTCTCTCTCTCTCTCTCTCTCTGCCTTCCGTTTTTCAAAATTTCTGCCAAAAATCATTCTCACCTTCCGAGATAACGTTGAAAAAAAGAGAGGCATCTTCTTTCACCTAATTTATATTAATTTCCACAATCGTCCGGACTATTATGACTAATGGCCAACATAACGAAGTCTCGAAGATGTTCTAAGGTTTTGAAATAAGGATTTTTCAGGCTGTCAGTCCGGAACATCAAATTATTCAAATGGCAGACGTTCACGATGATGGAGAACAAGCAAAACTAAATCCAATTTCGATAACTCAATTTATTTATTAGAAAATACAATGAAATTTAACGAAAATATTGACTTTTTCATAAAATATTCAAAAATCCAGAATAGCAAATGAACGAAAATAATTTTGAAAGGCCAAAAACTTTTCAAATTCAACCACATTATTTTTTATTTAAAATAACAATTAATAAATGTAAATTTAATTTTTTTCATTGGAAAATACGATCAAATTGATCGAAAATATTGACTTTTTGAAAAAATATTCAAAAATCCAGAATAGCAAATAAACGAAAATAATGTTGAAAGGCCAGAAACCTTGCAAATTCAACGACTTAATTTTTTTATTTAAAATTACAATCTATAAATGTAAAGTTCATTTTTTTGATGACGTCATAATTGCGCCATATTTAAAAAAAAAAAAAAAAAAACGAAGAACAAGATGGTGGAAAGAGGAAGCAACGATAATCCAAGCACCGAGCTTATCTATCCAGCGCCTGCGTCAAGAAATACCGCCTCTCACCCACAAGTTCACTCTTCCTGTTATCCAATCACATTCCCAACCAGATCACCCCTTCGTTTCATCCTCCTCGAAGCTCTTCTACCCTCTCGGCGAGGGCGGCCTGCCGGAATAAAAGTCTGGCGTGTTCCTGAAATCGAATGTGAAAGACAAAGAGAGCAAAAGAGTTGATCGTTCCTCAGAGCTCATGAAGTACTTCCTTTCCAGATTGCTCCTCCGGAGCGATGGATTTTGAGCAATGTGTCACCGACGAAAAAGGATTAAACATCCGGGGATGAAGATACTTTCTTTTCAAATTGCCGACATTTTCAAAGCCAGCTTTCGTTCGATCAAATCTTAATACGAAAAAAAAAGAATCCCCTCAAAATAAAAACTCGTTGAAATTCTACACTTTCATTTATTCGATTTTAAACTTAATTCCCGCTATTTTTCAATCAAAAAAAAATTATTTATAGTTTACGGTACATTCTACTTTATTCGAAGTATTGTCCTTCAGAAGCTACGACCTTTTCCTATCTTTCACGCAACAAATGGATTCCACCCCAACAGCACTGAAAACCGAATTTTGTTGAAATATTGAAATATTTTGTTGGACGTATTCAACAAAATTATTTCGTCCAGGCAACAAAATTTCAAATGTTACAACAAAACTTCGTTACAGTGAAATGAAACTTTATTGAAACGACAAAAATTTTGTTGCCTGGACGAAATAATTTTGTTGCATACGTTCAACAAAATATTTCAATATTTCAACGAAATTCGGTTTTCAGTGAGAAATCGTTGCTTTTTGAGACAATCCATTCATAGATCCATTTTTTCATATCTTCAAAAGACTTGAAATGCTGTGATGACAAATCATTCTGAATCCCTCGAAACAAATGATAATCAGACAGTGTTATATCCGGTGAATACGACGGATGAGGTAAGACTTCTCGGTTCATGTCTTTATATAATTTTTTACGATTTCTGCTACGTGTGGCCAAGCATTGTCATGGAGTAAAATTAGTTTGTTATGACGTTTAGCGTACTCAGGCCACTTTTTTCCCAATTCCTGATTTTCATCACCTTTTGAGCATGAATATTATGTTTTGACATTGATGGACCTGGTTCACCTGGCACTACCGATGCTTTTTTTCATTTGGGATTTTCATAATAAACCCATTTCTCATCACCAGTCACGATTCGACGTAAAAATGACTTCCTTTCGCATCGTTCAAGCAGCAATTCACAAATCGTTTTTCGCTTTTCGAGTTGTCTCTCGTTTAAGAAAATTGTATCGATATTTATATGACATCATACGAAAAATACATTATTACAATTTGATTATTCCAAGTTAATGTATTGAAATTTGGCGTGAATCTTCTTGAACGGCATTTAATTATGTGTGAAAAATTTGGAGAGGTTTCACCGCCTGGTAATCGAGAACTTGTCATTATTGAAAATGACAAGTTTAACATGGGCTCTTATGGAAGCTTTCAAAAAATTGCGAACTTCAACAATAAATATCTCAATTTTGAGACGATGAATCATCGGCATATTCTGCCAGAAGTTTAATACTGTCTTAAGCTTTCTATTTACAAAATTTTATTGTGTAAAGTTGGAAAATAATTTTTACATGAGAAACGATAAAACCTCCTTAATTGATGCGATAACCAATTTCCTGCTTTTTGAACCAGTCCAAGATTATGCAAACGTTTGCTAACAGCCATTTCAGTAACGTTTAATGTATCAGACGATTCTTTAGGGGTCTGACATCGATCTTCATTGAGTAAGGCCTCCAATTCTTCATCATCAAATTTTTTCGGTTGTCCTGGACGTTCTTTGTCTTTTAGGTCAAAATCGCCAATTTTGAATCGTCTAAACCAATCTCTGCGCGTTCTCTCAGACAGAGCATGTTCGCCATAAGCTTCTTGAAGCAAGCGATGACTTTCGGCAGCACTTTTTCTTAAATTAACGGACAACACCATTGTGACCCCCTATTTTTTTCACATTTTTCAAGAATTTCTTATTGTGGGAAAAAAAGAGATATTCGAAAATTTTTTTTTGGGTTTTGTTCCTTGTTTATTAATGTATCAAAAAACATTTTTTTCACATTTTTCACGCCGCATGGTGGCGCTGGGGAAGCTCTCGCGTCAGGTGCTGTCATCTCCGCAGTGGTTCGCGGCACGCAGCAGAACTCTCTTCAACGTCGATCTGAAAAAAAATACCGAGTGTTTTCGTTAATAATATGATATTTTGAAGAGAAGTACATAGGGATTTGGAAAAATATTGATTTTTAAAAAATAGGCACGCCTTTGAAATTAAAGAATGATTTTTGAGCAAAATTTCTCGTCGAAAATAGGCTATAACTTTTATAATTATTGAGATATCGAAAAAATCTTATGTACTTCTCTAGATAATCTACTTTTATTGATACAGTAAAAATTTGAAGTCGATCGGATAAAAATTGCTCGAGTTCTGCTGCGTGCCGCACTCAAAAAAGTGGTTTTGAGAAAAACGCGTTCAAAGTTGGGACCCCGAGCGTCGCGGACCGCTGCACCGCTCCACAAAATATTCAATATCTACGAAAATAATTATTTTTTCGACCTGGATCCAACGGCATTTCAATCTTAAAAGTATTTTAGATTTTTTAAAATGGTTTTCAAAAAATCGATTTTTTTAAGCCGTCACAGTGGTGTTGTCCGTTAAAGCAAAAAAGTAAAGCTTTTCGCATACGCTGTTTCGTTGGTTCAAAACCTGATATTTTCGATATTAAAAAAAAGTAGAGTGTACAAGTGAATTCACTCTCGAATACTGAATATTGCAGATTATGTCCAATACTTCAACACAGTATAATTTTAGTGTTACTTCTATCAAAAGTATACTAGTAACCCCATCTCGTATAAAACAGCGGGAATTAAGATTAAAACCCAATATAATGTATCGTGTCCGTAACGCTTCCGTGTAGTTGAAATTTTGCCCCCCAATGTTTGAGTTATAATAAGCAAATACAGCAACAGTCTTCAATAAGTGTTTCACCTTGAAATTTCCTGGCCCACGTGTTAGGAGAAATTGCAGTGTACACTATAAAAATTGAAACTAACACAGCAAATTTTGCAGTACGTTTCCGAATTTTTACTGGGCACACTGCAATTTTTAATTTATGTCGACGATCATTTTCTCAATAGGATATACATCATTTTTATACTTTCTAATTACAATTTTTCATGAATTTATTATTATTATTATTATTATTATTATTATTATTATTATTATTATTATTATTACCAAGAAAATTAATACATATACATATTGCATGCACATATTAACCTATAGAGACAGCATAATGCTATCTGTGCATAGGCTCGGCCGGTGATGACGCATAAAAAACGAAAGAAAAAAAAAATAAAAAAATAACAGTAACATTCAGTACCAGAATAATAATTAAAAATTAAAATACAATAATAATAGTAATAAAAAAACAGAATAACGAATTATGTAGTACTGATTAATCTATATTTAAGAAGGTTCTATCGTTTCTCATGTAAAAATTATTTTCCAACTTTACAAAATAAAAATTTTTGTAAATGGAAAGCTTAAGACAGTATTAAAATTCTGGCGGAATATGCCGATGATTCACCGTCTCAAAATTGAGATATTTATTGTTGAAGTTCGCAATTTTTTGAAAGCTTCCATAAGAGCCCATGTTAAACTTGTCATTTTCAACAATGAATATCTCGATTATTAGGCGGTGAAACCTCTCCAAATTTTTCACACATAATTAAATGCTGTTCAAGAAGATTCACACCAAATTTCAATACATTAACTTGGAATAATCAAATATAATGTATTTTTCGTATCATGTCATATAAATATCGATACAACCTCCTTAATAGCACCCATTCTCTCAGTTTGTTCTTAAGAAGGTTGGATCGCGACGATACAATATTGCCATGTTGAATCATGTTAAAAACATTAAAAATTTCAAAATGATAAGAATTTAATAAAATTTGGTAAATGTATTCTTTAAAAATATATATGACAATACAATTTTTTTTAGATTTTTCTACCACATAGTTCTCGAGTAATTGAACACTAAACTGCACGTGTATAAGCATAGAGTTTACATATATACAATTATACATCTCGTGCATAAGAACTTCGATTTAACGCTCAATTATTCGATAAACATGTGGTAAAAAATTTTGAAAAAAATTGTGTTTGTATACTTGGAGCCAAAGAATGTTATCACCAAATTTGATCAAATTCTGATTATTTTGATTTCGTGATCCAACCTCCTTAATTGATTTCGTAGAACCCTCCAATCTCTTCAAAGCCTCCGGTAACCCTACAAATCTAAATATCGCATTGTAGTTGCTACTTTTCTTAAAGCTTTCGCTGTTTGGCTTCGGGATACTTAACTTGTTTCTAGAGTGACTTTATTTGAATTAGCAAAATTTCCTCGATTTTCCTTATGATAGTAGCATAAAGATTCTAGGCAAAATAATTGCCTTATAATGGCTTCTCAGTGAGATGATCCAAAAATTCCAAAAATTCTAAAAAATTTTTTAAGAATGCGTTTTTGTAGTTGCATTAATCGATTCATGACATTATCTCGTGCTCCTCCCCGCGCCAGAATACCGTAATTAGCAAGGCTGCCGTTTAACATTTTCTACAATTTTCAATATCAGTAAATAGTATTGGTTTACAGTTTATTATTTTACTAGACGTACTGGATATTTTACTGGGGGCACTGTAAATTTTACATTTCATACACAGTGGGATTCCTCGTTTTTATTTATAATTTCTGCTGTGTCATTTTTTTGCTGTGGACATTGAATTTTTTACAGTTTAGATCAGCATCAATAACTTATCAGAAAGTAAAAACCACATTAAATCCATTATATTGTAATGGAACGCACGGTAAAACGAGTAATTTACAGTTTTCAACTGTACATTTTGTTTTAGTTTCAGTCATTTTTAAATATCGATCATTAATTTTTACAATCATTTTTTTTAGATCATTTTTTTACATTATTTTTTTCCGTGCAAGATACCATGGATTTTTGAATGCAGCAGTACTTTTTCTTAAATTAAAGCGAAAAAGCAAAGCTTTCCGCATATGTCGTTTCGTTGGTTCAAAACCTGACATTTTCGATATTACAAAAAAAGTAGTGTGCACAAGTGAATTCACTCTCGAATACTGAATATTGCAGATTATGTCCAATACTTCAACACAGTATAGTTTTAGTGTTACTTCTACGAAAATAATATTAGTTACCGCATCTCATATAAAACAGCGGGAATTATATGTTTAAAATCTAATAAACTGTTGGCATTTTTTTACATTTCTATGGAAGATAATTTAGATTTAATTACAAAGAAATTATTTTCTGATATTTTTGTTTCGTGCAACGATCCTTGCATTTTTGTGATAGAGCTGGATGGTAGAGAAAAACATTTAAGGATAAAGTTGATGGGTGCTGATGAGAATGTCCCATTCCAGCTGATGCACATGCAGTTCCATGGGGGTAGAAAAGTGTGGAGGAAAGTAGAAACGACGTAATCCAGAACACTCTTAATCGTGGACTAATACGTTGATTATCCAGTGACGCCCATTTCTCGAAAAGTTGAATATAATTTAAATTTTTTCTCGAAAGAGAATCGTATGATTGTAAAAAATGTTTTTTTTTTTTTTCGTCAGTGTAACTAGAAATTCGTCAGAAAAAGAATAAACAACGGATGAATCATAAATTCAAAGAAGTCTCGGACGTTTCATTAATTTTCGTAATAGACAATTCGAAAATATCAAGTTAGGCATTTTTTAAATGAATTATTAATAGCGAGATCGTAAAATATCAAACGCTGACGTAAATTCGTGCGTCGAGTGACTCCAGTTTATGAATGAACTTTACGCGGGCTAGTCGAACAAGCGAGGGAAATTCCAATGAGGGATTTCCGTAGAATTGGAAAACACACGCGTATACGTAAAACAAAAAAGCGAACGAAGAGGTTAAAGGGAAAAGAAGAAGAAGAAGAAGAAGGCAAGGAGCACACGTGTCATCGAAGACAAAATAAATAAATGTTTCAGTAGCTGTTTGACGATGAAGAGCAGAACTCAGTAGCGAAACATTCGACCAACCTTCTCGCTGGGCCTTGTACCTTATTTTCTGTTTACGTCTCATCTTCCTCGGCCGTTCACTTTTCCCCTCTTACTCTATATACTCTTGTGGCATTTGCTATGACGTACGTAGTATAAAAAGTCTTACTCAAGTGCGGAAATAATAATTAATTTTGACCTCTCTCGATCTTTCGTCACCCTAACAAAAAATTACATTTTACTTCGGGTTTTGACTATTCTAGAAATTATTTTAACAAAAATTTTGAATAAATACTTTCGTTGCTTTATTTTAATATATTTTTGCAAATTCCTTCTTAATTGTAAGATAATAAAAATGTTTGATACAAAAAATCGTCGGAATTTATTCAGTTCGAATTCGTATTTCGTCAAAATGCAAAATTATTGATTTTTTTAAATTCGAATCATAAAATTGTCTTTTAATAAAAAATGACGGGATTTTTTATGATTTGTAAAAATTTTCTATATTTTTAATAATAGTAATGAAAAAATTCGATACCAAAAATCGTCGATCTTATTTATTTCGAATGCATGTTCATTAGAATGCAAAATTATCAAATTATTTGAGTTCAATTCATAATATTGAATCGTTTAGTAAAAAATTGTAGGACCTGTTTATTATTTGTAAAAATGTTTTACATTTGAAAAAATAAATTAAAAAATTCGGGACAAAAAATCGTTGACATTTAATTTGACAAATAATTCAACATTATTGAATTATTTGAATTCAATTCACGCAATTGAATCTTTCAATAAAAATTATAGGATTTGTTTATAATTGCTGAAAATATACTACGTTTTTAATAAAAATAATAATAAATTCGATACAAAAAATCGTCGATCTCATTTAATTCGAATTCATATTCATCAAAATATGAAATTATTGAATTATTTTAAATTAATTCACAAAATTAAATCGTTTAAATAGAATTGTAGAATTTATTCATTATTTATCAAAATATTCTACATTTTTAATAAAAATAATGAAGAAATCGATATAAAAAATCGTCGATCTCATTTAATTCAAATTAATATCCATCAAAATACAAAATTATTGAATTATTTGAAATTAATTCACAAAATTAAATCGATTAAATAAAATTGTAGGATTTGTTCATTATTTATCCAAACATTATACAGTTTTAATAAAAATAATTAAAAAAATCGTCGATCTTATTTAATTCGAATTCATATTCATCAAAATGCAAAATTATTGAATTACTTGAAATTAATTCACAAAATTAAATCGTTTAAATAAAATTGTAGGATTTATTGATTATTTATCAAAATATTCTAGATTTTTGATAAAAATAATAAAAAAATCGATACAAAAAATCATCGATCTCATTTAATTCGAATTCATATTCATCAAAATGCAAAATTATCGAATTACTTGAAATTAATTCACAAAATAAAATCGTTTAAATAAAATTGTAGAATCTGTTCATTATTTATCAAAACATTCCACATTTTTAATAAAAATAATAAAAAAATCGATACAAAAAATCATCGATCTCATTTAATTCGAATTCATTTTCATCAAAATGCAAAATTATTGAATTACTTGAAATTAATTCACAAAATAAAATCGTTTAAATAAAATTGTAGAATCTGTTCATTATTTATCAAAACGTTCTACATTTTTAATAAAAATAATAAAAAATTCGATACAAAAAATCATCGATCTCATTTAATTCGAATTCATATTCATCAAAATGCAAAATTATTGAATCATTTGAAATTAAATCACAAAATTAAATCATTTAAATAAAATTGTAGGATTTGTTGATTATTTATCAAAACATTCTACATTTTTAATAAAAATAATTAAAAAAATCGTCGATCTCATTTGATTCGAATTCATATTCATCAAAAGGCAAAATTATTGAATTACTTGAAATTAATTCACAAAATAAAATCGTTTAAATAAAATTGTAGAATCTGTTCATTATTTATCGGAATATTCTACATTTTCATACAAATTTAGCATTTTTCGTTTTTTGATAAATTATAAGAAGTAAAAAATGAGAATGTTTCCAAAGTTAGTGACGTTGGTGTATGTGATATATAGATGAAGCGAGGCCGCGGCGGAACCGCGGGCCATGTGGTCTTTCAAAAGATATCAAATCATGAGCTATATATCGACTTATATATCTATATGCCGCCTCCTCCACCCTACTAAATATAGTTTATTGCGTTACCGAGTATTAATGCCCTGGCCGGAAATTTCAATAGAGAAAACGTCATCGAATTTGAAGCTTCATCGAAATCGTTGAATGAAAATAGTTGATGAAAAAACGTTAAATCCAAAAAATTCGAGTTTTATTCTCTTTTGGAAGAGGAAACGAAACCGGAAGGAAGAAATTATTTGCAGGTGTTTGTAGAAACGTGGGTGGCACTCGTTTTTTTTAAATCCAAACTCCCCCTCTTTCTTCTTCTCTTTCTTTCGTTTTTTTCTTAGTTTTGTTGAAGAAAAAAAATGTCCCCCTGTCTTCAGCCTCAAAAGGATGTATAAACATCTCAGTCCACGTGTCCTCTTCTCAACAATCTTATGATTTGACTCTTCATCACTTCGTCATTCACGAAATTTCGGAAGAGTCATTTCTCAATGAATTCATCAACTCTAAATTTCTCTAAAATTACTCCAGATTTTTTTCAATCCAATTCAAACCTCATAATTATTCATTTTTTTAATGAAATCGAATTTTTCAACGCCAATAAAGGCGAAAACAAATATGGCTAATCGTTAGAAAGTTTTTAATAAACAATGAACAACAAACATTGCTCGACATTGAATTTAAAATAATAATTAATTCAATTCGCAAACTGTTTTTCCCCTTTTTGATTAAATTCAATTTGATAGCATTTCGAATAAATTTTCAGAGTCCAAATGCAGATTAAAAAAAGAATTTGTTATTTTGTTTTTTTTTTTTCAATTTTTAATTCTTTTAGTACGAAAATACAAGGTGCACATTCGTTTCGGTTTAAATTAGCTCGGGATGATCTCGAGTGGCTTTATCTGCCTCTTTCCCATAGAGTAGCGCCCCCTCTCGAGTACTCGAGCTGGCAAAAAAAGGAATTTCATCGTTACTTTTTGACTCTGTGTGTCAAAGAACTTTAAACGTCAATGAAACTTTTACCGCCGTGTCTGTTCATGCATTTTATTTGTAGTCTCGGGTAATTCCTCGTTCGACACTTTTTGCCTGTACATTGAAATATTAAAATGTGCCTCAAGTGCTTAATTAGGCAGAGAATTAAAAAAAAACTGAAGTCGATAAGACATTTTTCAGTTATCTTACGATTAATTAGCTACAGGGCTTCATTAATTATTTTATTGCGTTGATAAATTAAACACTTAACATTCAGATCATATGCTGATGTAAAAAAACGATCATGACATTGTTAATCGAATGGGATTAAAAATTACAACACAAATTAATTTTTCTTATTTTACTGGTCTATTTAATTTGAAGGCAATTGAAACAATAATGTGATTTTTATTTGTTTTTTTTTTTTATTCGTCAATTCTATTTGGAGGCAATTAAATTAATTTTTGTTATAAATCCCGTTTTTTTTAATTTTTTTGTTTTAAAATTTTTGTTATTAAATTAAAGTAAAAGTTTTGTTATTAAATCGAGCCCATCCCATCACTTGAACTCCACTTTTTCCCCACTTTACTAATTTCCAATTTCCGAATTTCCATATTCCTGAGAAATCCTCCAAGAGTGTCGCCCAGAGCGACTCTTTCTTAACGGGGTCATCCCATGTGACAGCTATTTTTTTTTCGCTTTTTTGGGAATTTTTTTTTATGAACCATTAAAACACAATATCTTTGAATTTTTACCACACATTTATTAACATTTTTACAGTCCCTCAGAATTTTATCAAACAAAAATAACGAGTTGAATCGACTTTACACCGTTCGGAAGACACTCATGCGTTGGTTGACGGCTGCCATGATTCCGGAGGTTTTGCTCATCTGAAATCAAAAAATCAAACGGCATTTTAATTTGCAAACCTGAGACTATCGCTGGAACTAGAGTAAAGTAAAAAATCGAAAATTGAATTTTCGGCACGGTTTTAAAAGTCGAAAAAAACGACGAAACTTGGAACTTAACATTTAAAACCGTGCCAAAAATTTAATTTTCGATATTTTTACTTTATTCTAGTTCCAGCGATAGCCTCAAGTCTACAAATTAAAATGCCGTTTGATTCTTTGATTTTAGATGAGCAAAACCTCCGGAATCATGGCAGCCGTCAACCAATGCATGAGTGTCTTCCAAACGGTGTAAAGTTGATTCAACTCGTTATTTTTGTTTGATAAAATTCTGAGAGACTGTAAAAATGTTAATAAATGTATGGTAAAAATTCAAAGATAGTGTGTTTTAATGATTCATCAAAAAAAATTCCCAAAAAAAGCGAAAAAAAATAGCTGTCACGTGGGATGACCCCGTTAATGCACTACTGTATCGCATTTGCACGAGGGCCAAGGGAAACTGTGGAAATTGTGTGTACAAACGACTATATTTTTACTGAGTTTCAATTGATTAGCACCATCAGAAATTCAGAAAAACTGCCTCCCGTTCAGCGATAGATGCGCAAGTCGATGGATGGCTAAGCGGTCACCTAACCAAGTACCTGGCCTCGCCCGAGGCTGCTTAACTTTGGAGATCGCTGGAGCCACACACCGACGGCGTACCTATCGCTGTCGGTAATTTTTGTTAATTTATTAGTCGATTTAATTTCAAGACAATGTTGAAACAATAATGTGATTTTTTATTGATTAAGTTTATTAATTTTTATTATTTTATTCGTCAATTAAATTTGGAGGCAATTAAAAGAATTATTGTATTTTTTATTGATTTAATTGATTAATTTTTGTTATTTTATTGGTCGATTTTATTTAAAGGGAATTATGAATTTTCACATTCATTCATAATTAGCGTGTTGTTTGAGTGGAGTGAAATTCGATGACATATCGGACGTTTTGAAGATGCGGAAGAAGAGGAGTGCGAGAAATTTGGGAGGTACACGAGCAAGGAAGCGAATCCTTCATGAATAAACATGCACCCTCGTCTTCTTGAATTACGATGAGCCAACGAAGAGCAGAAGCTACAGGGATATTCTTCACCGACACAGTGGGCGTTAACCATCGTCACGAGGATCTCTTACACGAAATTCGATCCCACCACGAGTCACTCTAAACCTAAACGAGTCTTCTTCTCTCTTTTTTTTTATCTCTATCGCTCTATTGGCGAATAAATACTCATGAAGACACTATTTTCGGGTCCCATGGGTCAAATTAATACACAACGAACTATTTATTCGACGAGACAATAAAATACAAATTATCGAAAAGATTAGCCACTAAAAAAAAAATCGTAAAATATTTCAACGATTATATAATTTGTTTATTTGTTTATCGTTAAAAAGGAAAGAATTTCAACTTTGTCATACATGAAGAATAAACCTCAATTTTAAAAATGTAAATAAAAAAATTAAATGTACAAAAATCACCATGTTTTTTACTAACAACTGTTGAAATAATCAGCCTTAGACGCCCACAATCTATTTTTTCGAACGTAAACCCTATAACGGGGTCGAAAACGACCCCGATCTTCTCTTCAGCGTGAAAAGTTCTTCGTACGTGATAATAAGATTTAATTATACACCATCCTCGTTGTTTTTTAATAACGAAGAAAATAGTGTATGATAAAATCACATTTGATGAACGTTTGATGATAAAAACTCTATAAAACGAAACAAAGTTTTGAAGAAATGCGAAAAAAAGGTTTGTATTTTTAAAAAATGGGGTCGTTTTCGACCCCGGTATAGGGGTCGAGGTTTAAATCTCGATTTATTAATTTACCTCTAGATTTCCCTCTAAAATGTCAACAAGCAATTCATAAGGGCACACTTGACTAAATTTTTTTAAAAAATCGTCCGTTAAATAGAGAGATTTTGAATTCTCAAATTTCACTCGATAACTTACGACGTCCAATTACTCGAAAATTGTTAATTTAAAAAAATGGGTTTGTCGAAAAGTGAGAAGAAGAATGGCTCGCTTGACTGATGGCTAAAAATCGTTTTACAGACTCGAATCTTTGTTGTTTTTTTTTCTCCTTTTTTTCAAAAACTAATATAAATGCGAGACATGTGGGAGAGTCGGCGTTAAAGTGAGCAGAAAGAAAAGGGACCTCGAGTTTTGCGATGGCGCCAACAAAAATCTGCTCTCTCTTTTCATTTCGATTTATGATCGTATTTCTTTCTCCAAGCTGACGAGTGCGATCTATGCCTAAGAAGAAAAGTCGTTGACGTTTTTCTTCTTTCTCGTCTCTCTCTCTCTCTCTCTCTCTCTCTCTCTCTCTCTCTCTCTCTCTCTCTCTCTCTCTCTCTCTCTCTCTCTCTCTTTCTCTCTCTCTCTCGCGCTCCTGAAGGACGCCACTTCATCCTACATATAGAAAACATTGCGAGACCGTGCGAGAAAAATCCAGCGAAATTATCCCTCACGTGCAACCACTTGAGCCCTTCGCGTTCGCTTCTTCGTACGATTTCACGCTCTTATCTAGAGTCGCGGTAGCGACTCGAGACAAGTACATTTACGTATACTATAAGATGGCGAAGACGAGTCGCTACTAGAGTCTTTACAGCAAGAAGAGTGATTCTGAACGTATTCCGAAAATTGTTTCGGCGATATTTAATGAATAACATCGTGTTGAAAGATGCTGCGGGTTTACGTATTTTTTATTTTTTTTTCTCTTTCGATCGTGACTATTTAGAACTCTGTAGCCTAACGCATATTGGAAATATTAATATTTCATCTTTCCAAATCATCAAAAAAGGTAGCATTTTTCGCACACTTTTGACGCTTTGCGGTCGCTGCCTAGTGATACTAACTAGAAATTGGTAACGTTCTGATGATATGTGAGAGTGCGTTCGTCGATGTGACAGCCGATTTGACTTTTCTTCATGATATTTTATAATAAACAGTGACAGCTGTGAGTTAAAAAAAAAGGTTATAAAGATCGCGGATGTGCAATTCTATATGCATAGTGATGTGAGGTTAAAAAAATAAGGTTATAAAGATCGCGGATGTGAAAGTTGACGGATATTTTTTTTAATATGGATCAGCCGTATGAGTGCGACAGAGATAGCTACAAATTTCCAAGTGGAAATTAAAAAAAAAATAAGGTTATAAAGATCGCGGATGTGAAAGCTGACAGATATGATAATATATATATATAAACAGTGACAATTGTGAGTTAAAAAAAGGTTATCGGAATCGAAAACGTTCCCTTTTCTCTTTTACCATAAAATGTTCCTCGAATGCAATAATAAGGTTTATTTAGAGACCATTCTCTTCATTTTTTTTGATAGCTAAGAGAATGGTGTATGATAAACTCGTATTCGGTGAATATTTAATATCTTTGTCGTGAAGTTATAAAGATCGCGGTCAGTTTTAACTTGTGATTAAAGTGACTTTTACATATATGTAGAAGAATGATAGTGCAAAAATAAAGTTTAAATCAATAAATAAACTTTTGAACAGTGTCTAAATAAATAATTTTTTTTATTAACCCTAGCCCCAACAATCCATTTTTCCGAACGTAAACTCTAGAACGGAGTCGAAAACGGTGCTTTTTCTATTTTAACATAAAATGTTCTTTGAATGCAATAATAAAGTTTATTTAGAAACCATTCTCTTTATTTTTTGTTTTTTTTGATAATTAAGAGAATGTTGTATGGATAAACTCGTATTCGGTGAATATTTGATATCTTTGAACAGTCGTAAGGTTATAAAGATCGCGGTCAGTTTCAGTTTTGGTTAAAGTAACTTTTATATATATAGATAGAAGAGTGATGGTGCAAAAATGAAGTGTAATTTAATAAATAAACTTTTGAACAGCACCTTAATAAATAATTTTTTTTATTAACCCTAGCCGCAACAATTCATTTTTCCGAACGTAAACTCTAGAACGGAGTCGAAAACAGTGCCTCTTCTCTTTTACCATAAAATGTCTCTTGCGTGCAATAATAAAGTTTATTTGGAAACCATTCTCTTCATTTTTTATATAACTGAGAGAATGATATATGATACCACCCTACGTTTGAACCACCCTAGGTTTGAATTATATATGGTTTTAAACCACCCTAGAGTGGTAGAGACCTTAAATACATGAAAATTCTATTTGCATTTGTCACCCAAAACGGAATCAAGCGATGCGAAATAATTTTGAGCGAAAAGATATTTGATTTGAAAAAAAAAATTTCATAAGTACTTCACCAATTTTTTTTGTTTATCTATTGCTCACGAGATATAATTCGTAATCAATAAACATTATAAAAGCAAAACTCGCGTAGTACTTCGGCCAAAATTATTTTTTCCGATTAAACTTTAGCTCTCGAAATTTTGTACGTATACTTTTTTGTTTCAAAATCTTGTTTCGTTATGATTACTTATATTTAAAAACTTTCGGTGCATTCTGATGCTATTGGAGTATTTCTTCGGCATCATTTTTATGGAATATTTTCCGATCCGTTGATCTGTTGACAGGGATGTTTCGGTGCAATATTTATTGAAATTTTTTTATACAAAATTAAAAAAAAATTCGTTTTTACTTGTTCGTTGTTCTTTTATGCGTCGTATCTTCTCAGAACTATTGTACGTTTTAAGTAATCTAATAATTTTATAAGTATCGACGGTTAATTACGAAGATTGAATTCACTTCAACACTTCTTAGAACAATATTTCACATTGCATTTTTAGTCTGAATATAGTGGCGATACACCAGCTCGAAATTTGATCATGTATCCATTTTTAGCCGAAATCATTAAAAAATCGCTTGAGCGACCTCTAAAATTTTTATTCAGGATTCAATTCTTGAGAGAATCACTTTTTGATAAAATGTTACCATATTTTGCTGTAATGCCGAAAAAATGTCAATTCTTTTGCATCACCCAGATACATATATAATATAGACATGTTCAATTGGCAAGCTATAAATTTCATACCCGAATACGTACACAATATTGACATATTTAATTAACAAGCCATGAATTCCATACAAAAAGTCGACAAATCCTAGCCAAAAACAGCATAAATGCTGTGAAAAAAGCTGAGACAAGTACATTTACGCCCGCCCCAAATAGTCGTTCTAGTTAATCCCCCCCAACTCCCAACGCCAAAATACCGATTCCCACAAAAATTTACAAAAACCCGTCTAAGTCGTTTATGCAAAGATCTCAGAACCGCTCTCATTATGATCAAATAAAATCAAATTGCACAGAGGTGATAATTTCATTCTCGTAAATGTTGTGAGTTCGCAAAAAGTTGATAAATAAATAGAGACCTACTAAAGTATATGTGGCCAAGTACATGGGATTTTATTATGTTTATAAAATCTCCAATTATGTTCATATGCCATTTCTCTAATTAATGCTTTATTACAACGAATTATTATCATATGATTTGGAACTGCGAGGGCTTTCAAAAAAAAATACAGAATTGCATTAGCCTGCGTAGTAAGCTTGAACGCTGCCACACTCTCATTTGTAATATTTGTAGTATAGTTTTATTGGTAACAAATTGATAAAAGTTTACTATCGTACGTAGAGCGAATACGCACAGAGTACTTGTCCGGCCCGAAAATTTTTCAACTAGTTAGCTAAAAATATGCTTTTTTGTTCACGGCAAATTTTTCAACCACTCCGAACATTCGGATCTCCTGTTGCAGATTCGAATTTTACCCGCTTTGGAATGCATTCAATTGATGACCGCTCTTACATGGCAGGCTTATTCCATTTTGTAAAACCTGTTCTAAAAGTGCGTGTAAATGGTACTGGATTACTTATTCCGGGTGTGCAGTACCGTTTAGATGCTCTGTAACTCTAGTTTTCCCCTGGATGTTACAAAATCGGAATAAACATGCCGTGTAATAACGTGAGATATGCTCCACATGAGCATCAATTCATCAATAACAATTGGTTAAAGGAAAGGAGGATAATTTGGGATACAAAACAATCCGCATATTGTGATTCCAAATTAGCTGTGCTTACTTTACTAGTTAAGACCAAAATGTATGGTAGATTACTGTTGACTTATGTGATAAATTTTATGAAAAATTTTCGGGCCGGACAAGTACTCTGTGCGTATTCGCTCTACGTACGATAGTAAACTTTTATCAATTTGTTACCAATAAAACTATACTACAAATATTACAAATGAGAGTGTGGCAGCGTTCAAGCTTACTACGCAGGCTAATGCAATTCTGTATTTTTTTTTGAAAGCCCTCGCAGTTCCAAATCATATGATAATAATTCGTTGTAATAAAGCATTAATTAGAGAAATGGCATATGAACATAATTGGAGATTTTATAAACATAATAAAATCCCATGTACTTGGCCACATATACTTTAGTAGGTCTCTATTTATTTATCAACTTTTTGCGAACTCACAACATTTACGAGAATGAAATTATCACCTCTGTGCAATTTGATTTTATTTGATCATAATGAGAGCGGTTCTGAGATCTTTGCATAAACGACTTAGACGGGTTTTTGTAAATTTTTGTGGGAATCGGTATTTTGGCGTTGGGAGTTGGGGGGGATTAACTAGAACGACTATTTGGGGCGGGCGTAAATGTACTTGTCTCAGCTTTTTTCACAGCATTTATGCTGTTTTTGGCTAGTCTTTTATCGTACTGTATCATTTCTTTTGCCTCCATCCTAATCCTCTTGGCGTTGCCTATAAATATTTTCGCGGCCATTGTTTTCGATATAAAAACGTTAAAAAAAAAGTATATATACAATTTTTATTTATACACATAAAAAAATCGTGATTTTTGTCTTACAGAATTTTTTTTTTAAATTTTCTTCGCAGTTATTTATTTTTATATTTTTTCTAAAGGTCAATTCCGTGATAATTCATATATTTTTTCAACAATAATTCGAAAAATGTTCCAGCATTCTTTGAGATAATGAAAAATGACAAATCGTGTGATAAAAATATTGTACGATGGTAATTTTAACAGGAAGACAAAAGTCAATTATGTTTTAACTTTGCAAATGAATTATTGTAACATTAAAAATGTATCTTGACTACCAAATGCAAATATTTATTTTAAATTCAATGGAGAGAACGAGAAATATTATTAAAAATTTGTCTCCAGGAAGATTTTTCCATTTCAAACCTTCCGAAGCGCCTTTTTGACAGTCCATGTGTTGGCCAGATCCACGCGTAACATCGAGAGTCTCTTTGAGAAATTTGAAGGAAATTACGTATACAAAAAAAAAACGTTTTTGGTATATTGGGCTATACAGCGAGGGGGGAAACGATCGTATTGAAAAAAAAAGACGACTTTGAGTCCAGGGAACATCCTTTTTGGCATGGATACACGTATAAATTCACATGTGTGTGTAAAGACTCGCTCGCTCGTAGTTTTCCTGCAGGTCTTCGCTTTCCTCCGGTTACACTTTATTACGGTTTTGCCTCCGCGAGTTTTGCTCCCTGAATTCTCATCTGGTGTATGAGAGCCAAAATAAAATGGCGAAGCTTAGGATGGACACGAGAAAAGGAAGACGCATCCTGGTGTAAAAGAGACCAGTCCTCGAGGGAGGTCGGCGCCAGTCTCTCGTAACGAATGCTCAAAAAACACTTTTACGTCTCAGCTTTTTGTTTCCTATTTCTATTAACGCCACGAATTTTCGTCCAGCTCGATGTATTTCCTGCTCTCTCGATCCTTCGGCAGGACTGCACCATGAGCCAAAGTTCGCTTTGGTTTTAATTTATATTACAATTTGATAAAATGGAACATTTTAATCAAATTTGGTACTAAAATAAGTAACGATCGATTCGAACGTGAAATTATACCGAATTCACCTGATCCATTCATGAAATAATATTGACAAATATTAATATTTGATAAAAAAAAAGGACACTCATTTTATTAAGGATTATTGTGTTCTCGAAAATCAACTTTCCACTCAAATTTACGATGAATTTTTTTCTTTTTTCAATTATGAAACGGTACAATGATGCTTAAAAATGAAAATGACAATTCAAAATCCACTTCGAATGATTTTCAATCCCCCAAAAGCAC
Organism: Rhimphoctona megacephalus; assembly: GCA_963989365.1. Lineage (NCBI taxonomy): Eukaryota > Metazoa > Arthropoda > Insecta > Hymenoptera > Ichneumonidae > Rhimphoctona > Rhimphoctona megacephalus. The sequence continues at coordinate 4,130,476 of OZ022417.1, read as the reverse complement.
AAATAAGAAAGAACTTCAATAAAAACAAGTTTAATCGAGTTTAGGGAGTCCAAACGCTTAATTTTGTTGAAATTTTCTTACCAAATGATCCAATGATGTTTAAAGATGAAAATGACAATTCAAAATTTACTTCGAACAATTTTCAATATCCCAAAAGCAGAAAAAAGCTGTACATCAATAGAAGAAGAACTTTAAATTCGTTCAGGGAGTGCAAAAGCTTAATTTCATTGAAATTTTCTTATCAAACGATCCAATGACGTTTAAAGATAAAAATGACAATTCAAAATCTACTTCGAACGATTTTCAATCCCCCAAAAGCACAAAGAAAAAAGAACATCAATAAAAACAAGTTTAATCGAGTTCAGGGAGTGCAAACGCTTAATTTTGTTGAAATTTTCTTACGAAATGATCCAATGATGCTTAAAGATGAAAATGACAATTAAAAATCTACTTCGAACCATTTCCAATCCCCCAAAAGCACAAAGAATAAAGAACATCAATAAAAACAAGTTTAATCGAGTTCAGGGCGTGCAAACGCTTAATTTTGTTGAAATTTTCTTACGAAATGATCCAATGATGCTTAAAGATAAAAATGACAATTAAAAATCTACTTCGAACCATTTCCAATCCCCCAAAAGCACAAAGAAGAAAAAACATCAATAAAAACAAGTTTAATAGAGTTCGGGGAGTACAAACGCTTAATTTTGTTGAAATTTTCTTACGAAATGATCCAATGATTCTTAAACATAAAAATGACAATTCAAAATCCACTTCGAATGATTTTCAATCTCCCAAAAGCACAAAGAAGGCTGTACATCAATAAAAGAAGAGCTTCAATTTGGTTCAGGGAGTGCAAAAGCAGAATTTCGTATCTGAATTGTACGGGGATTATTTTTCGAGACGGAAGTCTTATCGCGGTCGTAAATCGAGGTAATGTACCAAATGAGAGAGAGAGAGAGAGGGAGGGGGAGAGAGAGGGAGGGGGAGAGAGAGAGAGAGAGAGAGAGAGAGAGAGAGAGAGAGAGAGAGAGAGAGAGAGAGAAGGAGAGGCATATGCACTGCGGTCCAGAGTTGGTGCGATTCTAAATCATCCCCACTTTATTGCGGTAGGGTAGACCAATTTACTAATTGAATCGCAAGAAAACAGAAGGGGGAACGCGAGAGAGAAGCTCTGGAAGATAAAAGATCGACGAGACTGAAAATGGCGTCGTAGATCGAATTCCCGACATGATATTCGCAACTTACGCCTTTTTTTCTGTTAGGGCTCCATATCAACGGGCCCCAAGACAAATACACACGTTTCTATAGGAAAAAAAAGCTTGTATATACTTCGTCGATTAGCCGGAGGCATCGGGACGCGTGGGTGAAGCCAAAGCTCCGCCCCAAGGCGGTGCCTTTTTCGTCCAATGACATCGAGTCCATTTTACAGCTTCACGATCTCTGGTCCTCAGGGAACTTTTCGTTTATTATATATACATGTATTTATAAACCGAGTCCGCTTAACGCCGACTATTCACGATAGGAATAAGCTCATGACAGAAACACCCCCCGGAGGATCAGTGTCACTTCGACAGCATCAGTAACAGCGCGCACGCGTTCTCAAAAATATTTGTACTCTTTCCTCAATCTTCCATGCGAAATATTATCGAAAAGTGAACATTTTGAAGAAGTGATTTTGATTAATGACAAAAATTCTGTTTTCTGTTTAACGTTCATTCGCGATTTAATTTAACGAAGTGAATTTTCATAGTTGTGAAGTGAACTTTGTTGAAGAAATTGTTGTGTGGTGACGAATTTTCGTAAAATATTTTTGCATTTTTTGGGGTGGAAGAAAAAAGGAAAAATATGCTTGGCGGATACGAATCGCAAACGGATTATTATCCACAATGGCATCAACCTTACAATTATGTTACGCAACTTCCCTATGGTAAGATTTTCAAAAGATTCATTTATTTTTAGAGGATTCAAAGATTCCAACGCTCCTTATTTCGTTTAAATGTTTATAATTAAATATCCTATGAATTATTTATCATCGACACCTTCCCTTATCAAAATTTCCTATAAATTTTCTACATTTAAATATCTTCAATTTTTAGATTAAATTGTAACGAACTATTGACGATTTTACTTCTAATTAATCGAACTAATTGATGAAGGAATTTATTTAAAGTTTTTCGTTAACCGTTGGAATAAATTTTAGTTTAAAAAGAGTTGATTCCTGATTTCTCAACCGATTTCCAGCCGATATCACAATTTTTATTTTTTTTATGATTGATTTTTGATTGTTCGGTACCAATTTGATTGTTTCCAGGTACAATCGGCGTTCCCGACGCCGACAGTCAATCGACGTACTGGGGCGGTGCAGATTCTGGAATATCGGGAGGTAGTTCAGGAGCCGGAAGTCCAGCAGCTTCGACGCCACCTCTGGTGATCGAAGAGATCGGAATAAAAGACAGCGGAAGTGTTTATACCGGGGGAATTCATAATTACACCGGAAATCAAAACATGGTGACGGCGCAACAATTATACACGCCTGGAATTCACTATTCTCAAAATTCGTTGCAACACCACGACAGTCAGCTCCAAGAAATCGATCCTCGTCGTCAAGATCAACGAGAAATCGATTTTTCAACGAGCAACAATTGCGCCTCGATGCTTCAGCATCAAGTCGACGGAATCGTAACTTCCTCCGCCAATTCTGCTCATCGACAACTCACTCTTCATCATCACCATCATCTTCACGCTGGAATTCGCGACTCTGTCGTTGTAAGACCGAAAAGACGAAACACCGCGAATAAAAAAGAACGCCGACGCACTCAAAGCATCAATAACGCTTTCGCCGACCTCAGAGACTGCATTCCTAATGTTCCGGCTGACACGAAATTATCGAAAATCAAAACTCTCAGATTAGCAGCTTCCTATATCGGCTATCTTATGGCCGTTCTCGAAAGCGACGAGGGCGAAGAACCTCAAACTTTTCGCGCCGAAATTCTCTCCAATGGACGACGAAACAAAGCTCAACAACATTTCGTAAGTTTACATTTTTGTAACATTATTAATCAATATCAATATATATAATAAATGTAAGTGTGGTTTGTTCGTGCGTGCCGCTATAACTCCGCAACCCATCCCCGCAGTCCCATGGGGGTTATATGGTATGGTAACCGTCCATCCCCCATCCATCAGGAAGGTTTCGGTTTGGAACTGCAGGGATTGGGTTCGGATATATGGGTGTCAAAATAGGGCATCTCATGGAAAGTCGATGAAGCAGCTGAGAATCGAGTGCGGAAGTGGCCGAGACTGGCCAGAATGTTCTTGAATGTTCTAGAAGATTCTAGAATGTTCCCAGAATGTGCTAGAATGTTCCAGAATGTTCGAGAATGTTCGAGAATATTGAAGAACGTTGTAGAATGTTCCAGAATGTTATAGAATTTTCCAGAAGGTCCGAGAATGTTCTAGAATGTGCCAGAATGTTATAAAATCTTCCAGAAGGTTCGAGAATGTTCTAGAATGTTCCACAATGTTCGAGAATACTCTAGAATATTCTAGAATGTTCCAGAATGTTATAGAATCTTCCAGAAGGTTCGCGAATGTTTTAGAATGTTCCAGGATGTCATAGAATCTTCCAGAAGGTTCGAGAATGTTCCAGAATGTTCGAGAATACTCTAGAATGTTCTAGAATGGTCTAGAATGTTCCAGAATGTTCTAGAATGTTCCAGGATGTTCGAAAATGTTCTAGAATGTCCTAGAAGGTTCTGGACCTTCGAAGAAACTTCCGGTTCCGGAATGTTCGAGAACGTTCTAGAATGTTCCAGAATGTTATAAAATCTTCCAGAAGGTTCGAGAATGTTCTAGAATGTTCCAGAATGTTCCAGAATGTTCGAGAATACTCTAGAATATTCTAGAATGTTCCAGAATGTTATAGAATCTTCCAGAAGGTTCGCGAATGTTCCAAAATGTTCGAGAATACTCTAGAATGTTCTAGAATGTTCGAGAATGTTCTAGAATGTTCCAGGATGTTCGAAAATGTTCTAGAATGTCCCAGAAGGTTCTGGACCTTCGAAGAAACTTCCGGTTCCGGAATGTTCGAGAATGTTCTAGAATGTTCCACATGGTTTTGAACCATCGAAGGGACTTCCTATTGCGGAACGTTCGACAACGTTCTAGAATGTTCTAGAAACCGGAAATGGAAGTCCAGAATCTTCTGGAACATTCTCGAATGTTCCATTATCCTGTTGTCGTGGAGATACGTTCCAGCTCAGAAGGGTATATATAGGCGATTGAGAATATGATGATTTAATTTAGCTTTATAATTTCTGTATTTAAACGTTCATTTTTTAAATTCACATTTGATAGGAGCTGGCTGGCTTTGTTCGAGCGAAGCGAGGATAACTCCGGCTAGTAATTCTATAATAAATCATTATTTTGAATAAGAATTGTCGAATTTGTTCTCATTATTATAAAATAAACAAAGAATTTTTTCATTTATTCTCATAATTTCAAAAATCACTCAAATTCGTACCATAAATTGAAAAGATTACGTTCGGCGAATTATTAGCAGTTTGGAAATTGAACTAAAAATATAGTTTTTCGAGTTTTTTATAAAAATGAGCCTCATTTTGTATATTTACTTGGATTCATACGTAGGACGAGTTTGAAACAGTTGGTCAATATTTTTTTCATATTTTTTAGATATTTTATACACTTTTTTTAAAACGATTATTGATTTATAAAAAACATATTATTATATCCATTTCTAAAATAAATACACCTAAATTATCTTCTCGAATAACTCTAAAGGATCGACGACTCACAAATAGTGAATTAAAATAATTTTTTTCGTCTTAAATTCGTCGACCCGAATATACGAGTTTGACGAAACGAATTAAAACGTCAGCTGGTTGTTCGAAACGCGATAAATTGTACACTCGAAACGTACGTTTAGACTGAAATGTAACGAGACGAATAACGAGAGATTCCAACGCTTCGTTTTTCCACATTAGTCTTCTCGTTATGTAGCACATACCGGGACGCATGTTTACATCATAACATCTCGAGACACTTCGTAAATTAAGGCGCGAGGACCGCGAAATCTCAAGTCTAAATTATTATTTTTTCTTTTTTTCGAGCTTATCGTCAATTTTTTTTCCCTGGCACGTTGTAAATTCCGATAATCAAATTAGGCTACAATTTATGTAATTAGATAAAAGATAAGATCGAAGAAAATTGGACCATTTTCAATTAAAATGAAATAAATTTTGGAATTTAAAATGGAATAAAATAAAATAATCTCATTAATAGTTTGATAAATTTGAATTTAATTCAAATTTCGTCTAAATTAAAAGAACAAAGTAAAATTTCAATTAAATTCAAATTGAACACATAATTCAATGAGATTATTTTAATCAATGATAAATAAGATTAATTTAATCAATGATCAATGAGATTATTTTAATAGAATGAAATTTAAAATATTAGCATAATTCACTTTTTTCGCTGCTGTAAAAAAAGGTAGAAAAATAGTCGTTCGTATATTATTTTTGTGCGAACAATGTTTTTTTAGTATCGACTTTTTCTCGCTGAATCTTCCACGGAATATGATTCCGAGGCTTTGGAGTGAATTAAAAAAGAGAAAAAAAAACGTTGTTTGTACATCAATTCCACGATTTAGTCTCGAGTTTTGTAGAACCGATACGTGGGAAGCCCGGATAATATGCAAGCAAAAAGTGTGAGAAACGACATGTTTACGTATCGAGAATAATGAATTTATTTGATTAACTGAATCTGACTGGATAAATAAATTCAAAAGTGGTTTATTCAAGAGGCAAAAAATATGCAGCTTCATTGAATCGTGATGAAATTTACTCTAAGCGATTAAATTGAGTGTAAAATTAATTAGATTGTTTATGAAAATAATTATTTACATTTTTTGTACATTTTAAGACATTTTTTTGTCTTTTTATCCTGTTCCAGACTGAGACTTGCAATCAGAGCGTCATGAATTACGTAAACGAGGAAATTTCGAAGGGAAAAGGGCGCACAGGTTGGCCGCAGCACATGTGGGCACTGGAGCTGAAGCAAGAATCAACGACGTCGCCGGGAACGACGATAACGTCATCGATATCAGTACAATCGATCAATCACATGCAGTAGTTAATTCATATACTTTTAGGAACTTGAAAATAACTCAAAAATCCCGGTGTTTCATTATTTTGAGTCACAATGTAAATATAGTGAAAAATAAATTTGTAAATAATTGTCGTAACACGAAACAAATTATATCTCATTGCGTGTAAATATGAAATTTTACGTGTCGTACAGTTAAAATACCAAAGAGTATTAGAGGCGAATAAAAACTTGTCTTTACATGAAAATTGATTTTTTTCGTGAAAAAAAAAAAAAAACAAGTACAAACGTCGAGTAAGTTTGTAAAGTTTTGTATAAAGAAATGTTGTAATTTTGTGTTTAGAATCGAGCGAGCAATAAATACGAGAATTAATTTAAAAAACGTATTTTTTTTTCTACTCGAAAAAAAAACCTTTTGCCCCTTTTCCGTGAATACTTGGCCCCATAATTTTCTCCTTATTTCCCTGTTATTTTACAGTCCCAATGGAGAAGAGATCGGATTAGGGATTTTCCTTTGAGACTTCGGCGACTTTTGACTCGAAACGACGAGTCTCGCTCGAAAGAGTAAACTATACGATAAAAATCCCATTCTAGTGTACGAACAGACTTCTCGGTAGCAACATGAGACTCAACTCTTTCAAACAAGAGATTCGTTGTTCTCGGTAATTCCTTGTAAAACGTTTTTCCACCTGTAATGTAACATTTTTTAATCAATTTTTTATCTTTTTTCGAGGGCGTAAAAATTAATTTGCAAAAACTCGACAAATAAAATTAAATATTCCAAAATTCTGCCAATACATTTCAATTTTCGGCCCGGATTTTTATAGCAGTTTCTACGCAAAGAAAATCATTTCTAATTGAAAATAAAAAGCTAATAATAAAAATAAAAACCAAAATAAAATAAATAAAAAGTTCAATTTTTTTATTCATTTGTTTGACACTGCAACAAATGATTATTAAAGTTTTAAAAAATACACCAAAAAACTCGAAATTGTCGTAATTAAGCCTCATTTTTTAGAAAACATTATTATTTCGTGTTAATTCCTAAAAAAAATATATTTATTGTTTTAAGTATTGTGAGAACATTTTTTTTCGTTCCCACGGTTTAAAAAATTCATTTGATTGCAGTACTCTTCAAAGTGAGACCTTGTTATACCGCAACGAAGATACCAACACATTGTAGTCATTTAAATATTGTAAACATGGCTCGACCGAATGTGACATGGAAGTCTCGAGTTCTCTTGTGTCCGTCGGCGTCGATCGACAATCTCGCCTTTCTTATTTATTGCTCGGACTCTCTTTGGTGCTCTCGCTCGTCTCGTAAAATGTAACCAACTATCTCGCGATGAGCTATCGAGAATGTTATTGTTACTCGTCAACGTTACTGCATTATAAACACTCTCCATTCTCTCCCTCGCTCTCTCGACACAATTAAGTGCCTCATAGAGCTCAACGAAACGATTGTTGATGAGACATCCCGTCGCGGTAGAGTAAATATCAATGATCGATGTTTAGACTTTCATGAGAAACTCAAAAATCTTTTCAACAAGACCAAAAAAAGGTTCACGTTCAATAATTAATTAACAATAATGTAAATTTGTAATAAATAAACATACAGTTGATTTATTACAAATTTACTGGAACAGTTTTTCGGAAATATTGTCAAATAAATAATTGCGGAAACAGCAAAATTGAAAAAAATATTTTGAATGTTTTTTTTATTTTATTTTTTTTATTTTTCAGTATGCTCGAGCTAATTTCTTTAAAATCAAGAATCAGTCTCAATAATTTTCAGTTTGGGAATATTGTAATTAAGAAAAAATAGAAAAAGGTTAGATAGAAATGAAAAATGGACTTTTTTCATAAGAAAAAAATGAAAAAAAATCTCAATAATTACGAGGATACAGAAATATTTTATTAGAAATAGAGTACAAATTTGTTACAAGATGAAAATACTTAATGAAAGAAAAAAAATATTTAAAAAAATATTACATCATTGAAAAATCACTAAGAGAGACTATTAGAGAGAAGAATTTGACAGCAGGAGCCACATAATTCATCAGGGTAGTCGAGGCGCTGGGCCGTCGAGACACAACGTCACGTCGGATTATGGTATCGAATTTCTGCGAGAGAATATCTACCGACCACTGAGTCCAGAAACACTTAAAAAAAGAAGAAGGAGAAGAAGAAGTAGGAGAAGTCCAGAGTAGACGAAAAAAACATTTCTATCATCAAAAAATGATCGGGCAACATTTTTCAAGTTGTAAATCAACGAATAATCAATTTTCAAATTTTTTCACAATTTTTTAGCTGTTTGACACAAAGAAAACTCCTAAAAATGCCAGGACCATTTCCAAAGAACAAGTTTTATGAATTTACGTGAAATTAGTTTTTGAAAATTAGCTTAATTTCGTCCCCAAACGAATTAAATTGGATTCCAATTAAAAAAGTGATTTAATTCGATAAAAAATTAAAAAATTTCTTCAATTTTTCAGTGATTCGAAATATTTTATTTTTTCCTTCCCCTTAACGATATTGCAAACCAACAAATATTCGATTTCAAATTTTTCTCAATTTTTGATTTATTGACACAATGAAAACTCTTGAAAAAATTCAGAGCCATTTCCAAAGAATAAGTTTTATGAATTTACGTGAAATTATTTATTTAAAATTAGCTTAATTTCGTCCCCAAACGAATGAAATTGTATTGCAATTAAAAAAATGATTTAATTCGATGAAAAATTCAAAAATTTCTTCAGTTTTTCAGTGCTTTAAAATTTTTCATTTTTTCCTTCCCTTCTGTCAAAACTTACGCGTGCTGGGCACGTGACACTGGCGCATTTACACTACACTTGCTCTTGAAAATGTATATAACAGTTTACTGAATAGTTACTAATTTAAAACAAAACATGAGGGTGGCAATTCGCGTCGTTTAACATTTTTAATTACAGTATTTACCCCTTTGTCTGATACAAACTCATGTAAACTTCAGTCTATCTATATATATGTATTTATTTTTTATTTTTAGTACTCGTTTACGTAAAAGACTGAAACTTCGTAAACTCGCTTGCTCCTTGATGCAGCCCAGAACACCTCTAGATTCCTAACTCGATCTTACGGGCTCCGAATAAACACTTTTCTAATCTCTGAGTAAAAAAAGTTGTGCACTAATAAATAACAATTGTAGGAATTTTATTAATCATTGTTCTCAAAGTCAACATTTGAAAAAAAATCCATTAATTTAACAACAAATTTTTTAATGAAATGAAAATATTTTTAAAAAATACGCAAACATCCAATCAAAACTTTCGAACTTAACGTCGAATAATGAAAATAATGAATTAACTGGTAAAATTAATATCGTGATCAATGTTTTTTTTCAAATGAAATTTAGCAATTGAAATCTTTTCGAAATTGGTACTTTGTTCGAGGGAAATTTGATCATATTGTTTCAATTGACCGGTTTGATTGCATCATTTTATAGTGATTAAAACGCCCACATTGTGGAAACGAGATTATAGAGAAAAATATTGTGATAAACACGATTTCTAAGCCCTCCAGTGAATTATTATATCACTCCCATTAGGCACTTCCTAATCTGGTATTTTCATCATTTGAACGAATAGTCCTAGGGTGCTTTTGTCTCTATACATATATACATCGGAAATTCGAGGAGGGTGTCGATTTTTTTTGTCGAGGGTGAAACTAATTCGATTGCCCACCATCATGACATTCGACGTTCACAATTGTCGTAGGTTTTTCTATCGTTGCTTTTTGCATGGGGATAGAAATGCAGGAGAAACGAGGGTCGAAGTGTCAGGGGTCTCGAAAAATATTATCTCTTACTCTCAAGTGGGTATTGAATACGCAAAAATAATCCTCGCAAATAAAAGGGCATTTTTCAAGGCATAAAAAGTATTTCGAAAGCTCTTCTGTTTCCGAGTCCTATAAAGTGGATTTTTTTGTGTCAAGGTCATCGAATTTCGTAAGTGGAAAATAAATCACACGATTAAATTTCCTCAATCTTTTCGAAGGTATTTACACGGTGCAGATATGAGACAAAAGCTGTTTCCGAATTCATTTAAGGCCTTACATAAGTCCAGAATTTTCAAAAAATCGATTTTTTTTTACAGATTATTATTCTCTATAGTTTTAGGCGTATTTCTGTGTAAGTCGATTGTACAAATTCCCCATAGATCGAAAGTTATTATAGAAAACGTGACTGCCCAACGAGAGTCTGATGCGCGCAGGTAGATGTCTCGAGCGAAACGCACTTGAAACTTTAAATGCATTTTTCTCAAAACTACTTTTTCTGGCACGGTCTGCATGATAACTCATACAGTTTTTAATATTTTTTTATGCTTTTTTTTTTAAATATTCGAAATTGTTTTCTCTATAGTCTGTCGAGTCGGATTTTTATGTGATTAAAAAATTTTATAAACATAATTAAAGTGTGACATTTATGACACAAAATGCACACTTTTTTTAAACTGCCGTAAATTGCCAAAATTTTTCGAATTTCAAAAACCCGGCTCGACAGACTATAACTACAACTTTATTTTACAAGAATTTTTTTACGTTTTGCAGATCCATCAGCATTTCAAGAAGAAATGATGCAGACCGTGGAGCAACTTTTTTTTCATAGTGCTTCGGGAAACGTGATTTTTTATGTTGTAATTTTTGAAAAAAAAAATGAAATAAATTTTTTTATAAAGTTTAAATACTAATAAACAATGTGTAAAAATTATTTTTATTAATTTCTATTGCTATCTCTTCTAAAAACAGTTTTTCTTTTAGCGCGTTTTAGGCGCTGCTGAACGTATGTAAGGCGTTAAACGAAAATCCGCTTCAGCTGGTTTAAAAGTGCTACGATTTTTTAAATCCCCAAATGGTTTTTTTTTTTTATATATTGCATTTGAATTATTTTTATTTGGGTCCCGAAGGGAGCATTTTTCGCTATTCAAAATGCTCCGAATTATTAATAAATTGCGAAAAAAATTATAGAATGTCTTCGTATTTTGATCAGCTTTTTGGGAATTTAAAAGAAAAAAGTCTAAAAGTGAAACAAAATAAGTTTGAAAAAGTATATTTTGACACGAAATATCCTCCAAAACATAATACAAAAAGTGGAGACCACCTGCAACGTTGCACGAGCCTAGAATTACGATTGTTTGCAAAAATCAATTTGCAAGGGACAAAACGGAGCATTGCAAGAAAAAAAACGTGTTTTTACGAAGTGAACCAGACGTCCATCCATAAACGACCGGAATAGAGAGCCAAATTTCGCAGCAGCTCACACAGGTGAGACGAGGACGAGGACACTTGTTAAAAAATCATTAAGGCCTCTCTGCTGCCCAGGGACTAACAACCCGAAATAAAACGTATCAGCGGAAAGCTAATGTTTGTGCGGGAGGAAGTGCTACTGGTAATTTAACCCTCTTAGGGCTAATAATGTGTGCCAAAGAACCCGAAAAAAATCATTTGTTACTGTCCTCCGAAAATTACTAATGGATTTTTTTCTTAAATTAAAAAAAAAAAAAAAAATATGGACAGAAATCTATAAAAAAATGAAAAAATAAAACACTACATATATGGAAAAAAATGAACTGTTGTTTCTATTGGGATTTCCATGAAACTTTACAGTTTTCCACATCAGTAGCGCCGGACGCCTAAACATCATTTTTTTCATGAAACTTTAAACAAAATCTGCAAGTCCCTGTGGTGAAAAATACTAATACTGTAAATGACATATTGCATGTTAATCAAACAAACAAATTTTTACAGTGTCGAACAGTAAAAAGTACACGCTACATTCACCCTGTTTTTACAGTGTGAAATCGTAAAAAGTACACGAAATAATAAACTAAACTTATCCTCATCAGAATTACTTAAATATAATCATAAGATTGTTTAAAACAAATAAAATTTTAAAAGATTTTTTAATTATAAATACATTGTCAAACATACTTTCTTACATCTATCACTTCCCACGTAAATTTCTGCCAAAAAATTTTCCTACCTGCAGTGGGATTTCATCTGACCCTACCTACCTATCAACGACCTAATGCGCACGGACGCTACCTATTACACCACTATCTACTTGATAATTATTGGTAAAAAAGTGATACGTTCATATCCAATCCGAAACATAATCGGTAACATCAATGAATAATCTACGAGACAATTCTTTTGAAAGCAAGAAAAATTTGAAATATAAAAAATATCGAATTTTCATATATTAATGGGTTTTAAACTCAATTCCCGCTGTTTTTCAATAAAAAAAAAAATTACTTATACTTTACGGTACATTCTATTTTATTCGAAGTATTGTCCTTCAGAAGCTACGACCTTTTCCCATCTTTCACGCAACAAACGGATTCCACGTCAATAGAAATCGTTGCTCTTTGAGGCGATCCATTTATCGATCCATTTTGTGATATCTTCAAAAGACTTGAAATGCTGTGATGACAAATCATTCTGAATCGCCCGAAACAAATGATAATCAGACGGTGCTACGTCCGGTGAATACGACAGATGAGGTAAGACTTCCCAGTTCATGCCCTTTATACACTTTTTTACTATTTCTGCTACATGTGGCCGAGCATCGTCATGGAGCAAAATTAGTTTGTTATGGCGTTGGGCGTACTCAGGCCGCTTTTTTCTCGATTCCTGGTTTAGTTTCATTAACGGGAGAAACTAGTTTAGGAGGCCGAAATTATGGTATTTTTAGTAAATTTTTTTAACAGGGAAGGAATAATCAGAATTTGTTTAAACTTGGAGGATATTTTATTCATGTTTTGAAGTATACTTTGTAATTTTTTCAAGTGATTTCCGCCGGAAATAGTGGAGTTAGAAGCTGCTGTCCATGGACGATAGCCATCCGAGTTTTTTGCTGGTAGGCATTCCTGAAGTCACAATTTTTATCTGTAATCATTACAATTTTCTTTTTTTGTTAACATCATATTTCCTAAGAATATAAACCTAATTGTGATCAAAAAAGTTGAAAATTGCATGTTTTTCAAATGTTTGAACGCAACGTCATGTTTTTATACCATGTTTTTCACCTTTTTTGTATTAAAAAAAATATTTTTAATAATAATATCATTCCAGAGTTAGGTTCATATAGATTGTAATTGAATAAAGAATATTCGCACAAATTTTCAGAACGATTGGTCAATAACTTTTTGAGCTAGAATGCCCACCAGTTGAAAAAAAGTCGTCCATGGACAGCAGCTTCTAACTCCACTATTTCTGGCGGAAATGACTTGAAAAAATTACAAAGTATACTTCAAAACATGAATAAAATATCCTCCAAGTTTAAACAAATTCTGATTATTCCTTCCCTGTTAAAAAAAATTCACGAAAAATACCAAAATTTCGGCCTCCTAAACTGGTTTCTCCCGTTAATCGTTGTTTATAGCGAACGGCTGTAATCGTTTCACCCGGTTTCAGCAACTCGTGGTACACCATACCTTCTTGATCCCACCAAACACGCAGCGTCACCTTTTGAGCATGAATATTGCGTTTTGGCGTTAACAGACTTGGTTCACCCGGCAGTACCCATGCTTTTTTTCATTTGGGATTTTCATAATAAACCCATTTCTCATCGCCAGTCACGATTCAACGTAAAAATGACTTCTTTTCGCATCGTTCAAGCAGCAATTGACAAATCATTTTTCGTTTTTCGGGTTGTCTCTCGTTTAATTGATGCGATAACCAATTTCCCGCTTTTTGAACCAGTCCAAGATTATGCAAACGTTTGCTAACAGCCATTTCAGTAACGTTTAATGTATCAGACGATTCTTTAAGGGTCTGACATCGATCTTCATTTAGTAAGGCCTCCAATTCTTCATCTTCAAATTTTTTCGACTCTCCTGGACGTTCTTTGTCTTTAAGGTCAAAATCGCCACTTTTGAATCGTCTAAACCAATCTCTGTGCGTTGTCTCAGATAGAGCATGTTCACCATAAGCTTCTTGAAGCAAGCGATGACTTGCAGCAGTACTTTTTCTTAAATTAAAGGGAAAAAGCAAAGCTTTCCGCATACGTCGTTTCGTTGGTTCAAAACCTGACATTTTCGATATTAAAAAAAAAGTAGTGTGTACAAGTGAATTCACTCTCGAATACTGAATATTGCAGATTATGTCCAATACTTCAACACAGTATAATTTTAGTGTTACTTCTATGAAAAGTATACTAGTTACCTGATCTCATATAAAACAGCGGAAATTTAGTTTAAAACCCAATATAATGTATCATGTCCGTAACGCTTCCGTGTAGTTGAAAATTTGCCCCCCAATGTTTGAGCTATAATAAGCAAATACAGCAACAGTCTTCAATAAGTGTTTCACCTTGAAATTTCCTGGCTTACGTCTTTGGAGAAATTACAGTGTACACTATAAAAATTGAAACTAACACAGCAAATTTTGCAGTACATTTTCGAATTTTTAACTGGGCACACTGCAATTTCTAATTTATGTCGACGATCATTTTCTCAATAGGATATACTTCATTTTTATACTTTCTAATTACAATTTTTCATGAATGCCGTTTAACATTTTTTACAATTTTCAATATCAGTAAATAGTATTGGTTTACAGTTTATTATTTTACTACACGTACTGAATATTTTACTGGGGGCACTGTAAATTTTACATTTCATACACAGTGGGATTCCTCGTTTTTATTTATAATTTCTGCTATGTAATTTTTTTGCTGTGGACATTGAATTTTTTTACAATTTAGATCAGCATCAATAACTTATCAGAAAGTAAAAAAATACATTAAATACATTATATTGTAATGGAACACACGGTAAAACGAGTAATTTACAGTTTTCAACTGTCCCTTTGTGTTTTAGTTTCAGTCATTTTTAAATATCGACCATTAATTTTTACAGATCATTTTTTTTCGTGCAAGATACCGTAAATTTTTGAATAATGAAATTTGAAAAAAATGTGATTTCCATTAATCATTTCCAAATAAAAACCATCGATTTATATTTTGTTATCTTTTTTTCGAAAATCGTTAATTTTATCGGTGTTTTAATTATTTTTGTTATTTTTTTTTTTCATGAATCGAATAATTTACTTCGTCATTCGAACACCCACCGTAGACAGGCGTCAACGACTCTGTTTCTTACTCTCGGTTGATCCCTAATTTAAATCGGACAATTGACAGGTTTAAGTCGAGAGTGATAGTCGAACGGGCGCCATTCCGAGCTTTACATAGAGCAATACGTCTCACCAAGAGGCTGACCCGAGGTTTTACATACGTAAAACAAACTCTTGAGCGTGGGACAACGAACCACACTCCCCCGAGATATTCATTCATTACTCGCTACAGGGTAGTCATCAAAGAAACAGTATTTTACTTATTTTCAGAAGGCGCGAAAATGAACCCAATTTTAACTGCGAAAAAATCGTTTTTGATTAAGAATGAATTGAAGATCAGCAATTTAATTTATTTCTCAATTCATTAAAAATTAATTAAAAATCGAATCAGTTTTTTTAGGTTCGCTTCAAAATTCATTATTTCGCGAAGTTATTTATTCTAATTTTGCTCCTTGAAAATTGACTTTGAAATTTCCAATTTTTGCGATAAAAAATTCGATTAAAAATGCCAACAAATGCCTTTGATTTAATTTTGACTTAGCTCGATCTAATTTATTTCTAATATTAAAATTTTGTACCATCGATGCAAAAATAGTTTTTCAATGTTTTATTTTTAGCTCTTGCAGGGATCCAGCTTGCACACGGGACGGAATTAAAGTTTGTAGTCACACTTTTATGTATCTACATATATTTGGTTGTTAAATAAACGTCGCATGGAGTTTTCCCAGCAGCGTAAGACTGCTGCTATCTTTGACACTGGATTCATGGGATTTTCTAGGAAAAAGACAAGGAAGAAAGAGAGGGAAAGAGAAAATTTTCACTCCCGTCGATTAGAGAGATGGAGGAAAGACGCCCTCGCGTTCCTCGTCCTCTCACACCTCATCGAGTATGGGCGACTCGAAGTCTCAATAAAATGGAGACAAATCACCGTCTTGTCGAGATTGCACGCCGGGGGTATCTCGATGGATACGTGATCCACCGAGTCACGATTGAAACTACGGAAAAGCTTTAAGCGCACGTCCACGAGTCGTTCCATCTCAAATTTTCCAAATATTAAAAATTTCGAGTTTTTTCCAAAAAAAAATTACTTAATCGAAAGAATTCGATAACTTTGTGAGATTAACCATTTTTTTCCAATTAAAAAAAAAAAACTGAAAATTTGTAGCATTCAAAAAATTTGCAAAATTCGCAATTTTTGTTCCAATTCGAAGATCAAGGGTTAGAAGGATACAATGAAATTATTAGAAAAATTTCAACAAATTCTTTTTTTTTTACGTTGAGTCAAAACCGGAAGTTGACCAATTGAAAATAATTTTTTTCAAATTTTTAGAAAAAGATTTTTTTTAAATTTCGTCCGTCCACCAAATTGATCAATTTTCGTACATTTCGATTTTTCTTTTACACCAGTTTCTAGTTTTACAGATAGCTTTATCAAATTTTGAAAGAATTCAAATTTAAATGGTGCATTTTCTACAAAGTGGTGAATTTTTTTGAAAAAAATGTAAAAGAGGCAAAATTTTGGCGTAATGTAAATTTGAGGAAGGAAGAAAAACTCATTTCTGTCAAATAGTAAAAAAAAAAGTTGATCGCGAAGAAATGACCCATACATAACTGGCCCAGAGGACAGAGCGCACGTCACGAGGCGAGCAATCTCTGCTCCGTATTTTTTTTTATTCGCACGCACACTTAAATGCCCCACATAAATGTTAACGGTTTTTCTTTTCTGTTTTCGCGTCGACGTTCGTGATTCGAGTTTCCTGTCAACGTTGAAAAATGTAGAATGGCCTGTAGCATTGAATTGAGAGTTTAAAATTGCTGGACATGCGCTCGTACGACAATCGGAGGAGAACTCGTGAATTTTCTCGACGTGGGTGTGTGCATTTGTATGTTTGTGTTCAACACAATCACGAAAATGTCCGCAAGAGCATTGGCGATGGGAAAAAACACCCGCAGGGATTTTCTAAGCTGTGTTTTACACACTCTTTGCACCCGAGGATGTCCAGAGGAGGGGATGAATAAAGGGGGTTTCTACCCTGCCAAGAACGTCGCCTATAAAACCTCGGGATTCAGCTACTTTCGACACCACTCATTCGACCCTTATCGAAGTGAAAAGTAGATATATATATCAACAAATTAAAGTTTCAAGCTTCGATAAAAAGTACGCGGTTCTTCACCGATATGATTTCGATGAGGATTTACGAAAAAGGGAATTCTTCCACTACGAGCAGTGGCGTCATCTTTCTTGTGAGCTTCCTCGTTACTCTACTCCTCGGACGTGCTTCCGGTGAATACGGTACGTGATTATTATTATCATTATTTCTTTACACCCAGAAAAAAATATCTATTCGATTCAATTAATATCTAGGTAAATCAAATAATTTTTTTTTCCTTCTCTCACGGCCAAATTGAGGTCTATTTAACTGTAAGAAATTATTTTTTTTTATCACAATATTTTTATATTATTGATTAATGAAAAATTTAATATATGTATTAAAATCGAACATATTTTTATCTTAAAAATTGAACGAATATGAATTTGAAATAAAAATAATATTTATATTATCGTTTATAATATTAATTATACCATATTCAATTATGATATTATTTAATAATATTTTCATGGGTCTACGACACTGGATAACTACAAAAATTCACGTTCGTCTTTTTAGATATCAATTTTTGCAAAAATCGATCTTTTTCCTAGCAATAATCGATTTTTTCAATCGATTCTCCCAGACCGACTAATTCTCTGAATTGATTAGTCTGGTCTTTTAATTTCAAGATCGATTCTCATACCGTTTTAAACTACTGACACCGTAAAAACCACTTTCCGAGGATGATTGCAACGTTGTTACATAAAATGCGCAGAATCTTAATAAATGTTGTATTGAAGTGAAGTTGGTTGGAAATGAATACATTATTAAATTTTTCATTCCATTAGCTGAACCAATTGCATTTCAAATACAAGTGTCGAAATGAAAATCCGTGAGAAATAACAATAGTTTTTATGGATTCCATGTTAATCCAAATTGAGGGGGGAATAAACATCTGGAAAGATTAAAGTGAAAGGGGCCAGTCCACTTTGGAGCCACGAAAAAAAGGCTATTTTCGCGATTTTTTTTTGAGGATTTTATAAAAGATATGAACATAAAAGTTGTTGGGCTTGATGAATAAAGTCTTGAAATACATTAAAAAAAAATTTTAATTTATTTTTATTCATTTTTAAGTACAAAAACTATAGTTTAACGTAACGCCTCAAAAATAGGTGGGCTAGGTAGCTCCATCACAACTTGGCAACGGCTTGTCTGAAACGAAAAAATCAAAGTCCATTAGATTCGGTATGACACCAGCTACAAAATGACCCTCGGATATAAAGTGTTATCAAAAAATAAAAAAAATGGCAGCTGAAAAACGAAAAAAGTAAAAAAAACGCGTTTTTTTCGCAGTTTTTCACAAAAAGAAAGAGTAAAAATCAAAATTTTAAAACCATCGAGGGTCATCTTGTTGCGAATCATGTTCACAATACGTGGTTCAAATTTCAAAAGAATCGGTTTATTAGTTTTAGAGATACGATGGAGCTAGATTTTGAAAACGTTGTTTCGAGAAAAACGCGTTTGAGCGCGCTATACGCTCAGGTAGACGAAATGAGGTCCTGACGTTCAGGTAAAAATAAAAAAATACTTGGAGAGCTCGGATCTTAATAAAATTTTGACACAATATTTCTGAACGTATGTACTTTCGAAAACAGTAAAAAAATCGATTTTTTGAAATTTTCAAAGTGGACTGGCCCCTTAAAAAAGAATCGTTGAAACCTGTTGAATTAATCGGATGAAGAATTTTCGTGGTTGAAAACATCGATCTTTTTCAAACAATCCGGTATCCTTAAATAAAACTACTTTGGTTCCTGCAATTTATGCACATCCAGAGCGCAATTTGTACGTGAGAAATACCTCGACGCTCTGCGCCACGTGGTGGCCGGAACAAGAAGCTTTAACGTGGGTTCTTGAATAAACGGACCCAAATAGCATTATCTATTTGATTTAAATACAGCTTTCTAGCTGAAACAAACAAACATTTTGTTGATTCAAATTGAAAAAAATCGAATAAACGATCCTAGTTGATCCAAATAGAACTTAATTATAGGTGTAATATTAATAATTCAATATTTTTTTTTGTAATATTCGAAAAAAAATCGAAATTTATTTCAAAATTTGTTCTCTCGTCTGGATAAAAATTATTCAATTGCGAGGCTTGCTAATGTGAAAAAATGTAGTTTTCTTTAATCGCTATAATTTTTTGGAGGGAAAAACATTTCTGGTGGTAAATTAAGTGCGATTTGTTAATTATAATTTTTTTTATCACCCGAGCTCTTTTTATTTTGGGTTTTATGAATTTTTTATCGACTTTCTGATGTTAATTAATGATTCAATGTTGGACAATAGCAAATAACGAGAATTAATCTTTTCTTTGACAGATTCAAACGTCAGAGAGAACTTCGCGAGTCGTAGCTTGGATGGGAACGCGAACGGTTTATGCACGGGGGCGAATTGCGCGGAAAGAGGCAGCGGCGTTTCCGGTGCAATGTGGTTCGGTCCTCGTCTCGGAAGACGACGAAGATCCCAGACTTTTGATGAAGATCAGATCAATATGATCGCTGATGTTTTGCAAGCTGCGCCCTGGACTCTCGTGTCGATTCAAGGTTAAAAATATCGACCAATTCGAATTGGCGACAATTCCTTTACGAGATTTTTCGATCTCATTTCAGTAAAACATAATTTTTCGAAAAAATTCGCGGCGTGGAAGTAGAAAAAAAAAATTGCCTAATAAAATCAATAATGCAATTTAATTAAGAGCATTATCTTCTCGAATTCTTATCAAAATCGTACTTTAAAAAAATTAAATTTCAAAAAAGATCGTAAATTACTAAAAAAAATGTTAAATGTTGAATAATTCAGATTTCGAAACAATAAACAATTCAATACGAAAAATATTTAATGCAACAAAAAATTATTTCTAATTGACGAATTTTGAAAAATAACCAACAAATAATCGACTATTTAAGTCACGATTTAAATGATTTTTCAATCCCCAGAAGAGAAAAAACGCGCGAATCAATATACCCCTCGTCTCGGGCGCGAATCCGGTGAGGAATTGTTGCAAAAGCTTCTAATGGGTAACAACGCGAGATTGGGACGTTTATTCGAGAGCGACGATCCGATGAAGGAGCGTCAAGTGGCGCCTCCTCGACCACCGACACTTTTTACCAATTTGACATTGATGCTAACGCCAACGCCAAGACTCGGACGTCGACTGAGAGCTCTTCTTCAAAAGCTTTAAAAGAATTCCTTCCACCCCCATTCCACAAACGATTATTTGTCCCTATTTGCATATTTAATTATATAAAAATATGAATATATAAATATATAAAAATATATAAAACTCCGCACGATAAAAAAAAACAATTTTGCGCGTCCGAGCTGATCACGTTCGAAAAACCTCGAAAAGTGTACACGATTATATTTGACATGACAAAAAAATTACTGAATATATTGCCGGATGCGTAAAATTTAAAAAAAATGAAAAAAAAAAAAAAACATCGTAATATCCATTGAGAACCAATAAAGACGTCTATTTATATTTCTATTTACGATTAACAAACCAAATATATATCTTACGTACGCCATCAATCGCTGAACCAAACTAAAAACACGAGTTTGGGACTGCGAAAAAGAATTCGAAATGAAAACATTTGTTTTTTTTTTCTATTTAATCAAAAACTGGGCAGCTTTTTCCAAATCTAGGCTTACCGATTGCTTTGATTTATTACAATATCGATAGGAAAAATTGAGAACCAAATTTCGAATTTTTATGTCAATTATTTTATTTTCCCAATATTTACGATTGAAAGAAACAAAAAAAGTTTCAATCGTGACATCAACGATCGAGTCGATTCCCGTACAAATCGCGTTTTGTGGGTATAAAAGTCAAAAGGTCGCAGCCAAAGAGTTAGAACGACATAAACAAGTAAACAAAAAGTAGGGAATAGGAAATAAAAGAGACAAGAATCGACTAAATAAAAATTTGTCGGCCGGAACTAGGGCCGAGCCATGTGGCGCGAGAGTACGTAAACGAGCGTGTGTCATAATCGTAAAACATGGAAAAACACCGCGAAACAGAAACACACACGCGCACGCAAATGTTATTCTACATTTTGATTGCCGAAAAGTCGTTACATTCTTGTACTCACCCCGTTCTCTCGTTAACGTTTTTTCTTTATTTCCTTCGGGATCTAACCTCAATTTGCAAGAAATCGTTTGGCTTCCCTGGCCAATATATCATTTCGAGGTTTCGAGATTTATATTCTCCGAAACGACCCGACCGATTGGAATTAAACCAAATTAGTCCATTTAAAAAAACTGGAAAAAACGAGCTCTATTTTCTCGCTCTGATAAGATCGACAATTCCCCAAAAAAAACCCGATCCTAAAATTCATTTTCCCGCAAGCGTTCGTAACACGAAATACGTGTGTGTAAAAAAACATCCGCGAGGTAGCGCTTCCTTAAAATTCCTTCGAAAATCTACAAAAAAACTGAATAAAATGTCTAAAGTAAAACAACCTCGATTTGTTCGGTTTTTTTGTTTTTTTTTTATTATTATTTTTATGTATTCACAAACGTTACAATACTCCCAAGTATATGCATACACGACTCAAAAAAAAATCACCAGACACACTTACAATACATTCAGCATCGGCTTAACATATGTTTTCAAATAATCATTTTTTTTTCCTTTTTTTACCATTTTTTTTCTCTTCCTCGAATAATCTATGATACAATAGCCTAAGCGAATGTGTGTCGCTCTCGTCTAGGATATATAATATGTATATCACTCGTTAAATATTCACGCTACGTTGTGTATGTGTGTGTGTGTGTGTTTGTTGTTTTTCTTTTGTACTGTTTTTTTTTCTACTATGTCGTTTCGAACTTTTATCATCTGATGCATGTATTTACTTCGAAAGTACTTCAGGCCTTGAGTATATATATAAACATATATATATATATGAGTATCATAAATACAAATATATATATATATACCAACATATATACAAAATAAACCGTGTGTAATAAGTTTCGTGAATGCGTGTGTTGTGTTTATTTTTATGTTCGTGTATTTGTGTGTCTATCTGGTTACCTCATTTTCGTTCGTTTGTTTTTTTCTTCATATATCGTTATTATTATTATTTACATGGCTGTCATTAACGATTGTTGCGTTAACGAATTTTTTAACAATTATTAGTACATAATAGTTAATAGTTTTATAATAATATGTATATGTATATATATATATATGCGGTAAATCGATCTCTTACTCGCGGTCGTTGATTTTTTTTTTCGGTTTTTCATCCATTTTTTGTTTAGCGTAGTATGAGTGTTTTTTTTGTTTTTAAATGGCGGCTTGTTTGGTGCTCTCGCGAAGGATGCTAAGCTAGTTCGTTTTTTTTTTTCTTTTCGTCGTATATTTACGTATATATTTATATATAGAATATATATATAAATTTATACATATATATGTGGCTAATATAGTACGTATTATGCATAATGTAAAAAAAAACTACGCCAAATGTGTATCTTTATTGTTTGTGTTTTTTTCTCTTCGGGGATCGATCGAACACTGGGGATATTGTATTTTTTTTTTGTTTTCTTTATTATTTCGTCGCAAGACGAGTGCGCACAAGACTTGGGCAGAAGCAGCGAGAATATCGTATCGTTCGATATAGAGGTGCGAAAAAAAGAGAGTCCATTAGTCTTTATATAAATTAATGCGTTCTTTATCCTTTTTTTAATCCCTCGTAGCCTCGGACATTAAATGAAAAAACAAAAGAGAACGTCGGCTAGTCTGTCTTTTACGGGTCGAGAAATCAATGTCAGAATTCACCCGAGGATTCGATTCTATATATATATGTTTTTTATATATCTGTATATATCATCGAAGTCCAGGGGCCGGGTCAAGTCTAGAGGAACGTTTTAACAAGGATATTTTCCAAATAAAAAAAATCCTAGTCATTTCAGCTAGAGTTTCGATCGAAGGCACTGTGTCACTTTGTACCAGTACAACGATCAACGAGAAAACTCAAAAAATCAATTGAAAATAAAATAGAGGAAAAAATCGTATTTTCGAGAATCACGCACTGTAGAATCGAACTGTGGCACGCGTTTCGGCATCGTCTGTGGAATATTTCACAGATAAATTTACGAAAAGGACGTTTGGTTTCCTGCGAACGTTATATTTAAGCGTTTGCATTTTGTTTTGCTTCAAAATTACAATCAAAGGATTATTGTAATTCGGAAAATGATACTTGCTTGTAAAAAATGTAGAAACGCCCCGTGTATCGCTACGAAAACGCCACCGGATGCCTGTGCATCAATTTTTGAACGAAGTGCGAACGAATTGGGTCGACCTTCGATCGACATCGCGGAACGCAGTTTTGGGTGGTTTAGAGCTTTCGAGTACAAAAGTACGACGAAGCGCAACGTCAAATTCAGTCTTTCACCCACCAGTGTCTCATCAACGCCTGAGAAAAGTTTTAATGGCCACTCGCAACGTCGGAAAATAATGATTTCCAAATGATAGAAATTATTGTTTTCATTTATTTTCTTTTATTTGACACAGACTTCGACTCGAAAGTGTTCCAAAAAGAAAACAAAATGAAAACAATGATTTTTTCTGCCCACGGCCCCGACGTTATGGCTCAAAGACGAAGATTTTGAAACATTTTTATGAAATTTGTTTTTCGTATTAAATCTCGTATTGAAATGTTCGCTTAAAAAAGAGAAAGAAAATGATAAGTCTTTAATATTTCTTATTGAGCGACATGAGCCTCGAAGCGCCGATTATTTGTACAATTTAGCGACATTTTATAGAGCGATCCTGCAAATTATCATTATTTAGGCTTCTTTGGATCGTTCAGGTGGCCTTTGTTTCATTCATTTTTCTTTTTCCTCCACTCGCATTTTTTTCAGCAAAGAACGAAGAGTCCTCGGTCAAAAATAAAAAAAAAGAAAACACAAGATTGCAATTATTTATTTTGAGAAAGATAAAACGAGAGGAAAGAGAGAAATTCATGAAATATTTTTCGAATTTCGAATATTAAAAACATGCAGTTCGATTAATCCTTCAAATAAGCACTTCCCTGTGGTAACGTGAAAGTTACACGGGGTCCAGAGGACTCCAGCGTATTTAAACGGTTGCCAAGTTAAAAGTAATGAATATTAAGGCTTGAAAAAATTGTGTATCATTTTCAAGTAGTCCTTAATGAGACAGAACCATTTGGGGTCTGCTAGACCCCAAGTGTACTTTAAGGATTATGGGGAAACTTGCAATTTCAAAATTGAGCGATTTTTTTTCAAACAGCAATGCAAAGGATTGACGTGCAAGCGACCAACTCGTTATTTTTTTCATTTTTTCCTTTTCACGATTCTCCACATGCGTGTCTTCCTTTTTTATACAATTTTTGCAAGCTCTGTTATTTGTTTTTCTCATTTTTTGCATTTGCTTCGCCAACAAATTGAACTTTTGCGGTTCAAATGCTACGAGTCTTAATATTAATGTTTGAAGGATTATAAATTTAGTGCATATATATATGCATTTAACCCTAGAACCCCACGACGTGGTAATTAGTTACCCCACGAAAATGTCAAATTTCCTTCCCGAACGAATTTTTTAAAACCATTCCTTTCGTTTTATAGAGTTTTCACCATTAAATATTTACCGAATGCGACTTTATCATGCACCATTCTCTGCATTATCAAAAAACGAAGAGAATGGTATATAATTAAACTTCATTATCGCATACGAGGAACATTTAAGAGGGGAAAATCGTGTAAACGTACGTTTTTTTCAAGATTTTTTTTTTATAAAGAAATGGAATAGTTTATTGACTTAACATAAAGCATATCTGAAAATATACGATGTAAGGTATATTGACATTTTTTTTTAGACTAAAATATTTCTGAATGGCGGTGCCACAGCTGCTGGAAGCAGATTTGCGCCGTGCAGCTTGCAGGTCTCAAATCTCAATCAAAATCAAAAAATCAAATTTTTGTTGTTAAAATACATTAATACGCTTTGCACGACGGAGAGAAAACAAACAAATTGAAAATTTAGGACCACTGAAAAAAAAACCACTTATTTTTATATTTTTGTAAATGGTCCTAAATTTTTAGTTTTTTTGCTCTCCGTCATGCAAAGCGTATTAATGTATTTTAACAATAAAAATTTGGTTTTTGATTTTAGTTAAGATTTTTACACAACGTGTAAAAAAAACGTTGGAACTTTCGAGATAAACAAGTCTTACACTATTTTCGATGCGTTATTTTACGTTTTCTCACGTGAAATTGGCATTTTGCTTTGTCTGTTTTGTTATTTTCGTGCTCTTTATTATTCAAGCAGCCTTTAAAGAGGGAGAAATGGAAAGGTCGGCGAGTGAAGGTCTGAATCTAGAAATCAATGTTGCTTCTAAGTTTGTTAGAAGATCGTTAGCAATTCAACAATGTATGATTAAGAAATTTAGCCAGACGATTTGTAAAAGTGTGTATGTGTATGTATTTAGGCCTTAGAATATAATTTAGGCCTTAGAATCTAATTGACAAATATTTTAGTTTAAAAAAATTTGTCAATATACCTTACATCGTATATTTTGAGATATGCTTTATGTAAATTCAATAAAATATTCCATTTCTTTATAAAAAAAATCTTTAAAAAAACGTACGTTTCCATGACTAGCCCCCTTAATGCAATAGAAAAGATTGGGGTAATTATTTACCCCAGTGTGGGATTTACGTTGGAAAAAATAGATTGTGGGATTCTAAGGTTAATATAATTTATATTTTTTTACAAGTTGAGAGTTAAGATCATGCCGCCGCGTATCCCCACTTGCGGGAGTTTCGAAACGCCAAATTCTCCATAATTGTCTCACTGTCTCATTTTCGTTAAAAAAAAACATTAAATTATTTGTCCCAAAAAAATTGAGCTTGTTTAAACAGCCTGGACAATGAGTGAGCCGAAAAATGTTAATATTTGTGCCAATCGGTTGCTTCGAAGTGCCGTTAACGCATCAATTTTTATCTAATTTTAAAAAATACTCAAAAAAAAAGTAGAAATTGTCTAAAAAAACATTATTTTCGACATAAGGAACCAAGACCTCGGAGTAAGGTGTACGAAACGACGAAAAAACTCTCGTGGGATCCTAAAATCTACGGCTTAAGCTTATCGAATCGATTTCTTTTCTTACTTTATCGATTACTCCTTACACTTATGTTATTTTTTTTGTTTTGTTTTCTCTTCTTTCTTACACGGCGACGAATTTAATAGAATTAGAAAATTGGCCGGAAGGCTTCGCAAAAAGGTTCATTTTATCAAAATCAAATAAAATCGCATCATTGACAAAAACAAAATTCGATCTTTTTGTCTTATTCGATTTAGCATTGCGAATTTTTTCACTTCTTTTTTTTTGCGTCAAGCGTAATTATTCGTTATGACCAAATGTTCTTTTCCTTCTCTCGTTTTTCTCACTCTTTTTTTGCTTCTCTTCAATAGTAGTAGTAAAAAACGTGCGATCATTTAATTGAGAATTTGCCATGTTTGGATCAAGTATCGTAATTAACACTATTTATTATTATTATTATTATTATTATTATTATTATTATTATTATATCGTTATTATCATCATTATTCAAAAGCCAACAAATCGTTTATTAATATCACTATTTCATAGTTTCCGCGCATGTAACACGCTTCCTTTAATGTACAAAACTAATAATTATTACGATTAATATTATATATCGTTATATTTAACGCTACGGTATCGTTAATAGTAATTATCATTATTGTTATTAATTATTATTGTTATCATCTTATAATAATAATAATTATTATTATTATTACTATTATTATTATCAGTAATCATGAATATTATCGTAGTTATGTACCGTTTTTTGAGCCTCGAAAATTTTGAAAAAATTCGTTCAAGGAACAAGATTTTTGTTTTTTGTTGCCAACTTCTCATTTTTGGCTTGAGAATTATTCGGAGGAGGTTTTTTCCTGTTTTGTTTTTTATTTTGGTTTTGCAGTTATCGAGAACGAGTCCATTGTATAAAAATTCTCGATCTCTCAGTTTCTTTAAATTCACGAGGAAGATTCGTCGGTCATGGAAAAAGAGTGAAAAAAAAAAAATCAAATTAACAAATCATTTTAAGAAAAAGAGTCGTAAATAATTTTGAAACAGTAATGAATCGCTCGAAAAAATTCTTTTCCCTTTTTCTCTGCAATTTATTTTATGACGAAAAGAAAAGTTTGATGGAAAAATGATTTTTTTTCTTTCGTTCGATCGATTTTTATCTTCGCTTCGTGGGAAGATTGAAATAAAAAAGATTCAATCCACACGGAGGAACCTTCAAACACGAGAAATAATTAATTGCCACGCTGAATATTTCTGCCGACGACTAATCAAATCTCCATTAATCTCACCCCCTGAATTGATGTTCGAGCGGTGATTATTCTCTGGACGCCATTTCGATCGATATTTTCGGGTTGGAAAATGTTGAAAACGAGGATGGAGGCATCTTTCGTTTACTTGAGATCGCGAAATGAGAGCAGAGGAATAGTCAAATAAAAAAATGTTCGAATATTCGACGACAGAAAAAGAAAACAGCACGAGGAAAAAACTTTTTACAAATAAGAATTTATAGATATTTATCGTGATGATTATATCGACTCTATTTTCAATAGGTACAATAATAAAATAATAGTATCTACAGTTATAATAATAATAATAATAATAATAATAATAACAACAATAATCATAATAATACATTTAATCCTACGCGTCTTGTAGAAATTAGCAATAAAAATCATCGACTCTCTAATGCGGATGTTAATTAATTGTGCACCGGCAATTGACTGGGCGTTGTTTGTTTTTTCTAATATTTCGATCCATCATTATCATTATTTTTTTTTGTCATTTCCTCTCAATGTCTTAATCGTTCGATATTATTATTATGAATTCTCAAATCTGTGTACAAACGATATTAAAAAAAGTCCCGTTCCTCAGAGCCGTAACATTCCCGACATTGAATCCCGCCAAACGAAAATGTCCCCCGGTCGAAAATCAAAACGAAAACTCTTCCCCCGTTCGTCCAAACAAAAATAAACGAAAAAAGGTTGTCGGAAAGTATAAAAAAAAGGATATCGCGATAAAAGTTCAAAAAAGCGGCAAGAAAGAAGAAAAGAAAAAGATCACTGCGTACTTTCGATCCCCGAATTTGAAAAGTGGACAAAACGACTCAAGAAAAATTGGAAGACTTTGCAAATAAACAAAAGCTGGACGTTCGTTCGTTCCCATCCACTTTTTTCGACTCTCTGTTCCAGGGCTTTTTCTCCCTCCCAACGAAATCATTACGACGAAAAGTCCAGCAAAAAATGTCACCTTGAGTCACGATAAAAAAAGAACAGAGAGAAAAAAATTGAAACAATAGAAGCACCGATATGAGAGTCTTAAATATTTAGTTCACTATCCAAAAAAAAGACGCAAATCTCCGATTCGAATCCGCGCCCCGGCGCGTTGACACGCGTATTTTTGTCTCTTTTTCCGCAGACTCGGTAAGTATGGTTTAAAACTTTAAAGCCTCTGTGTCTTTTTCACGTTTACCATCGAAGAAAGTTAAAAAAAAAGAGACTTAAGCGTTTCGTGGACTCGATTTTTCTCATAATTTCTCGATTTTTTTTTTCATTCAGTTTTTCGCAATCATTTTAACGACATTATTACAAACTAATCTATAAACAGCGCTCTGACTATCGTGTTTTTTTTTCCTTTTCTTTTGAATTATTGTAAATCGCTCTAGGCACAAGCTGCTGGAGGCTGAGGGCTGAGGAATTGTCTTGCGAGGGTTGCGGGGTAGCGCCAAGAGGTTTCCTCTTTCCCCGTCGAACCTTTTCATTATTTTTGTTTAGTTAAAAATATATATATATTTATAATATATTTATAGTCACTCGAGGGGAGCCCGAGATCATTTCTAAGCTTTTTAGCGCGCCTCGATCGGGCTAGCCCGACAAATTTCTTTCTTTCAATCGATCGTACCTTCGAGGGACTCACAACATAAACCGAAAGGTTTGTTTCTGCATTTTTATTCCTTCGTCGTCGTTGATCTAATTTGCTCGCGTCGGGCTCGTTTTTTAAGTTCGCTCTTACTTATTTTTGTTTGTTTTTTTTTGTTTTTTTGTATATCACGCTGTCCAGAAGTGGCAAGTGTGCAAACGCTTGCGTTCACTTACCCCCGGAAGAGTCCGCACGACCGATTCACTTTTGCGGCAAATTCGTCGCGCTCGATGTCGACGTCGACGACGACGACGTTAATTCGGTGGTTGTTGTCTTTGTGCTCGAATTATTGCTCATTGATTTGCTGCTGCACGACTCGATTTTCGTACTCGATTGAAAACGATCCCTCGTCGACGCGCTAGTACTCGACGTCGTCGCGTTGTGGCTTTTTTGGATTTCCTGAGATTTAACGCGAGAACCCGAATTTTGACGAATTCTCGGCTGTTGCTTCGCTATGTCGCGCTGCGTACTCGACGACGTCGTTACTATCGTCGTCGACAACGTCGACGTCGCGTTATCGTTTCTACGCTGCTGCTGCTGCTGCTTTGAGTATCCTAATCTACCGGAACCGAAGGAACCCGATCTGTTACGATATTGGGTCAAATTTACCGAACTCGACGACGGCTTTTGCAAGGCACCTGTGGCGTTTCCGCTGCTACCGCTGCTGCTATTCGTTATAGGCAGTGTTACCGTACTCGAACCACCCGACAAACGACGAATCCGACACGTCGGCGATGCCTCACTTCCACCACCACCGCTCTCTGACACGCTACGATTGCGCCTTTTGTTCGCTAATGACGAACGAGGATTTCCACCAAAACCCTGTAGCATCTCATTTATCTGAGGCTGTTAAAAATTTCGAAAAAAGACATTCATTTCTGGAATTATTCGAGACGATCATTTATTTAAAAATAATTTTACTATTTTCTTCATTATTTCAGATTATATTAATCTTCACGGTTCCTCAGTCGGGAAAAGAAGACAAAAAAATATATGTTCATCATGATAATTACGATGCTTTGGCAAAATTACAATTCTGGTTTAGAAAAATCGCGTTTTTTTTCTGTTACAAGAGTTTTTATTGTTGTTTGGCTAATGTTTAATTTACTTGATGCAAATATAGGTTCAAATTTTCTCCAACGCGCCGCAAATAAATAAAATATTTCAATTGTACTTTTTTTTATCGATTTCTCGAAAGAATTTCAAACCAAGAAGGTTCAATTATTGTTATTTGTTATTTTATTATTTTTATTGTTGAAGGGCACGACGAAATTAAGAAATGTTATAAACTCACCTCAACAACTCGAAAGTCTTCGATGCTCTTGAACTTAGACAGATATTCTTGCAGTGTAGATTCTACTTGTAATTTATCGCTGTGCTTATAATACTTTAGGAACGCCCAGAACTTTTCCAGTCCATAGAGCTGGCCTGGAACGATTAAAAACAAATGATGCATAAATAATCGTTAGTAAAGTTTTCTATAAATCGATTATCAAAAAAATAGTTTAAAAAATGGAATTTTGTAGTGCTGGCTACTTTCAAACTCCACTCTTTGACCCGAAGGTCTCGTGGTGTCAGCGAAACCGCACAAATTTTCTCTCGCACGGGCTCAATATATCGATCCATGACAATCGATTATCACAGCAATAAGAAAGCATATTCACGTGCATTTTTTAACTTTATTTGAAAAAATGTCAAATCAAAATAAAAAATGTTCAAGCAAAAATGGCAAAATATTAATTTTTTATTAGAATAAGATTCATTCAAAAACTCACCGCTCTCATAATCGCTCATAGTCTCAATTTGGAAGTCTTTGTACAGTTGAGGCCTGAATTTTCTCTCAAGGCCGTAACTATAATAGCGGAACAAGCACTCGAGGCCGTAGCGATAACCCTCGACAGCATCTTCCTTAGCAACACTTCGGAATTCCTCGTACATCGTGCGATTGAAGTTTTCGCGAAGGAAGAACGACCAGAAGCGGAACAATGTGTTCATCTCTTGCGACTGACCGATTCCCAGTCTTTTTCGTTCTAAATAAATACAAGAATTTTTAATCTTCAAACTAATCGATGAAAAAATCAACAATTACTGCAGATAAGCCACATTTTCTTACGATTATACGAATTTTCTTTCTTCTCTTTTATCTAACGTACCTTTCAAACATCTCGAGTGATATTTGTGATAAACTTGTTGTGTGAAACCATTTTCTTTGAGCAATGCGTGACTGGGGTGTTGGAACGTTGGCAAAGACTGTGGGGCGCTGCCACAACTGCTAGCAAGGTAACCTTCATTTGGACTCGTACCAGCACTGCTCCTGTTTACAAAAAAAAAAAATCAATAATTATGCTCATTATAAAAAAAATTTTTTTCCTATATGAAAACTTTATCGTAAATAATTTGATGTACGTTTCAAGGGAAGGTTACCGTTCATGCCGATGAAAAATTCGATTTTTTTTTTACATAATTTGCATCCTTAAAGTGCATAGAACACGTGGGTAAAAGGATATTTTCGTATCTGAAGTATTTTAGAATTTTCAGCCTGTTGAGCGGAACCGTCCGCTGGTTGGAAAACAGCGTTAAACTTTAAATGTGTTTTTCTGGAAACAGGATTTTTCACCGCGCGAGGCGTTGTACAGCTTCAACGGATGAACCGATTCACATGAATCTCTGCGCAATTGAAAGGAAATTCAATTTGCGAGCCCATCAGAAAGCGATTTTTGTCAAAAATTGATTTAGAAATATTTTTTTCGTCCGTTGAAGCAAAAAAACAGGACAAGGAAATTGGTTTTTTTTTTCAAACGACTGCCATTTTGTTATCCAAGGGGTTTTCAGAAAACGAAAAGTGATAAGGCCCCCCAAATTTAGTCTAGTTTAATCATTTTTAACCCGTTTTTTGTGTCACATGAACTGGCAAAGCTGTGGAGCGCCCCGCGCAAACCAAAACACGCCGCGCATGGCTTTATTTGACGGGAGCTGGAGCCGCCATTAATTTTTTTTTTTTTTATAAATAAAATTGGAATTTACTCTCCATTAATAGAAGAATAAAATACGTTAGAATCCCATTTCCAAGAGTATTTCTTTTATATAAAAAAAAATTCCCGAAGTTCATGCATTTTTTATGGAAATTCTAAAATACTTCAGACAGGAAAATTATGTAAAAATTATGTAAAAAAACGACGGTAACCTTCCGTTAAATAATGATAAAAAACGATTTTTTTTATTTGCCTTTTTTTATTGGGATATTTTAAGGTTTTTACGAGGTTTTCATACTTTATTTAATTTTTAATAACGTACCCTGTGGAATAAGTACGTGGTCGATGCTCCCTAACGTCCATTATCCAACCGACGTGATGTTCGACCGGTGGATTATTGCTGTGACGAGTTTTGCGTTTCCTGGGCGTTCGAGGATCGACCGCAGGTTCGTCTTTGACGACAGCAAAGAAGCGAGGCACAGCGCCTCTTCGACTACCTCCTCTCGTCCTGTCTTCCTTCCATCGGCCTTTTTCACCTCGCCGATCGCGTTTCTCTTCGACGCTACTCGGCAGCTAAATTGCACAAAAAAAAAATGATTATTTCAAGCTATTATTTCATTTCTAAACTGATTGTCTGAATATTTGAAAGATTTTTCTTGAAACAACGAGATTTTTACCTGCGTCGGTAAGGATTGCGAAATTTCCATGTCCTCGGACGCCGGAGGCGGGGGCGGAACTTCAGGATTCGTTTTCCGGGGAGCTTTTGGCGCCATTTTTTCGAAAGCTGCCTGACTTATCACATTAACAGTCTTGTAGCTACCGATCGACGATGAGGAACCATACTGTAACACAAAAAAAAATACAAATTTATGCATTTTTCTCATAGCACGAGACTGGAAATAGACGAAAACTCATTTTTTCGAATATAAACATGAATAAATAACCAAAATTTCGAAAAACAAATATTAAAAGTTTCATATTTAGCAATTCATTTATTTCTGAAGTTAATAATGAGATAATGGGTTCGTTTTTCTTACTCTGCGACCATGCTCGTCCCACAAATCTTCCTCGTAATAGAACAAACCATCGTTGATTGCCTGTTCCAAATCTTGAGTCATTTTAACCCTAGTCATCCAATCTCCTGTACGATCGTGTCCCTCGTGTTTTGGGATCCTCGAGGGTATCGCCGCCAGAGCAGCAGCAGAGCTCGTATTCGTGTTTGTTGTTTGCGTAACGATCAATAATTTGTTGATATCTCTGTCGGAAAGTTCATAGTCGTCGTCATCTTCGGACCTGAAAAACATTCAAACATTTTTTTTCGTTTTTTTTTTTACAGTCCATCATAACGAATCTGTGAATTGTAGGAAGACAAATATGTACAAAGTTATTTCAGACTATATCAATCTTCACGGTTCCTCAGTCGGGAAAAGAAGACAAAAAAATATATGTTCATCATGTTAATTACGATATTTTCGTCAAGTTATAATACTGATCTACAAAATCAACGTTTTTCTTCCGTTACACGATTTTTTATTTAATTTTCGCTAATTTTGAGGGTTCCGTACGTCCAAATGAAATCATTCGTGTGTGTGTCTGTCTGTCTGGCTGTCACAGCCAATTTGCTCCGAATCTACTGGACCGATTAAGTTGAAATTTGGTACACATATGAATTTATGTGACCCAAACACGGACGTGTAACGTAAATAAATGAATTTTGAATATGGGGGTCACTTTTGTGGGGCAAATTAGAAAATTAAAAAAAAAAGTTTTGCAAACTGTACCGTGTGACATATCAAATGAAAGGGCTTGTTGTGAGGGTCTCAGATATATTTTTTTATAATTTTAAAATAAATAGTTTTAAAATTATTTAAGAAAATAGATGAAAATTGACCATTCCCCCCCCCCCCCCCTATCTCCGAAACTACTGAGCCTAAAATTTTGAAAAAAAATACAGAACAAAGTTCTTTATTTATAGATTACAGGAAAACCTATAAGAAATTTATGGTCTTAAAATTTTTAGTTACCACAAACAAATTTGGGTCAGATTTAAAAAAACATGATAGATAACATATTCATCGTATGGAACCCTCTCCACGTGAATTTAACTCGCCCTTGTCCGCTTTTTTCATTCACTTGATACAAATATTGCTTCAAATTTTCTGTAAAGTTCCAGATTTTTGAGGATCACTCGGTTTTATATTTGGAAAATAATTTCAACATTATTTGCATCATAATATGTGTGAAATAATCAGAAAAAACAAACAGACTTTTCTGAACACTTTCTTCAGGATTTTGTCCCAGGGAGATCGATTTTAAGTGTACAGCAATTTTGTTGACATTTAAAATCAAAAAGCAGCAGAAAATTTCGTGAGCAAATTTTTCCCGATATGGAGAGGGGGGAATTCTCTGTCAGGGGTGCCGAAAATTTTTTATTTCCATGTAAATACGGAAGTTTCCTTGGATATTTAAAAAAAACCATGAAATAGATTAAATAAGGAAAAAATTGTATCGATTGGTGCACAATAATTGAAAAAAAAAAGTAAAGTGATTCGCAATTGTTTTGACTTGAGGAGAAGTTTTAAATGAAGTTTAGAGATATAAAAATAACATACCACTCGGAGAAAGCATTATGGCGTCCGGTAGGCGGGGGAGTGTCTAATTCCTCGTCGAATTGAAAGTCCAGCTCTTCTCTCTCCTCGCCTTTGTGTCCGGATCGGCCTCGTTCTTCGGGTTTGTCTTTGGGCGGCTGCTTGACTCTTCGTTTGACCTGTTGAATGTCGATCGATTTATTAGATGATGAGAAGAAGGGTGTGTCCATGATGAAGTTCCATCGATGAAGAAGTCAAGAAGCTCAATAATCGTGATTGTGATATTTTGTAATTGGTTTATTGTTTTTGATTTTTATTTTAATTGTTTTTTTATTTTTTTTTTTATTTTTTTTTTTTTTCATTTTTGGGATGTTTTTTTGGTATTTCACGCACGCACCTCTTTCCATACATCGCTGGCGGAGGGTTCAATATCACCGTTAATTTGTGCCATCTGAGAATTAAATTTGCTAGTAAAATTCGAGGATTCCGAAGTTTTGTCAGAATTTTTCGAGCCCAACGACATTTCCATTTTTTGACGCTCCTCCTCGCATCTTTCCTCTTCTTCCTTCGATCGATTATTATTTTCTTTGTGATTGAAGGTCGATTGACTCGTGAATTTATTCGTTGCCATTACAATTGGCACAAATTCTGGCACATCAGGATTCAGACTCTCGCCCCCCGTCGACGATGATATACTCTCGGACTCGCTCAGCCTCGCGGCACCACTTACTACTTGTTGGGGTATAAAGTACGGCACCGTTTGAAGGATTCGCGGCAATGGAGGTACAGGAATTGTCGTTAAAGGACGTGCCGCTGGACAAAATTCAAACTTTCCCGATTGTCCCGCTACCGAAGGATCTGATTGAGGAATCGGTACTCGCGTGTGCTCTGATTGTTCGAACATCGGATTTGAGGTCTCCACCAATATCGGCCATTTCAAAGGGTCGACTTTTGTTCTCACCTAAAAACGATAAACGTAAAAGAAAAACATTAATTCCACATAGTAAGTGCAGATTATCTAAAATATTTCATTACAAATTATTGAAATGTTGATTTTTTTTTATTAACGCGAAAACAAGATTAAAAATTGTATTTATGAAAAAATTATACAATTTTTTTATTTAACCCTAGAAGTAGTGGGTCTGAGAGACCTGAAAAAAGTTCAAAACACGCGATTTTCTTATGAGGGAATTTTTTTTCATAGCTCAAACGACTTTTTTGGGGGAAATATTGACCACACAAAGATTTCGCCTGTTCAGATTTGATCTTAAGAGTTTGGCTTTGGAGTTGAGAAAAAATTCTAAATGCGCTCAGTTTTGCAGTAAACATAAGATTTGCAAATCGGCCGGGTTTCACAGACCCAGTATATATAAGTGGCAACAAAAAATGTGTGTACTTTCCAGGTTAAAACGTTGAAATTCATGTGAAATATTTCACTTTGTCTATTGCTTTTTTTTATTTTAAATAGAAAAATGATTTTTTCAACACTTTTCGAATTTTTCATTCCGAATATCTTTTCGTTTTATTAAATTTGGGTAAAGGAAGAATAATTTTGTTTGTATCAAGCAACATCTAAATTCTGCTGCGAAACAAATGGACAAAAAAAATTCCAGAAACTTTAAACATTCACAAAAAACTTTATGTTTGTTTGAATAAAAATTAAAATTTAGTTCAACAATAGAGAATTTTTTTGGTCTCTTCGTTTCTATGCTTTTCCGAATAATTTTTCAAATTTAATTAATTTTATCTGTCAATGTATATTTAGAAAAAAAAATTGAGAAATTACTCATCGTTTTGTTTTGAATTACGTTGAATTTACAGTTCGGAAATGTTTATTTTTTGAACGAATCAATTGTGAGGGGGCCTACTTTCAAACTCCACTCATCGAACCCTTTTAAGAGTTCCAGTGGCGTTAGCGAATCCTCCTCTTAATTTGTTCTTGCACATTTTCTGGCGCTTGTTCGAAAGAAAGATCGAACAATCGTCTCGAATTTGATGTGCTTCAATTATTCAAAAATAAAAAAAATAAAAATGTAAATCTGACCTTGAAACCATCGACCATTTCCAATTTATCGGATTCCAAAATGGATTCGATAACGAGGCCGACGTCGGTAGTGAGTGCTTGGATTCGGTGAAACGAGGCGATAAGTGTTATTGGCAGAAAACCTTGATTATCCATTTTTCGACGTAGAAAAAAATCACGTAGAAGATTTTCCTCGCTGAAGTAGTACTCACTGTCCCAAAAATCAAATTTCACGTCATTTCATTGAAATACCAACTTTCTATAAATGTCAAATTCAATGTTACGTTTTTATTGAAATTACTGCACGAGATATAGAATAAAACTCACATTTGTTTTCTGATGTACTCCCTCAGGGTTATCGTGTCGAGATTAACGAAGTTTTGATTATTGTAATAAAACGTTCCCATATAAGGCATCATATACGACGAGTCGGCTTGTCCAAATTTATTGATCTGAAAAAAAGGCACAGTTTTCATTTTAATTTGCTCAAAACATGGGAAAATTTGATTTTTTCCGAATTTTTCGTATCAGGTCTACTTTCTATTGATATCATCATATTGCCATCGATTACCTCGGATGTTGTCATCATGTTTTTCACGAAATTAATGTTTGTATGGAAAAAACGTATTGGTGGATTTCTTACCGGCGCATAATCCGTTGGATAATCCGTATATTCGAGGTCGTGTCTGTGTCGGTAACCACCGCGTGCACCACCGCGACCTCGTCCTCCCCTGCCACGAAATCCTCGGCCACCACGACCTCTCGCATTGTATCCTTGTCTCTCGTGATCTCGGTCTCGCCAATTTTCCTCGTCTGATTTCCAATCAAACAAAATCATTGAAAATTGACGAAATGTCACGGACAGTGAGTTCAAAAAAAAAAAACTATTTTGTTGGGATTTATCAAACTATTGTTTGAAACAGAAATTAGCTAGAAATTTGTCAATTTTTCTCAGAAATTGAGATGAAACTTTGATAGGCATTTTATTTTTTACTTTATAATTGTGCCAGAATTTTTTTAACAAAATAGTTTAGAATTTAAAGAATTTGGATAAATCCATAAAAATTAGAATTGAATAATATTTTTTCATCCAATGTCACAATAATAATTAATAATTGTCTATACATTGTCGAGAAGGGAATATTTTCGAAATAATTGTCAAATTTTCACAGTTCGAACTAAAATAAAACAGTCCACGAACCTTTTATAAATTAAAAAAAAAAATCATGGTTTTCTTTCAATTGTACTAAAGTTTGCTTTATCTATTTTTTTCCTCTAAATCCATGATTTTTAAGCAAATTGGAGAAATAATTCGCCAAACATTTTATAATCACTGAAATGTTGTCACAAACTTTTGAAATATTACAATATTCCGTGGCGTTTTTCAAATCTTACAATTTTTTCTACGATTTTTAGTAAAATAGCTTTGCAAAAAATTTCAATAATTTCAAAAATCAAAGTTAAATAATATTTTTTCTGCTAAAAATGATTGCTTCACAATGAGTAATCAATAATTGTTTAAATATTATAGATATAATAAAATTATTCGTCATAATTACAGAATTTTAATAGTTCAAGTACAATGAGGATGGTATAAACGTATCCTTACTTTCTCCATTTTTTTCCCTAGGTCCATGATATTTGGGTGAACGTTCGCGTTTTCCTCTGCTCTTGGCTAAATCGATTTCGAGGGGTACCCATTTTTGTTTATTGACTTTCTTTCTTTTGTCGCTACCGTCGGTGTGTTCGTCGCTATCATCTTGGCAGTGATTTTGCTCCTTATTCTCTTTTCCTTTAACTTCGAGGTTCGTCGGCGTGCTCGTCGTTTCTCTCGAGTTGCATTGTTCGACGACGCCATTTTGTTTTGGTGTCGGAGCCGGAGGTTTTTTATTCTGTGTTGCACATTAAAATAAATTCGTTATATTTTAATCACAGTTTCCAAATTGGAAAGAAAACAGACGAAAGATTCGTGTAAGAAATACAAAAAGAAAATGTCTCAACACAATTGAAGGACGTTCCAAATTTTGTTTAAACATCCAAAAATGATCATGGTTCGATTTCAATTTAGCAAAAATTCTACACCCACAGTACTGCGTTTTGTTAAACACTGCGGGCTCTAGTTTTTGCATATTTTCAATAAGTTCAAAGTCCACTGAGCAATTTCAATTCATCGTTATGCAAATTGAAGAAAAGAAAGACTTGTGTGTGCGAGAGAGAGAGAGAGAGAGAGAGAGAGAGAGAGAGAGAGAGAGAGAGAAGGAAAAATTGATGAAGCGAAAGGAAGGTAAAAAGCGAAATGAGCTAACCTCGCCTTGAGCTCCC
This sequence comes from Rhimphoctona megacephalus, assembly GCA_963989365.1. NCBI lineage: Eukaryota > Metazoa > Arthropoda > Insecta > Hymenoptera > Ichneumonidae > Rhimphoctona > Rhimphoctona megacephalus. Next base: position 4,091,182 of record OZ022417.1, on the reverse strand, counting down.
AAAGACGGCCAGTCCCCGATATCCGTGAAGTCGCTTGCCTAAAAAAAAATAAAAGTCATCCGGTTAGCTTCATAATTAAGCCATTAACTTAGATTTTTTCAAAAACCGGATTTCGTGCGATATTTTTCAACATTTTTTCATTTTTTTCGATTCTCAATAAAAAAAACTTACCCGTTGATTAAATTTTCTTCTGTCTTTTGGTGCTTTGACAATTGTAGGCTGAACTCCAATGGTAGGACTGTTCTCTGAAAAAAAAAAAAAAAAAAAACAATGCATTTTTCCATCAACAATTAGCATTATATGGTGGCAATAAAAAAAATTGATTTACTATTTTTTTAATAAAATATATGAATTTATAAATAATCAAAATCTGTATTTAGTGTGAATTTTCAAGTATGAACAATTGCGCGGCTGAATATTCTCCTTATCAAGTTTAACAACGATCCTGAAGCTTCTGAAAACAAACTCGACAAGTGCTCGACGAGAATTTATGTGTCGAACTATTGTTGATAGTGTTGTGTTCATGCGGAGTTTCTCTAACAATGTTTTTTTATTTATTTATTTTTTCAAAATTTCGAAAATCTTTATTTTATCGTGTAATTTTCTCAAATCTATCGACTTTTGCCACGAAAAATGCGTTGAATTCTTCGATTGATTAACTTTTGAGATTTTAATTTAAATAATTAATTGAACAACCATTTGGAGCAACGTATTAAAGTGATTATTTCCGAAACTACTTGCGAAAGATAATTTTGAAAAAAAGCTAAATTATTCATGGTCAAAATGTCGTTCACTTAAAACCAGAATAAATAATAACGATTAGATAATAATTAAAAAAACAATTCCGAGAACTATTTGCATCGAAAATCTTATTTTTTACTTTAAATTTGTGGGATTGCATAATTGATTTTGTATACATGACATTTTTTGTTCTTGTATATTCACCGTAATTATCAGTTTTCTTATCCGTGAGCATGATGTCAGTAATTCCAACTGATTAACACTTTTTAGCACTAGTAAACTTATAGTTTTTGTTATCACTTTTTTTCAACGAAAACAAATTCTTGAAGGTTCGAGCAAAATGTAGGATTGAAATAAAGTGAAAAAAGGGACGATCGAATAAACCGTCCAATCGACCAAACTACACGACCCTCTTTTTTCTCTATTTTAACACGCTCCAACGAATTCACGAACGAACGAGAATGATTGAAGTAATAATAATTTATTTTATATATTGGATTAGCATACGACGAAAATGGATTTAAATATAGGATTAAAAATTACGTATCACGAGACGATATTCCCTAAATAAAAAACCGGTTAAATTTCACAAAAGTTCGACCATCCCGAAAAGTTTTGTAAACTCGACTAAATAACGTACGCAAGCAAGCAGCTGGTAAACGAATTTTCCTAAGGAAAAGTTGAGCTATGTATGACGCATGAAAAAAAAAAAAAAATACACACGAGCCATTCGATTCTCGTTATTGCTAGTCGCTTATCGCGTACCAAGTTCTATAGGAAATTAACAATTGGTTTCAAAGCTTGTCGCAAATTATGTGGACAACATTTTTAGTGTTTTCCTTAAGGTCATTTTTTTAAAATTATTTATTTTTATATTATTCTTTCGTGACGTTTGTCTGCTGATTATTAGCTTAAAAATTATATAAATAAATCTATTAAGAATAAAATATGAATAAATTTTTAAAAAATCATCTTCGTGAATATTTTTTTCGAAATTGATGCAATTTTTGAAATAAATAAAAATTCGACAAGGATTTATTCGAAATAAATAAAAATTCGACAATGAATTTAGCCATAGACGATTTTGTGGTTCGTACCGACTATCGTTTCGATAAAAAAAAGATTCGACTTCGAGCTTAAACTGATAAGCAAATTTTAATTGCCGTTTTTCATACACGTGGCCCCCCGAAATGCGAACTCAATGATGATTTATTTTCTAGTTCGTTGCTCGATACGCCCTCGACACTACAGTTGTACAAATACGAGAGTGGTTTTGTTAACTGAACGTTATTTATCATTTAGCTTTTTGTATAAAATAAATCATTCAACAAATTTATCAATCGAAGCTCCTCGTTTTTCCATCTGTTTTTCAAGTGAATATTCTTTCAATGAAAATTCAAATTATGAATTTAAAAAGCAATCAATAGACTAAAGAATAATAATAATGTCAAAAAAAAAATAATTTCCTCATCGCGTATTAACGAAAACGACCTTTTTAAATGACAGATCGTTCAATTATTTTTTTTAACTAAAAAACAAAATATTCCCAACGGAAAAATCATTTTTTAAATACAAATTTTACCTAACGATGTCATTCTCACCAGTTTTTTTTATTATTCGCTACTAGTTTATTTTTCACTGCTATTTTTAACTGAAAAAAAAAAAAAAAAAAAAAAAAAAAAAAAATATATATTCTTCGCTGAATAATGATTTTTGTTGATACATAATTTCATTTCTGACGATGCCAATCTGGTAAATATGCAGAGAGCACGGAAACTAGATCCAGTATCTCGAGACTAGCGTGCACAATGGGTCCGGATGCACCGGCTCGCAAGGTGCAAGCACGTGACACGCGGATCTTCTCGCGCGCGCAGTCTCACTCGCTTTTTCTCTTTCTATTGCTCTCCGAGTTTACGCAATCGGCTGCTGGTAACAGCGGCAAAAAGCGAGAGTCAGTGCCCCTGAGAAATCGTAGCATCGAACGACTAATGCTCGTTACACATAAGCGTGGCATATGGACCATTTCGTAACAAAGAACGACACGTGGATTTTTCTACACGAAGTTTGAAAACATTGTTATTTAAATTTATGTTTATCGATGGAACAAAGAAAAATGTAATAAAAATTATCAATTTCTTAACAAAAGCTTTATCATTTAATAAACATTTTTATTTTCATTGATAATTCAAATTTGCTGTTATCGAACTTTGAAAAAATTTATAAATTATTGCCAATTGAAAAGAATTGAATTAGTATCGAATTAATACGTTTATTGTGTTAAAAATCGATGGATTTTGTTGAAGAATATATTTTTCTTTAATTGTAAGAAAACAGAAGAATAAAGTTTTCGAGCTAAAATGTACATCATTTATCAACAAAGCACACGAACTATGCGTGACCTTGGCATTGCCCCCCCCCCTCAGAAGTAAGAAAATTGAACAGGTGTAAATAATTGGAGTAGAACACACTGAAAAAGATACTCGCAGCAATAAACTGGAAATAAATAATTATTTTCGCAATAAAAAGTGTTGTAAAATAATCGTTTTCGTTGTTATTTGAAATTGTCTTTCATTTTATTTCTTTTTTGTTTTCTTTTTTTTTCATTTATTTTATTTTAAAGAAATAACTGCCGCCTTTTAAAATATTTATTTAAAAAATAAACGCTTTGACTGTGAAAAAAAAATAAATTCCGATGAACAAATAAAAATAGTGAATATTTACGACGATCGATCTTTTTTTTCTTCTTCTGATTGGATGCACTTTGTCTCGATTCGGTTAACCGTTAGTCAAGAAAGAATTAGTCGCGGTCTCGTCGAAGGCCACGAGGGAGCCTGACAACAAGACGAAGAAATAAAACAATGCAATAAATAAAAGTGTTAAACAAAACGGTAAAAGCAGGAGCTCGTAATTAAAGTTGACTTTGCTCGACGTTATCGATGTTCGTGACATCTTGCATTACTCGAACCATAAACCGCTCCTCAACTCGCCCGTCAATAATTTCATACGCATCGGCTTCGATACCGAAGTATTTGTCATTTTTCACATCGGTAACTCATGCGCATTTTTATCTTCGTTTCATAAAAATGTTCATAAATAGAAGAAAAAAAAATAGGAGAACGAAAATAACTTTATGAACGTTTACGTGGAATTTTTATTTGTTGAAATATCGAGCGACGAATAAAATTAAAAATTCACCCATTTTCTCGTCAATTAAGTTGCTCGTTTTTTGCCCTTTGTCCTTTTTTAGCTTAGCCTGCAATTGCGATCCGAGTTATTTTAAGGCAATCGTACGGGTCGCACACAAAAGTTACATTTTCCTGCCTCGAAAGTTATCAAAACATATTTTTTTAGTTTTGAACTTTCAAGGTCACGGGGCCTCAATTTTTCACAAATATCCTCTCGAATTTCTCAACGACCTTCGACGTAAAAAAGCCGAAGCCATTTTGTAAATAATTTATTCGAATAGCTGGCCAAATTTTTCAACGGTCAAGATTTTAAAGAACATCGTAAAAAAAAGATGCCTGTAAATCTTCATTCGAGTTTACAAACAATTTTTTATATTCGAAAATGACATAAGAAAAATTTGCACGAAATCAAATTTCTTAACCGGAAAATAATGCTCGTGATTTTTTTGTTTTTGTTTTTTTTTCTTTTTCATTCGTTTTCATAATTAATCAACTCACTCTGATAATCACCGTTTTCGTTCTCATCGATTTTCATCCTGATTTTAATCTCTTGAGTTGCATCATCGGTTACAGAACGAGACAGGGTGACACTCTCAGAATGTGCCAGATTCACCGACTGTTTTTTATTCCTCAATGATTTAATCACGGTCTCCAATTTGTTTATTTTATTTTTTCCGATCGTTTCAATATTTTCACTTTTCTGATCACGAAAACTCTAGTCGGAGTTTTGATTTTTCAAAACAAAAAGCTCTTTATACAAAACGTTTGAAAAAAAAGCACGAAATTTCAAAAATAGGTAGATTTTTTTCTAACCAAATAAATTGCAAAAATTACGATTTTTGGAATATCTGAAATGTTGCGTCACTCTTTGTTTACAAAAATAATCTCGAGCCTCGATCGCACAAAATTATATTTTTTCTTTTCAACTGATTTTCTTTTTATCGATTTATGAAATGAGCTAAAATTGCAACAATTTTTTCGATGCAATGGGAAATGGAACAGGATCTTGCGTCACTCTCGAGGAAGATTGGGACCGGACGAAAGCTCACGGCGAACTGAGCCAAAAACGCAACTCGCGTGCAAACCAAACCTCCCGTTGAAAAAAAAAAGGGAGAGCGAAAGAGAGAAGAGAACATCTAGAAGGCTCGTCCCATCTCGTTCGCACACGTGTTTATCGACTGTGTTTATTGGAGAATACACGTTGCTTACTATTTGCACGAGTATTCGTAAGGAGAACTTGGGCAAGTTTTCTGATCCTCTCTCTCGTGAGGAACGAGTGCAGCTGCTTTCGAACGACCTCGCCCTCGGATATACAAACGAAACAGTCGTTTTTCAATATTTTTTAATTTATATTCCTATTTCGGACGTTTTTCTCGTTTGCTCACATTTTTTTCGCAGTGTTGCCTAATTAATGAGCGTCAGAAACATTTTTTACCGGTTTTCTCGATTCGAATAGTAACTATTTCAAAAATTTCATATAATTATTAACAGAAAAATAAGAAAAAAATCGAATTATCGATGAATTTAAGTAATTAAAAATATGTTTAAGAAATAAATAAAAATTTATATACTTATTGATGAAATTTTCGAATTACGAGATTTGAAGAAAAAAAAATAGTATTTTCGATATATTTTTATTTGTTATTCCAAAAAAGGCAGAAAAAAAACTGATTCAATTTTATAACATTTTTTTCATCAAAATTGAATTACTCCCAAATTTATTATTTAGGAAAGAAATAATGCAATTTGTATCCAGGGCGAATTGTAACGGAATAAGGGTATTTTTTTCTCGGTAACCAGGATCGATAAAACGGTTTCTTAGTCATTATACACGTTGGCCAGCTGCTGATTTTTCATTCCTTGGTATTGCGTACGTGTGCGTAAAAGGTGAACGAATCAAAAGTTTTGGTGGTTAGAAAAGAAGAAAAAAGGGGGTTGTTCTTACGAAGCGTTTGTGCAAGCGTGTTTTTGCCCTTCGAAGAGAAGATTCGCGTATTTATTGAGGCAAGAATTATTTTTTGTTCCTAGTTTTGAAAACGTTAAACTCGAGGGTAATTTTATTGACGAAAAATTCGTGAGATGTGAATAGAATTTTTGGAGTGTAAGATAATAAAATTATCATTTATTAACTGAATCACTATTTTATTAATTCTGCCTGCAATTGTGAGAATTAAATTGAAACTTCAAAGTCTATAAAAACGATTTTTTTCCTCCAGTAATTAATGTTGTTCGCAGAAACATTGAATAGCTCAATAAAGAACAGGAAAAGCATGTTATGTACACGTATCGCTCGTCTCTTGTCTAATAAAGTGTGAATGTAGTTTCACCGGACAAAAGGTGTTGTCGTCTTTGCGTCGATCGAATATAAAACTACCGAGTCAGTCTGTTTACAAGGGGAAACGTTTTCGACGACTTGATCGCAGGAATTCAGAATTGTGAAACGAAAAAAAAATACACATAGATAGGAAAACATTGAGTGGAGCATGAAAATTAACGTTTGAAAATGAATTTCCAAATTCTCGAACACGAGCAAGTCGATAATTTGTTATGTTTATAATAATCCCCTTATAAATCAAATAATTGTTCAGAAACCCTGAAAATTCATCCGGAAAAATCAATGAATGACTGAAAATGAGATTTTTATTTGGGAAGGAAACAAATCTCATTGTTTTTCGAAATCTACAAAGTGCTTTTTCACGTAAATCTTGAGAAAATTGAGAAAGATGAGTTTTTAACGCACTGGCACGTCCGTAAGTACGTTGATTACGGGAGGGAGGTTCAAGTCTTTGGAAATTCGCCAAGTGCGTTTTCCTGACTCATTCTCACGATAGGCAGTGCGACAAGACCGTGCGAAAAGGAAAATCATCTCGTCGCTGACTTTTATTTCTCTCGGTTTCATCATTCTTCGATTGAGATATCGACAGACGTTTGATTCGCGTACAATCATTTCTCGCCGAGTTATAATTATTTTAAATTAATGTAATTACTGTAATCTTCGTGAACATTGAGACATCGGGTTAACTAAAAAAAAAACAAATTTCTTCGTTTTTCGATTAGCTTTCTAAAATATTTCGCATAAAAATGTATTTTTGAACGGATCATGGCGAGAATATCGAAAAAGTGTCTAAAATTGTGGTTTTTTGAAGTTTCGACACGAAATCTCAGGTTAACAGAGAAATCAGTAGTGATTTCGTAGTTTTTGAATCAAAATACATCGAAACAAGTTACAATAAAGAATATAAAGAATATAAGAAATCAAAAAAATGTTCACCACGTTAGAAACTTCAAAAAATTGGCCATAAGGTAAATGTACGATATTCCGGGAGTTTGAGACTCCTTCAATTTTGCAATGAATTTGTAATTGTTTTATTAAAAAAAAAGTCATACAAAAATTATTTTAGCACGATAATACGTTAGATTTCTTTAATATTGTAAAATTTCACACATTAAATATTGGATTTTAAACTTAACTCCCGCTGTTTTTCAATAAAAAAAAAATGTTTATAGTTTGCGGTACACTCTATTTTATTGTAGGACAATAGTCCTACAAAAGCTACGATCTTTTCCCATATTTCACGCAACAAATAGATTCCACGCCAATATAAATCGTTGCTTTTTGAGGCGATCCATTCATTGCTCCATTTTTTGATATCTTCAAAAGACTTGAAATGCTATGATGACAAATCATTCTGAATCGCTCGAAACAAATGATAATCAGACGGTGCTATGTCCGGTGAATACGACAGGTGAGGTAAGACTTCCCAGTTCATGTCTTTTATATACTTTTTGACGGTTTCTGTTACGTGTGTCCGAGCATTCTCATGGAGTAAAATTAGTTTGTTATGACGTTTGGCCTACTCAGGCCGCTTTTTTCTCAACTCCTGATTTAGTTTCATTAATTGTTGTTTATAGCGAACAGCTGTGATCGTTTCACCCGATTTCAGCAACTCGTCATACACCATACCTTCTTGATCCCACCAAACACGCAGCATCACCTTTTGAGCATGAATATTGCGTTTTGGCGTTAACAGACTTGGTTCACCCGGCAGTACCCATGCTTTTTTTCATTTGGGATTTTCATAATAAACCCATTTCTCATCGCCAGTCACGATTCAACGTAAAAATGACTTCTTTTCGCATCGTTCAAGCAGCAATTGACAAATCATTTTTCGTTTTTCGGGTTGTCTCTCGTTTAATTGATGCGATAACCAATTTCCCGCTTTTTGAACCAGTCCAAGATTATGCAAACGTTTGCTAACAGCCATTTCAGTAACGTTTAATGTATCAGACGATTCTTTAAGGGTCTGACATCGATCATCATTGAGTAAGGCCTCCAATTCTTCAGCTTCATTTTTTTTCGGTTATCCTGGACGTTCTTTGTCTTTTAGGTCAAAATCGCCACTTTTGAATCGTCTAAACCAATCTCTGCGCGTTTTCTCAGACAGAGCATGTTCACCATAAGCTTCTTGAAGCAAGCGATGACTTTCGGCAGCATTTTTTCTTAAATTAAAGCAAAAAAGCAAAGCTTTCCGCATATGCTGTTTCGTTGGTTCAAAACCTGACATTTTCGATATTATAAAAAAAAGTAGTGTGTACAAGTGAATTCACTCTCGAATACTGAATATTGCAGGTTATGTCCAATACTTCAACACACTATAGTTTTAGTGTTACTTCTATGAAAACAATACTAGTTACTCCTTCTCATATAAAACAGCGGGAATTAAGTTTAAGGGGCCAGTCCACTTTGAAAATTAAAAAAAAAAATCGATTTTTTTTTACTGTTTTCGAAACTACATATATTCAGAAATATTGTGTCAAAATTTTATGAAAATCCGAGCTCTCGAAGTATTTTTTTTTTACCTGAACGTCAGGACCTCATTTCGTCTACCTGAGCGTATAAACTTCAAACGCGTTTTTCTCGAAACAACGTTTTCAAAATCTAGCTCCATCGTATCTCTAAAACTAATAAACCGATTCTCTTGAAATTTGAACCACATATTGTAAACATGATTCGCAACAAGATGACCCTCGATGGTTTTAAAATTTTGATTTTACTCTTTTTTTTGTGAAAAACTGCGAAAAAACGCGTTTTTTTACTTTTTTCGTTTTTCATCTGTCATTTTTTTATTTTTTGATAAAACTTTATATCCGAGGGTCATTTTGTAGCTGGTGTCATACCGAATCTAATGGACTTTGATTTTTTTGTTTCAGACAAGCCGTTGCCGAGTTGTGATGGAGCTACCTAGCCCACCTATTTTGAAGGCGTTACGTTAAACTATAATTTTTGCACTTAAAAATGAATAAAAATGAATTAAAAATTTTTTTTTAAATGTATTTCAAGACGTTATTCATCAAGCCCAACAACTTTTATATTCATATCTTTTATAAAATCCTCAAAAAAAAAATCTCGAAAATAGCCCTTTTTTCGTGGCTCTAAATTGGACTGGCCCGAATAACATTTTAATATAACCGAATAACATTTTAATTATTTTTTTGACGAATTTGGGAACTCTATAAATGTATATAATTCCGTGATAAAAAAAATATGCCGCTGTCACTAATTCCGTGATATTATGTTGATAATTCCGGCATCGAGAGAAGCCGTAGCGGCTCGATGCCAAGTATTAAAAAAAAAAAGCCAGCGCGAATCCTGCCGCTCTCTTATATACACGAATATGGCGGTTTTCGGACTTTTCTTTTTTTCAAAACGCTCTCACGGAGGAATGGGTTGAGTAAAAAATTTGATTGTAGAGGACGATTTTTTATTGATTTTTTTCCTTTCCATTGGTCCTTGTTGCAAGTCAATCCGTCCATCCAATCCCGAGATATCATAATTTTGTGGATTAAAATCGAATGTTTCGAGATATTTTGTTTCTTGGAGTCAGAAATGCGTAAATCATGCTTGTTTATTTCGATAACATTGGTGCGATGGGCTGCTCACTCGCTAATTCCGTGGCTCGTCGATTTCCAAAAGAAATCGATTTCTTGTGATTTCGACTACGATTTTCACGATTTCTGAATCTATGAGATTACTTGTGATTTCGTGTGATTTATGCTGATTCTAACGATTACGAGTGATTTCTAAATTTCAAAAATCACTGATTTCTAGACTGAAGAACATTGATTAATTATAGATTAACAATAATTATTTTATGGTTAGGGATACGTGGATACTCCATCAATAACACAGTAGACAAAGATGCTTATTACCATTTTCACCATTCACCATTTTACGAAACTCATTCAAAATCATAAACTTATCAATTGGACGATTTCCCATTAGATATTCTATTGAATACGAAATTTCGTATAGACTCCATAGTTTTCTATAGAAAACTGCATGAACTGTCAATCGGAATGTACGGGAAATTTCGTATTAAATAGAATATCTAATGGGAAATAGTTTAATTGACAATTTCATGGGTTCGAATGAGTTTCTTGAAAAGACGAATTCCAACTCGATTCCAATTTAAATATTAAATCGGTTGTAATTGGCTCAAGATTGCAATTACAGTGTTAATAACAATTTAAGGCATCTTCTCACTTTAAACGCCTCAAAAATAGGCTGTTTTTGCGATTTTTTTTCGAGGATTTTTGCTTAAAATTATGGGATAAAACGGATCCTATGTAATAAACACATCTTTCAAGTACATGAAAAAATTTTTATTTTATTTTTTTAAACAATTATTATAATACATCAGTAGCATTGAAAAACCCGTGTAAAAATGTTATGGTCGTGGCTTGTTGATGGTATCTCCGAGACGGGTCGTCTGAAACAAAAAAATAAAACTGTTTTAGATTCAGTATGTCAGTGGCTATAGCGCATATCATCAGATTTTTGATATTCGCGAAAATAACAAAATGGCGCACGTTTTTCGAAAAAGTAAAAAAAAACCACGATTTTTTTGCAGTTTTTTGTAAAAAAAAAATTCTTAAAATCAAAATTTAAAAAATCTGATGATATGCGCTATAGCCATAACTATGAAGCATATGTCATTCAAATTTCATGACAATCGGCCGGATAGTTTCCGAAATTTCATCAACAAAGCACCGAAAAACCTTGTTTTGAGATAACTGCGTTTAAAGTTTTGGTTGCAGAAAAATCATGAAAAAACCTTACCTCGGGTTAATCAGCGATGCCTGCTCCATACAATGGACCTTCCGATTCTTCGTAGAAGGTGTGTTCGTCCAAAGTAGCTTCCCTTCGTCTCGACCTAGTCTCTTTTGAAGCGTTAGAGCTGCGGCGGTTCCCTACGCGTACGCGATCACTGTCGCGTTTCTCGGCGTATTGAACGGCGATAGGGCCTAGTTTGACACCCATCACCTCCAAAATTTTTAAAACAGGTTGTAGCCCTTCGTTATAAATGCATGCCGCTGTTTGGCAAGCAATTTCCACGGTTTTTCTTGATGATGTTTCTTGAAACATCTTTGTTACAAACTTTACACTTCACATATTGTTGTAATGTAGAAAAAACAAGAAAAAACTGAATAATACTATATCCAGCCGTTGGATCGATGTGTACATCGAAACTTGTATCGTCCGATTTTTTTAATTTTGCTGCACTCGCACTAGCATGACTCGTATCTGCTTCAGACTGGTGTGGAAGCACTCCACGAAATTTTCTTTTTTTAGATTTCGAACTTGGACGTCGCCACGTGGCACTTTGTTGCGAAGTCTTTTTATCCATTATAACAATCCTGAGCGCAGAGATGTTGCCGTTACGAAGTTTCAAATTAGACTGATGAAATAACAGTTTAGCATCGTTGCCGAGTGATTTTCTTTTGAAAAATGCACGTGTTAAGGTCTTATTACATGAGTATAGACCCGAAAACAGAATATACCTAAGCAAGGGGTACTACATTAACAAAAGAACACGGCTATTCAATTGTATAGAGTCAGATATACAGGGACCGTCCGAGCGGCGTGAAAGGGATCGCCGGGTACTCTCAGGTAGTCACCTAACGGTCGCCAAAAAATGTAGTTAGACTCGTCCGATCTTTATGAAATTTCGAGATGACATTTTTGAAGATATGTACTTTCAAAATTTAAAAAAAAAAAAAAATCGATTTTTTTAAATTTCCAAAGTGAGAAGACGCCTTAATCTAAGCTTGAATTTTATACATTGTAGGAGTCTCAGATCAAGTTTTCCTTCGAAATTTCTCAAAATATTGGAAAGTTTTATTTTAACATTAATGACTTTTCGAATAGAAAACAGGTAGAAAAAAAGGAGAATTTTTTATATTGAATTCATAATTTATTATTATTATGATTATTTCTGTTAGCAAGCCTGCGTTACGTGTTCGCATAATAAAAAAATTTTAAAAAAATAAAAATTGTATCAAGATATCAAACTGGTTCGACCGCCCAAGATCTAGTCAAGTTTCTAGTCAATATTTACGTAACAAATATGTCAACATCTCAACCATATGTTTCAGATATGTAAAATCGTTATGAATTTTCTTCACGGACGAGTCTCGTAAAATAAAATTTGAAGTAAACGAGGCGAGAAATTCTAAATATATTTTTTTTTTATCGCGATCAAAATCAACAGATTTTTCATACGTGTCAAACGACACGTTCTACAAAGGTCACCGTCTGCATTCCGCCGTGTTTCTCGAATTTGATTGTGATCTTCCAAAATTTCCAACTGTCATTTTTTTCTCGCCAACAAATTTCGCGCATTATTTTCAACGAGTTTTGACAAAAAATAACAACAAAAAAATTATAAATTAAATAAATCAAGTCCGTAATAAAAAATTTATTCGCATTTTACTCATTTTTTTTTTTAATCCCAATTTATAACGAAAAATGAAAAAGCAAAAAAGATCGATAATTCTGTGATTTATTGGGAAGCCCGACGACCACGTGTTCGTCTTTCTAGCCTCAAATTCGCGGTGGCTCCACTCCCCCACTTCAGTTTCCGGTGAGCTGGAGATATTTTTTTTTCGCTCGGTTTCTTCGACACGTACAACTATCGATAAAAATTTTAACGCTTAAAAACAAGGAAATATTATCACGTTTAGTTGTTGGATAAATAATGTTACATTTTCGAACGCAGTAGTGCGAGGTAATCTGTTTTTTTTCTTCGTTCTAACGATTTTTCGAGTCTCAATTTATTTGAAATTGAAAAATTTATTGAAAATTATTTATAAATTTGCAACCGTTGTAATTTTTCCATGTTCTCTGCATAAATTCGACTCGAGTGAAGTTTAATGCGAATTCGAATTTGTTTGAGGTTATGTACGAGTGTATTTCGGTATGCGTGTGCGTGTGTTTTCAACTACAGAAAATAACGCCTAACGTATGCCTGCATTCTCCTATCAGCTAGCAACAGCCCCCGAGTGAGTGCAAAGACGAAGCGTCGTCTCGAGTCGTAGACGAGAACTAAAGAAAATAAAAAGGGGGAAAAAAACATGACAATATATATATATCGAGCCGGTGCCGCGTGAACATAATCTCGTTTTGTCGCGATCTCTCCTGGAGCACCGACACAACTCCGACGTTGTCGACCCACGAATTATATTTGTACATACAATTTAATCCCCATTTCAAACTTTTTCGCGTGATTACACTATTTATTTTTTATCAAATCATAAATCACCGGCGAAATTCGCTTTTTTTCGAGTGTAAATACGAGCGGGACCGGATTTTCGATCAAATTTGTACTCTTGATAAAAATCGGTATATAAAAATGAAAAATACGAATAATTAAGCTGATTGGCATTTTTGCGACATTTTTAGCGTCATCATTTTATTTTTTCACGTGGCCGCAAGTTCGTTTTTTTTACACAAGTCTGTGGGGACTACTTCTTCGATCGTTTACGGCCCTGAACGTACCGAAAATTTGCCCACTACGCGCGTATCGTATTCGTCGCCATTCTGTTTTTCATTTCTCTTTTTTTTTTTTAATATTCTTTACCCGATTTGCGTGTACACATTTACGCGCGTCTTTCAATCACCGTCTTTTTAACCCCGGTTCCAACAAGATCGTGCCACGAATACACACGAACTACACGTATTTTTGCTTCAGATTTGATAAGAGTAATGTTGCGTCATTCGCACAAAGTACAAACGTATACGTATATAGCCAAAGAGTAACGAGATCCTCGACTTCTTTAACACGAAATTTGCAACTCATCGTTTGTTCTCCCATTATCAGAAGCGTGCAACGAGCATTTTTTTGTATTCGATTTTTTCTCATTATTATTCATTACAATTATTTTCATTTGATTTTGTCCTATTGACTGTTTTGTCGAGTAAAATTTGGATAATTAAGGCTTGTTTATTTCTCGCTATATTCATTATTTCAATGATATAATTTACGGAAATTAATATAATTCATTGTAAACTTGGTCATTTAAAAAAAAATATTTTATTTTTTTGTTTGAATTTTCGTCACACAATTATTTGACTATGAAGAATTTCTCAAATGTATAAATGTATAAATATTCGAAACGAATGATAAAAAAAATAATAATTCAGCTATAAATGCACTCCAACGAAAAAAATTAAATGGTCGAAATTTAAAGAAAAGCTTCAAGCACAAGTGCAACGAAAATACTTTATTTAAAAACTTCCCGATCATTGAAGAGAATCAAGCTTTTTTATTATTCACAAAATTTAACAAGTTTTCTGGCTTTAAAGGAATTGTGGAAATTACGAGAAATAATTTTTATTCCATTCCAACAATACGAAATTAATTTTTAGCAGTTTGATTAAAAAAATAAAACACGAGCAAGAAATTTTTTAGTAAATCGTCTAAACCATCGGGGAAATGATAAAAAAATAAAAAAAGAATAAATCCACTTTTAAAAGAGACAAAAGCTCACCAATTTTTCCCTGTTGCTGTTGCGGCTGAAGAACCCTCTTTTCCCTTTCGCTCTGAACGACTTTCTCGACCTTGGGTGGCAGAGGATTTGTCGGAGCGACACTGGGGCCCTGAGGCACTTTTTGAGGAACTGTGACTTGAGGATTGACGGCAGCAGGTTGAGGAGTCGGAACTACCGGATTAGGAGGTTTGTTTTGAGGCTGTGGAGGTTGTTGCGACGTGGATTGTGGAATTTGTTTTTGTTGAGCGGAAGCCAAAGGAGGTCTCCTCTTCATCCAGGGATTGATGGCAGGAAGAGGAGCTTCGACGTATTTGACGGCATGCTGATCGGACTCGGAGTCAACAGGAGTTTCCTCTTTTTCAGCTGTGGTTTCTTTGCTGGCTGGAGGATGTTCGGAGGAATATCTTTCGGCTCTTTCCTTGTGCGGCAATCTTTCTCGACTTCCATTAGCGCTGTGTCCTCGTGGAGGTTGAGCATGTCTTTCGTGATGTCTGCTGTGGCGGTCGGCTCTGTGAGGATGATGGTCCGCTCTGTGATGGAATTTTTCTTTGCGGCGAGCTGACTTTGGGGCAACGGTTTGAAACTCGCCGTCGCTGCCAACATCCCCGTTGTGATGCTCGGTGCCAGAATTTTCCTCGTCAATGACAACGTTTCTTGACAATGAGTCTTTTGGCCTGAGCAAATTATCGTTAGGCCCGTTCTGTCCGGCTCTCGTTGAAAAATCCCCGTGCGAATGATAAGGACGTCGCTCGTTTTTGCCTTGTGAATAAGCATTGTTAAATCTTCTTCCATTTTTCTGATAAGATTTGCCACGTGCAACGGAATTTTGATTCTGGGAAGCGATTCTGTCCTTAGCGCTCGAAGATGCTCTCGCAGGTCCTTCCTGACCAATGTTTTCTTTGTTGTTGTCCTTCGTCTCGGAAGCCCTCGGCAAAACTGTCGTTTCTGGAGCTCTCGATGGATTCAAAACGCTCGCGTAGGACACACCGGGTCCCTCGTCCCTCTCGTTACCGCCCTGAGCGCTGCTTGCCATTTTCGTCGCCGCCATCTTGGATCCGTATCAAAGAGGACAAAAACACGAGGTGTCTTCCCCCTCCCTCGAAAAACTTGTCCTTTTTCTCTCTCTCGTTCTCCGAGTTGCTCGTACCGCGCGCGCCACGAAATAATCGTAGGATTATCGAATTTCGTGTACGTGCCTACTTCGTCACAAGGGCGATTCGCCAACGTTAATAATAAACCTGAATTTCTTGTTAGTTATTAATTAAGAATATTTTTCAAGGATTTTGGGAGCCTGGTACGTTTCGAAGACGCGGCTTCCCGTATTCTTTACTCTATCATGAATTTTGATACCGATTTATTGCTCTATTTTCCCCCCGCTCTCGAGTTACTTATCTCGATTTTTTACGTGGAGAGAAAAAATAATGTAGTAAATGATAAAAATAAAAAAGTAAAAAGGGAAACTGAGTCTCGTAACCCGTACCGTATTTAAGCGGCCACGAGGCTCTGAGACCCGCCGGGACTCAGTGAGACGAACCGTCCATGCTGCCTTTAGGCCGCCGAACGCATGGCCCCACCGGGATTATTTATCGTTAACTCGCGCGAAACCACACACGAGCCAACTTTTCGATTGTTAATCCACTCGCCCGCACTATCCTCCGCACGTTTCCCCACAATATTTATTTACGTAATCATGAAATATCACAGGTTTATCAAACCCCTTACTCTTTGTCCCGTGAGGAGAAAAATTACAAAAAACTGCTCTCTCCGCGCAACGAGGCACGGTCACCGCAGCACGAGCGACACTGGCGCCACCGCTGCTCGGACGGCGCTCCGGCGAACTACCGCGGCCCAATCTCTTCTCACACGTACGAGGCACGCACACGTTTACGAGACCGCGTGCGCCGATATTAATAAATACTTTTCCTCCCAATAAATCCGCTCAATCCTATGATTCCGATGAATTTTCAATTATTATTTCAAAACCACGAATAAATCCAATTGTTTTTTCAAACACTTTTAATCGTAAATACAAATGTTTAAAATAAACGCGGTATGGTTATTGCACGAGGCACACATGAGGTTGTGCGATTCTTCTCCGCGCGACACCACGCTGACTCGGCGATTTCAATCAACACTTTTATATTTCGATTATCCAACGAGGATTATCAATAAAAATCAACGATTTTTCACGAATCACCAATTTCAACACTTTTTTCGTACTTTTACGGAATTATCGTAACGTGTGTACGAGATGCTTTCTTTCCACGAGGCCCACACTCGCGCACCCCGTACACGCGTGTGCCTTTTCTCGTGCACCAATTTGCCCACCCCCCTTCCTCCTCCACCCGGCTCACGCTCTTTAGAATCGAAAAATTCTAGCAGACAGCAGCACCGTGATATTCTCGCCGACACTAATTTTGCGATGTTTTTTTGTTGTTTTACTCCCTTTTTTTTACCTCGTACAAGAATGTTACTTATCACCGTTCAACCTTTTATCATTATCGCGTACCACCTTCTCCCCCAACCCCCAATTATGTAAACACCCCTTGCATCTCAGTCTTTTGGGATTTTTTTTTTCTTACGCCAAAAATACTACGATCAGCCAACACATGTGACCTCAACACTAATGTTCTCCCCGGCCTCTGTGGGTGTGTGTGTGTGTATGTGTGATCTCCGAGAGAATCGAGAGATAACGAGGTACCAAGTCGGAGGAATTCCGGTTCGACACTTTTCGTTCAACTACATGCCGCCGAACATGCAACGTTGTTCTGGCGCCACTTGCATTTCCGGATGTTCGAAATATACGTTTTGGTATATATATATTTTTTTAAATCAATTAAAATTTTGCGATCCCATTAACTTTGACAAATTGTTTTATTTTGCCGTTTTTTTTTCAAAAATTTCGTAACACATTTTTTTATATATTGAAAAAATAACGAATTTCAGTCTTTTCGATTCAATCACAAATTCGTTTCTCATTAAATTCGACAAATTCTAGTTAAAGAAAACAATTTTTTTTGCCTTTTACCCGAAAAATTCATAAATGTCGAATCAATTTAAAAAAAACGAATTGTCTCCCGTTCAAATATTGGAAAACTCTTCAACGCCATGATAAATAAAATTCAGTTCGTTTGTAGAAATATCAAAACAAGTGACTGAGAAAGAAAATTGGCGAGAATCATTTTTTATTGCTATAAATTAAAAAATACTGAATGGAAATTAGTTGATTTTTCAAATTCAATTGAAATAAAAATTCATCTCAATTTGAAAAATTAATCATGCCTTTTTGTACGTTACCGCAAACAAGTTTCAATAAAAAAAAAAAAACAAACGAATTTATTTCAATTCAATTCATGAATGATTGAGTTGTTTAAAAATAATTTCTTAATTCGATCGTAGAAGTATGAAAACGAGCGGCTCAGAACAAATATTGAAATTAATTTTTTATTTAAAATAATCTTCTTTTGCAATAAATTCGAAAATACTGAATGAAATATTATTTACTTTAACGTTGATAGGGGTTTTTTGATGATTTAATATAATAACAATATCTATTAAATTGCTATCCACAAGTGTATACATAAATTGTATAATATATTATTTATCAACGTAACTATGTAAATAGATTAAAACATTCATTAGAAAAGTTAAACATTTTATAAGCTTCGTATCTACGTAAATTTGTACAATTTTAACTATCGCGTATTGTTCCTTCTAAATTCATGATCACACGTTGCGACAACGAATCCACAATCGTTTTTTTCTTTTTTTTTCGTTGTACAATATTGTCAATTATAAATAATATAACAAAATTGTGGAAAATTCCCTCTTTTGCACGATATCACTTTATCCTTTGATGAAATCGATCGTGCGATCAAAATCGACGATTCAAATTTAAATAAACTTTATTCTTTATTGCGAATCTGTGGGTAACGACTTTTCTTCCTGTTAGCTACGCTTATCGATCGGATATTTTTTTAACGAACGCCCAAAAGCTTCGGCTATCATGGATCTGGAAAATGAATAAGAATATTTTAGTTCATTTGAATGATTTTGATATTTTACTCCTTAAAAAGCGTATTATTGCTCAAAAAATAATTTCCTCAATGAAGTATAAATTGACTTTTTTTCATATTTCAAAGAAAATTTCAAAAACAGCAATTTTTGTTTTTTAATATAAAAAAATTCGACTTTAAATACAGAATTGTTTTTTTTTTCGATTTAATTTGAGATTTGAAAAATGAAATAAGGCACCGAAAAAGTTTCTGATGTAACAAATATCCGGTCACGTGACCAGCGTCGATGTAACGAATTTCAGCGCCGGGCCAAATTTCCTCTAAACTCATGCAGCCCTCGCGCGGCACGTAAGCGTCGTCCTTAGCGCATACGGCGATAATGAGAGAAGTATCGACGGGAACCTCGAAATTACGAAGGTGCGTGCATTCGTCCATTACCCCGCGCATAAATTGAAAAGCCTCACGCTCTCGATATTTGCTATCTAATCTCAAAGGATCTTTCGACGCAGGCAATACACAAACTTCTAAAATTAAAAAGAAAAAAAAACATTATTTATCATTTCCAGCGTATTTTCAATAGAAATGAAAGATTTTCTATTTTTTTATTACATTTTAATAATTCAGGATTTCACAATATTATTGAAGGATTTTTGTCATTTTTAAAATGTTTTTGAAGCAGATAAAAAAATGGCCGAAAATTTGAAGAAATTTACCTTCCAATTTATCGGGCTCGTTCGATTTGAATCTTTCGTAAATAAGATTGAGAGGAAACATTTTGGCCGCAGCTTTTTCTTCGTCGACGCGAGCATTCATATTATTTTCAGTTCCAACTTTATCAACTTTGCCCATTTCCATCGATTTATCGACTTCAGGATTATCCGACTGTTCTCTCACTTCGTTCATTCTTTTCAAGCTAGCAGGATAATGTTTGACAAAATGTTGACCGGCTAAAAAGGCATCCTGAAATAAAAACGTAATAGAATAATGTTATTCACTGTTTTGATTGTTTAACAGACAAAAAGAGAAACGTGAATGTCAATTAAGCGGTGAATAAACTACAAACTGTGCGTGCAAATGATTCGCTTGCTTTCGCATTATTATTTTTGGATGAATAATCATAAACTTGCGCACCTTGTTTCTCGATAGTAATTGAGACAAGGGAACGTTTTCAAAGATGTTTGTGCTTACGTCTTGATCAATGATTTTCACCATTTTTGCAAGATCATTCTGATAGACCTCGTTTGAGAAATACTGGGACTCCAACAATTGCCAATTTATCGAGGAGCTCATTACACCCTGAGTAAACACAGGGGAAGCCGTCGACCAGGATAAGCAAGGTACTAGAGGTATCGGCTTTGGCCAATTTGTCGCCGCTAATGAAGCCATCTGTAAAACAGTCAGCCATGCTTATCCGTCAAATATAAAACCCAAAAACACATTTTTTCACAAAAAATGAGGAAAATCAGCCTCACGAAGCTCCAAAATAAAAAATTCTTCGTAGCTATATCTCAAAACGAAATTACGGATTCATTAAATTTTACTCTTTGTTAAGAGTCTGTTTTTCTATTTGTTTGTTCCACACATTCATGTCAATCATTTTATTTCATTCAAATTTCGCTACTAACCGGTTTACAAAAGATCTTTCAAAAATTCAGCCGTCTTTAGCACGTCATGAACATTGATTTGTAACAGTCATGTCATCAAAACATTTTTAAACTATTGTTGAAAAAAATTATTCAACAAATAACCGAATTATTTTTTTTTTCGTCGAGTGCAATGAATTTGATGATTTTCTACAATGCTTTTGAATTTTCTCGGGATTTAGTCTCTCTAAATTTTTTTTTTTAATTCTGTTTTTTATTAAAAACTTTTTCTAGACGCGGTATGCGAGAAATTGTTCGTTTAATGCCTTAGAAATTCCGTATATACGATGTTGAATTTTTTGACGAAAACGTATACAAAATTCGTAACGTTTTATCACCTTGTCAAAAAAGTTTTTGATCAAATCTAAAAAAAAGGAGGTATTTTAAAAAAATTCACAGCCATTTAGAAAAATTACCAAACTCATTTCAGGTAACGAAAGAAAACGTCTGATTATTTATCAAAGAATGTTTTATTTGAGAAATTGTTTAATTTTTTAAAAAGAGCTTAATTTTTTCAAATTTTGTCCAATCGCGAAGTTTCGGAATTTTGGTTCAATAGAATTTTTGGCTGAGAAAAATTTGTGAATCATCTTTAAAAGTTCTTTTTCATTTGCATAATTAAGATTATTTAATAGCAATTGAAATAATTACATTTTGCTCATTTCTTTTTTTTGCAGTAAGGGTTCAAAAAATCTAGGTATTCAATAGAAAAAAATACAAAAACTCACGTGACCACCCATTGATAATCCTGTGAGTCCGAGTGGACCAAATCCTTGTTGCTCGCACCAATTAAGCAACACGATGGATTCCATAATGAGACATCCTCCCATGATGAATATATCAGCGACATTATGTAAATTCGAACGTCTGTCAAGGTCAAATCCTTTGTCTATAAATATGCAAGCTTGTGGAAAGCGAGTATTTTTTGTCTCTTTCCTCCTTTTATATTCGCAAACACTCACATTTGATCTTTCGGCTTTCTCAGCCCGTAAAATGGATTTTCCACGAGCAATGACGCGATGCCAGTTTCCTTGAGCAACGGTTTCGCTATCAAGTTTCTTCTTCTCCAATAATACTGGCAAAAAAATCGATTTTCCAAGATATAAAAGAAACCATTGGACTACGAATGGTTTTTTTAGTTAAAAAGACAAAAAATCATTTACGTGGTCACCAGTGCCCGCCAGGTGCAGGCAAACGGGTTTGATCTTTTGGGAACTCCAGTGTAGCGGCAAAATCAGCTGAAAGTAACAAGTTTTCGTCTCCTCTGGCATAATGTTGGGTAAATTTTGCTCAAACGGACTTTCAAAACACCCTTCGACGATGTGGCAGTCGGACCATTCTTCATCCTGATAAATATAGTAAATGATGTTATAGGACGAACAATTACCCACTAAGAATTGATAGAAGTTGGATTTTTGCTCAAACATGCTTGATAATTCATGCCCATCGTATTTTTCACAGTAAAATTTTAATATTTTGTTTATTTTGTCACAATGTTCTTGTTGGTGTTACCTTTGTGATATTTATTGGATAGTCGCGCGG
Source organism: Rhimphoctona megacephalus (assembly GCA_963989365.1). NCBI lineage: Eukaryota > Metazoa > Arthropoda > Insecta > Hymenoptera > Ichneumonidae > Rhimphoctona > Rhimphoctona megacephalus. Next base: position 4,069,225 of record OZ022417.1, on the reverse strand, counting down.
TACGAGATTATAACATGCTTCTCTATTGGCGACAATTTTTCTAAATTCAAAAATCCTGGAATAAAAAAATAATTTTAATCATTTTCTCCAGGTAACAGCAGTTATTTGTAAAAAAGTTTTTTACAAAACAAAAATGAACCAAGTAGAATAAACCTTTCAAAAATTGTTCTCACAAAATTGTAATCGGTAGTACAAAAATTTGACAATTCGTACATCTACGACCTATTAAAATTAGGTCAATCAAATTTGACCCACATATATGAGAAAAAATAATTTTTTGTTTTTTTTTTTCCACCTTGAAAACCAGTCTATTAAGATCAGCCCGGGTCTCTCAGACCCAAAACTTTACTCCTAGGATTAAGCCCCATTTTTATCTGCCACAACTTTTGTAATATATCAGACCAGAACAAAAATTTTTGATTAGGAAGAAAAAAGGTTCACTTCGTAGAAAAATATTTTGTGTTGAAATATTTGGAAAAATAATTTTTCACTGATGAATGTAAGGCGAAGTCATGAAAGGGAAAATAGGAATAACGAGCTTCATGTAAAATATCAACGTTCTCGAATATTTGCCAGTGCCGAAAAAGTGAGGTTATGTTTTGATTCCTAAAGACCGAGAATTTACAAGTTTTCTGGATATAACAGCATTTGTTAAGTAATATTCCTGTGCGATACTGTTCTTTTTATGATAATTGAAGCATATAAGGTACAGAAAAATAGCTCGAAATTAATTTGAGGTTACCGTCTCAAACTGTCGGGATTTCCCCAGCCTTTGGTGAAAAACTTGGTGAGCAAAATACTCCGATAAACGGAGTCCAAACGGCTAGGAGCCATGATAAAAAAATACTTTCACGAAAATACACAAAAAATACAAGTATATTTTGTAAAATATTGTGGCTTCTATGTACACTGAAATTTTGAGTGAATTCACGGCTAAACAATATCAACGAGATTCCGGCTCTTAACATCTTCGTAATTTCGTGAGTTACTGTACACAAGATAAATAAATACGGGGACAAAAGTCATTTCGAGAGATAGCAATGATTTCAAAGAAAAAAAAACGATACATCCGATCGTTGATAGTAACGTCAAACTGAGAGAAAAATTTTCTCGTTCATTTTTGACGAGATGAGATATAAAACTATAATGACTATAACAACAATCGCATGATGCGCGCCGTCCAACGCGCATTAGTAAACATGCCATAAAAACAGCTGTTTGGTGTTGCTTCCAAGTCACAGCTGATTGTCAGCGTTCCCGCATTTTTGTTCACTCCGGCACTTTTGATCAAACTTGTTGCATTATTACAATTCTTGAAAAATTTATTACAAAAATTCACCAAAATGTTGCGACCGATTTCGACACTCAGCTGTCAAATGCTGTGAAAATCGAACTCGCTGCTAAATCCAGTTGTCATCGTGTCGATGATATATGATATTGAAGATCGCCTAAGTACGTGACAGTGGGACTGCCATAAAGTTAGTCGTGCAACTTTGAATTTTCAACTTTTTCATAATTTATATCGCTAGGTGGTCACTTGGTGATCGTTGGTAGCGTAATTAAAATACTTGGTAATTAACTTTGTGCTAAAATTTTTAATTATTTATTTATTAAAAATGACTAATTACCAAGTATTTTAATTACTCTACCAACGACCACCAAGTGACTACCTAACGATATAAATTATGAAAAAGTGGAAAATTCAAAATTGCGCGGCTAACTTTACGGCACCGACAGTGGTGGGTACAGCGTACGTCTTTTGCCGCGCACGACCGCCATTTTATTCGCACGCGAAAACAATTCCAATTTAAGATTTTCTGTTAAAACGAACAAGGCGAATTATTTGTTTGTTGTTTTCAATATTAAGGGGTTTCGGTATAATTCTGTTGTTTTCAAGCAAAGCGCCAACTTCACATAGCAATATTTCGTCGAAAACAAATTAAAAAAAACCTGTTCGTTCGGTCGATGGGGGGAGAACTTACCGTTTTCGTTGATGAATAAATGAATAATTAATAAACCATGTATACGAATTATTTAATTTTTGGATACCGGAATTGCAATAGTATACTTAGTGGTTCAGCAGTTTTTCAATTAGTTTTTAACATTTTTTCTCAGTATTCCATTCGTAAAATTGTCGTTCACCAATGACCGTAGGCATCTCACCATGTTAAAAAGTGTTTTTTTTGACATTTAATTTCACAAAAAAGGTGTAGACGAAAGATTTAAAATTTGGACGACACATCCAGTATATGTCAAAGAATATACCGTGTAAATTTCAAGTAAATGGTTACATTTTGCCACTTGTACCGAAACTCCTTAAGAAATGAATTCTCGGCAGATTGGGCACGCAAATATGACTAAAAGTTAACGGCTCCGTTGCCACCCATGATATCGGCTCTCCATCTTTGGCAAGTAAGCTCAATTGTATCTTTCCCGGTAAAAAAATTGAAGTTTTCTTTTGTTAACTCTATTTTGTACAATTTTGGTATTCGAGGACGAAGTACAATATCATTTAACAAGTTTCTGCAAAAATCTTGATAATATCATTGAAGGAGGTTTACGTTGTGGCACCCAGAGATCGGCAAAAATATTATTTTTTAACCCTCCGTATACAATTTGCTATCTAGACACACATGGGTCTACGGTAATTACGGAGTAATTAAAAAATCTGAAAAATTTCAGGAGAGGAGGAGTAGAGCGTGCATTGGTTGATGAATAAAAATTAATCTTTATTATTGTTATAATGGAAATCGATACGAAACACGAGAAATTCACAAACGGGCCGGACACCACAGACCCATGTGCGTCTACTGAGGGTTAAGGTCATTTTTCGGTATTATTACTAATTTTTCAAAAAATTACTACTATTTTTTTGGAAAATATCCATTAACCGAAAAATTGATAATTTACCGAAAAACAATGTTAATTACTCAACAAATGGATTCAACAAAAACTCACGTGCAAATTATAAATTAAAATAAAAAAAAAGTTTAATATATTTCAAATTACACGAAAAATTACAAATTGTAGAAAAATTATTTCTAATTACCCGACAAATTACAAACTGTAGAAAAATTATTTTCAATTACCCAAAGAATCGAAAAAAATGTTACTAATTACTTCAAAAATCAGAAATATTGGGCAAAATATTTTTAATTAATCAAAAATAAAAAAAAATAGAAAAAAATATTTTTCTAATTAGTTGAAAAATAAAAAAATTAATGGAAAATACTCTTCTAATTACCCGAAAAAAAATATTAGAAAAAAAACAATTTCCTAAATACGCAGATAATAAAACATTAGAGAAAATTTTTGTCTAATTGAAAAATAAAAAATTAGTAGAAAATATTTCTCTAATTACTTGAGAAATACAAATTGGACGGAAATATTTTTATAATTATCCGTTCAATGGTTAATGAAAAAAAATTCCATTTAATGGTAGTAACCGAAGTTTACTCGGTTACTGATAACGGGAGAAACTTCGGCTTGGGTCAAAATGACGCAACTGAGGTTTTTTCGATTTATAGTAGCAGTAGCGGTTTTAGTCTAGGTCAAAATGACCCAATGTAGTAACCGAGGTTTGCTCGGTTATAAGTGGCGGGAGCGGTTTCGATCTGAGTCAAAATGACCCAATGGTAGTAAGCGAGGTTTTCCTCGGTTACTAGTAGCCGTAGCGATTTTCTTCTGAGTCAAAATGACCCAATGGTAGTAACCGAGATTTTCTCGGTCACCAGTAGCGGTAGCGGCTTTAGTCTAAGTCAAAATGACCCAAAGGTAGTAACCGAGCTTTTCCCGGTTACTAGTAGCAGAAGTGATTTTTTTCTGGGTAAATATGATCCAATAGCAAAAACCGAGGTTTCTCGATTACCAGTAGCAGTAGCGGTTTTAGTCTGGGTCAAAATGACCCAATGGTAGTAACCAAGATTTTCTTGGTCACCAGTAGCGGTAGCGACTTTAGTCTGGGTCAAAACGACCCAATAATAGAAATCGAAGTTTTCTCGGCTAACAGTATCGGTTTTAGTCTAGGTCAAAACCGCTTCTGCTACTAGTGACCGAGAAAACCTCGATTACTACCATTGGGTCATTTTGACCCAGAACAAAACCACTTCCGCTACTAATGACCGAGGAAACCTCGGTTGCTGTTATTGGGTCATTTTGACCCAGAACAAAACCACTTCAAACAGTTTAACAGCTCAGAAAGACTTGATTAGATAAATATATTTTGCTTTAGTAATTTATTAAGATATTTATAATCTTTAGTAAACGCTATGTGATATGAAATTTCTAAGACGTCTGTTTACTTTGTAATAAAAATTAATTTTTCATTATTGTTGAGAAAGATAACTGGTTTCATTAATCGATTAAATTATTTATTTTATTACGATGAAACTCACTTTTCTATTTATTCGTCAATCACAAACGAATGTAAGGTTAGGTAGCTGATGATTTAAATTTCGCGCATGCGCTTCTGCATTATACAGAACACCTGATTTCTGCGACGCTGCCAAATATACGGTTGCGAAACCTGTCAGAACTTCAAGTATTTCGACATTTTAACATTAAATATCTTTTTACATAAGTCGTTGACCCAAAAGTTTTTTATTGTATTGGAATCCTTATAACCTAATCACAACGTTACTGTAGTTTTCGTTCAATATCTGTTGCGTGAATGCGACGATATTACTCTATACAAGTCTTATTTTGAGGGTGACTTTTCCACAAGCCCTGTGTTGAAAATCCCAACTTTAAAATTTTTTATCTCTCTCATTTAATCGTTGACCTTACCTGAAACTTTGCATACGTGAATATGGGTAGTTTATCTACGATATACTTAAAGATTTTTTTTTTTCTGTTGATAAACCTTTCGTGACGGAGCCTCCTTTATTGACATTACTTACAGAATATTACAGTGACTTAAAGTCACGTAAAAAACGTTGCATAAAAGATATTGTTAAAACTTCCTACGAGCGTTAATTGACAATTGCCCGTGAAATGTGGCGGTTTGATCGGTGCAGCTTTTTATATCAACACGAGGAACAGATTTTCTCCTCGCAGAAATCAAAGGACAATGTTTTTTTCAACAAATCGAAATTTGCACCGTTTTAAAAGAACAAAAAAATTCCTTTTTTATATCAATCTCTTCAATTTTGAAAATCAAAAAAGTTTTCATAGATTTACTTTTCAAACAAAAAAAACTTAATTGGAAAGTACCAAAAACAAAACAATTCATTGCTTTCCAATGATGCGAATTTTTAGTGTTTTTTCTCATGATTATCTTGAGTGTTTATTTGAAGAAGGAAAAAAAAAAAAAAAAAAAAAAAAAAAAACGAAGACATTATTATTACAACATATTATTAAAAATATTATCGAAATTCTCATTGTTGAAAAATAGCAAAAAATTTCTTTTATCCCATCAATTTCCTCACTTTTGAAATTGGTGAAATATTTTCAACGGATTTACTTTATAAAAAGAAAAAACTTTTAATAATTTCATTGTAAATTCAAAAAAAAAAAAAACGAAAACAATTTCATTGCTATGTAACGATCCGAATTTTTGCAGTGTTTCTTTGTTCATGATTTTTGTGAGACTATGTGGAATACAAAATATTTTTCAATAATATCGAAAATTGCATCTCTTGTTTTCATCAATTTCTTCATTTCAACACTGGTGAAATATTTTTTGACAAATATAATTTATAAAAAAAAACTCCAATAAATTTGTTGGCATTACCAAAAAAAAAAAAAACTATTTCATCGTGTTGTAACAAAGTGAAATTTCACATTTTTTTATGATTTCTTTTATAACTAAACAAAGAACAAATATTCTCTTTGTAGAATTCAAGTAAACAAGAAGTAAAGCTAGATTAAAAAAAAAAAGGATTCAAGACAATTTTTCATAAATGGTCAAATAATGATTATGGAACATAAAATCTGCTCTCCAAAAGTCTTTGAAAGGTTTCCAGCCAGAAAACGGATTTTTTCCAGCCCAAAGACAGTCGACTTTTTTCTTAAGAATTAAATTAATTCTTTCTTGATCAGCTTTTGATTCTTCGGCAGTGAACGAAGTAAAGACGAAAGGACACTCCAGTTTGGCCAAAGCTTTAATGGTCGGAGCCCAATCGCCGATTTGGAGAGAAGAATATCTGTCGATTCCCATATTGAATCCAATAACGAAATCAGGTTTTAAGAAGAGATGACTGTTCACAAAATTTTCGTACGAGTATCTTGCACTGACAATAGCCATCAGGCGTTTGTTTTCTTTGCAATCGTTACAGCACTGTGAGAAGGTGAAATTGTCCTCAATTTCTGTATCGACCAATACAACGCACAGCTGTCTGAGCGATATATCGTGATGAAGCACACTTTGCCAGAAATGTAGACTAGACATGCTATCAACTATGCCGATGATGTGAATCGTCATCTCTCGCAATTTTGTGAGAGACAATTTTTCCATTGAATGCAAAAACGTATAAGGCCTTGATAATTTTTCAGCAAGAAGAGCGCTCCAGAGTTTTTTTGACATGAGAGACTTGTTGAAATGATAATTGGAAGCATAAAGTCCAATCGCTTCATCCATATTTTTGGGAATTTTCTTGCCAAAACTATTGTTTTTTAAAGATTCAGATATAACAAAATCATGGACTATCTTGTCTGCTTCAAAACAGAGTTTAGAGTTTGAGCACTTGACGGAATGTTTGCCGTCTTTCGGATGTTTGATGCAAAAACTTGCAATTGGGCAATCGCCACAATCGTTCAATTTCTGGGGATTAGTTTCATGACAAATTTCACAAGATCTTGGAAATATCAACATTTCTACCTCGTGATGCAAAAGCTCACGACCCAATTTCATTCCAATCGTAATTACCATATTTTCTTTCATCGATTTCCAATCTTTCTCATTATATTCCCAATTTTGACCAATTCCATAAACCGTACCGGACACTTTAACAATATCACTTAGAACTCGACACAACTCTTTGTGTCGTGGCCAATGGCCTTTCTGATGTTCCCGATTGCAATAAGCTACCATTTTGCAACTGGAACATCTTTTTAATTCGATATTTCCACCGTAAGCTTGACACACGTGGCATGCGCTCGCATAAAAAAATTTTCCCGCACTTGCATTCTCGATTTCGTCAATGCCTTTTTTTATTTTTCGTAACACCGCATGCCCATCTAATGGAAGTTTTTCAATCATGAACTGCATTGTTGCGTTTTTTACAATAATTTACTCCTTTATTTTTCTATTTACTTTCATTTATAATAGAGGCATATATTTATTACAATATGAAATTACGACGCTTTGAAAACGTTCACGATTCAAGGTGTTCTTTGTTTATTTCCTTTGTTCACGTTCTGTTGGACCGAGAACTTAAACTTCTTTTATTTTCATTTACCTTTGTTTACATCAATTCGAGCGGGAGAAGAGTGTGATGCGCGCACACTTTGGGTACGTTCGACTTGCACGCGTTCAGCGCTGTAAGCGCTCAAAGTGCGTTCGACTTGGCACCGTAAACGCTACGAGCGTTGAGACGGTTACGTTTACCGCCATGTTCGCTCAAGTCGAACGCGCATAAACGCTTTCAACGCTTCAAACAGCTATATAAAATTAGCCGCTCGATTTTGACTTTTGCATTTTTTTTTAATTTATAATGATTGTTTGTCGATAGTTTGTGATTGTTTGATTAATTAAAACGTTTGTTTGATAATATTTTTTATCAAACAAACGAAACAAAAAAGGGCGTTAAGTTAGCCGCAAATTTTTTAAATTTTGTCTAATTTGATTTTTTCAAACGCCAATCAATTCGCAATCGTTTGTTTGAAAGAAATAATATTATTTGAAGGTTTGTTTGATTGTTGTTTTTCCAAAAAATGAATAAATAAAATATTGGATCGTTGTAGCTTTTACACTAGATTCTAATATAACCTCGAGCATTGGCCGAAGCGGTTGAGTTTACTTTTCAGAGCAATCATGATCTCGATTGTGTATAAAAAATGTGTATATCTATTCGATTTAAAAACATTGAATTTTAATACCAGGCTGGCATTAAAATTAGGCTGTGTCTAATCGTCCGGACACCCGGACAAATACGCGTCCGGTATTATTCGTCCGGATATTTGTCCAAAATGAGGTTATTTTTTTTTCAATTAATTTTTTTATAGTATGATGGTATATATTGAAACTCCCTCCGAAAATACACTTGGCAGCTATAAATGTCCGGACGAATAATCGCACGTAATTCGTCCGGATATACAATTTATAATGATTTTCGTATATCCGAACGAATAATCATACAGAATTCATTCGGGTATATAATGAATTACGTATCGACGAACGATTTCCAAGGGTTCTAATATGTATCCGGACGACTAATCGTACGTATTTCATACGGATACATAAGAAATAAAGGTATTTGCATGTATCCGGACGAGTAATCGCATGTAATTCGTCCGGAAATACAATTTATAATGGTTTCCGTATAGTATATCCGGACGAATACTCACAGGTAATTCATCCGAATATACAATTTCTGATAGTTGTTATATGTATCCGGATAACTAATCATACGTAATTCATCCGGATATATGATGAATAAAGGTATTTGCATGTATCCGAACGAATAATCGCACGTGATTCGTCCGGATATACAATTTATGATAGTTGTTATAATAGTTGGACATAAGAAAATAGTAGGGTGGGTTGGAGTCATCTTGCGGTTGTTTTTTGAATAGTTGGGCATGTGGAAATAGTAGGGTGGGTTTGGGTCATCTTGCGGTTGTTTTTTGAATAGTTAGACATGTGGAAATAATAGGGTGAGTTTGTGTCATCTTGCGGTTGTTTTTTGAATAGTTGGACATGAGGAAATAGTAGGGTGGGTTTGGGTCATCTTGCGGTTATTTTTTGGATAGTTGGACATGAGGAAATAGTAGGGTGGGTTTGGGTCATCTTGCGGTTGTTTCTTGAATAGTTGGACACGTGGAAATAGTAGGGTGGGTATGGGTCATCTTGCGGTTGTTTTTTGAATAGTTGGACATGAGGAAATAGTAGGGTGGGTTTGGGTCATCTTGCGGTTGTTTTTTGAATAGTTGGACATGAGGAAATAGTAGGGTGGGTTTGGGTCATCTTGCGGCTGTTTTTTGAATAGTTGGACATGTATTTGAATAGTTGGATAAAAATACTATTTCCACATGTCCAACTATTCAAAAAACAACTGCAAGATGACCCAAACCCACCCTACTATTTCCACATGCCCAACTATTCAAAAAACAACCGTAAGATGACCCAAACCCACTCTACTATTTCCTCATGTCCAACTATTCAAAAAACAGCCGCAAGATGACCTAAACCCACCCTACTATTTTCTCATGTCCAACTATTCAAAAAACAACCGCAAGATGACCCATACCCACCCTGCTATTTCCACGTGTCCAACTATTCAAGAAACAACCGCAAAATGACCCAAACCCACCCTACTATTTCCACATGTCCAACTATTCAAAAAACAACCGCAAGATGACTCAAACCCACCCTATTATTTCCACATGTCCAACTATTTAAAAAACAACCGCAAGATGACCCAAACCCACCCTACTATTTCCTCATGTCCAACTATTCAAAAAATCGCAAGATGACCAAAACCCACCCTTCTATTTCCTCATGTCCAACTATTCAAAAAACAACCGCAAGATGACCCAAACCCACCCTACTATTTTCTCATGTCCAACTATTCAAAAAACAACGGCAAGATGACCCAAACCCACCCTACTATTTCCACATGTCCAACTATTCAAAAAACAACCGCAAGATAACCCAAACCCACCCTACTATTTCTTCATGTCCAACTATTCAAAAAACAACCGCAAGATGACCCAAATCCACCCTACTATTTCCTCATGTCCAACTCTTATAACAACTGTCATAAATTGTATATCCGGACGACTTACGTGCGATTATTCGTTCGGATACATGCAAATACCTTTATTCATCATATATCCGGATGAATTACGTACGATTAGTCGTCCGGATACATATTAGAACCCTTGGAAATCGTTCGTCGACACGTAATTCATAATATACCCGGATGAATTCTGTACGATTATTCGTTCGGATATACGAAAATCATTATAAATTGTTTATCCGGATGAATTACGTGCAATTATTCGTCCGGATATTTATAGCTACGAGGTGTATATTCGGAGGGAGTTTCAATATACCATCATACTATAAAAAAATTAATTGAAAAAAAATAACCTCATTTTGGACAAATATACGAATACCGGACGCGTATTTGTCCGGGTGTCCGGACGACTAGACACAGCCTAATTTTAATGCTAGCCTGGTAATAGAAATAATTCAATGTTTTTAAATCGAATAGATGTACACATTTTTTATAAACAATCGAGATCATGATTGCTCTGAAAAGTAAACTCAACCGCTTCGGTCAATGCTCGAGGTTATATTGGAATCCAGTGTAAAAGCTACAATGATCCAATATTTTATTTATTCATTTTTTGGAAAAACAACAATCAAACAAACGTTCAAATAATATTATTTGTTTCAAACAAACGATTCCGAATCGATTGGCGTTTGAAAAAATCAAATTAGATAAAATTTCAAAAATTTGCGGCTAACTTAACGCCCTTTTTTGTTTCGTTTGTTTGATAAAAAATATGATCAAACAAACATTTTAATTAATCAAACAATCACAAACTATCGACAAACAATCATTACAAATTTAAAAAAAATGCAAAAGTCAAAATCGAGCGGCTAATTTTATATAGCTGCTTCAAACGCTTTGAACGCTGTGAGCGTGCAAGTCGAACGTACCCTTTGTTTCGAGCGCGTAGAAGAGAGTTCTGTATAGTTAGCAGACGAATTTGACAATATTAATTTTTTATTATTGCTATATTTTGGGAATTATTTATGCCATTTATTGACATTAATATCATAATTTTCGAAATAATAGTTTATTGATAATAAATAAAAATGTATTGGGCGTATAGTTAGCAGAACGTAATGCAAAGTTCTTTTTTTTTTTAACAATCAACTAGAAATCATTTGGGAAACATATTAGTAATGTTACAATAATTTGTGAAGTAATTATTTTATCACGATAACGCAAAACCTAAGTCAATCAATTATTCCAAGAGAAATCCGCCGCTTTCCTAGGGATTTTCTGGTATACCCCGTCTCTCATCTCTCATTGGATATCGCTGCTGAGTGCGTGTAGAAGTGTGCTGTGGCTATAACCCGTCAATTAATAATTGTAGTTATATCAACCATATCAACAATGAACAATATCAATTTGGTGCGAAAACGTCATCATGTGTTATTCAACCTCTTGAAAAATAAGTATGGATGAGTGGAAAACGTACAGTGGAAACGTATACGTTTCCACTGTACGTTTTCCACTCATCCATACTTATTTTTCAAGAGGTTGAAACTTACTTAGTGGAAACGTATACGTTTCCACTGTACGTTTTCCACTCATCCATACTTATTTTTCCAGAGGTTGAATAACACATGATGACGTTTTCGCACCAAATTGATATTGTTCATTGTTGATATGGTTGATATAACTACAATTATTAATTGACGGGTTATAGCCACAGCACACTTCTACACGCACTCAGCAGCGATATCCAATGAGAGATGAGAGACGGGGTATACCAGAAAATCCCTAGGAAAGCGGCGGATTTCTCTTGGAATAATTGATTGACTTAGGTTTTGCGTTATCGTGATAAAATAATTACTTCACAAATTATTGTAACATTACTAATATGTTTCCCAAATGATTTCTAGTTGATTGTTAAAAAAAAAAAGAACTTTGCATTACGTTCTGCTAACTATACGCCCAATACATTTTTATTTATTATCAATAAACTATTATTTCGAAAATTATGATATTAATGTCAATAAATGGCATAAATAATTCCCAAAATATAGCAATAATAAAAAATTAATATTGTCAAATTCGTCTGCTAACTATACAGAACTCCTATCTGTGTTCACTCCTCTCTAAGGCTTCCCGTAATCACCCGCGTATGTAGTATAATGATGGCGACGGCAACGACGATGACGACCGCGATAAGTGCAGTATCATCGTCAAGAATCGACGATCTTGTTCAAAATATTAGTTTGCATAATTCTCGTAAATTAGTGTTCAATGGTTATATTTTGCCCTTCGTGATAATTGAGACAATCTGGATTTACGGTTGGTTATGCGTTTACGGGACAGAAGACTATTATGACGAGGGGCTTATTGGGATTGCGACGATTGGCGTCTTGCAGATTTTGACTTGTCTCTGCTGCCAGTGGTCGGTCCACGTGCATTGCTTCCTCAATTGCAGCTCGGTCAGTTTCTCCCCATTATTTAACTTACTTTTTCGCATTGTCTTTCAGTCATAATACATGTGTTTGTGATGAAAAATAACGCGACCAATGTGTCGCGATAACGTAGCAGCTGCATGGCATCTGTTGAGTCATCACGATCAAAACAACTTCCGCTAGGCGAGACAACTCTTTCTCCGCCGTAAATGATATTTTTGGGGCAAAAAAAGTGTTAGCGTCTCTTAGCACTGTGACTCCCAAAAATGTTAACAAGCTATGAGAAACTTGTCTGAAAATTTGTGAGGTTATGCTGGCCTTTCACATTGCCTTAACAAACTTAACCATATAATTTTTTTTCTTGTCGAGTTTCCATTTCTACACTTATATAGTATGTCATACAGATTGATAAACTTTAATTTATCCCTTCACTGGTAGATGGTTTGAAAGTGATGTGAACATTTCTAGTAGACGAAAAAGTGGCAAAAGTTGAACAGCTTTAATATTACTGGTGTTTAAATTTATACATTTAGCCCTAGCGGATTAGGCAATCATCAGTGAACGAAATTTTGGTCGAAAAATGGAACAACAGGAAACGGTTGTTTACGGCCAATTAGTAACCATAAATTCAGTCACTGATGGTTGTCGTATCCGCTAGGGAAAAATCTATTTTTTAGACTGCCTCACATGGCGGACTTACCAGTTTTGGCCAACTCATGACTGCCTTCCACACTTATTGTTATTGTTATTAATTATGAAGGCAGAGTTATTGGTACAGGGGTTTATTGTCTACTCATTGTTGATTCTATACCAAATCATATAATCTATCTTGAAAATACCTTTACAATTTCAGACCAAAGATCCCTACAAAGCAACAATTGCAAAAGTTGTGCCAACGCCCAACAATGGAAGTTCGGAACTTGTAAAATTGTGTCGTGACAAAGACAAGGAGCCCTGGTTCACCTTTCAAAAGACCAAATATGTATGGTCATCGGACAAGAAACAATTTCGGGGCCTTGAGTTTCCAGTTGATAAAACAATCAAGACATATCGAGACTGGAAAGGCTATCAGGATGAAATTCATGTTACCGAAGCTGAGGAAAACTATGATAAAAATAAGTACGGCATATTTATTCTCACCAATCTATAAGAGAATACATTTGAGCAGATATACAAGTTACGCACTTGAATTCATTTCAATATCTTCCTTGTCTTTCAACCAATGGACTATTATTGATTTTCAAATTTTTTCTACCTTATTGTAAGGTATCACACATCGATGTGATTTTAATATTTTATGTGATATATGAATGAAACATCCCATATTCAAGATTAATCAAAATAACGATGGTTATATTTCATTGTTTCTTGCTTGATTGGTTGATTGGTTGATGCTGTCATGAAAATTAATTAAATAAATTTGTATATTTTGCCTGGAAATTTAGTGGAAAAAGCAAATGCGAGTTGGGGAGGAATCAGATCTCAGATATCTCATTTTAATTATGTACTAAATTGAAATAAGAACGATATTCAATTTTAATACAATTTCGTTCAATCGTCATACACTCTTATTTCTTTTGAAGAAAAAAATACTATATTGTTATTTGGACAAGTCTCGATGGCGCAATTTTCGGAATTGCTATTTAAAATAGCGATAAAATATCTAGAGTAGGCAAAAGTCAAGTTACAATAAAATTATATGTTCAAAAAATGAAAAAAGCACGTAATAACGAATGGCAACCAAATATTTAATAATATATCGCAATGATTCTCTTGGTTACAGATTGGACATGGTGGTTCCCGAATTTTGGGAACTTTTCAAGGAACGAGCGATAGCACCTTTCTTCGTTTTTCAAGTATTCTGCGTCGCTCTTTGGTGTCTAGATCAGTTTTGGTATTATAGTATATTTACCTTGATTATGCTAATTATGTTCGAGTGCACGCTTGTTCAACAGCAAATGCGAAATATGGCTGAAATAAGAAAAATGGGAAACAAACCATACATAATGATGGTAATATACATTTACTTTTAAAATTAAAAAAATATTTCCCCAACACGTCTTAATTACCACTGATAAAATATTCTCATTAAGAAAATATCTCTGACACCAATAATTAATCGTAGTTCACATTAATATTGCACTAAACTGTCCAATGAAAAGAATGAGAACAATGAGGTGATCGTCTTTTGGTGAAAATTAAATGATACGTAACTTATAATTTCGTCGCATTATCTAATACAGATAGTATGAATATATATGGAGCATTCCACGCCAAATCGACCTACGTCAAACCTTTCCATTCTTTGATTTGGCTGAAACTTTTATGTGCTGTATGACCCATTGAAAGAAGCTCTCTTAATTTTTTTCACATTTTTTCGTCCATCCACTTGTGAGACATGATTTTGCGTCAAAATTCGATGTTTTTTCTTCAAATGACTGTGACTGAAAAATCGACCAAATCGAACTTTTTTTAGACAGGTTGGTTTTTCACCGTACTGTTAGAATAAAAATACGAAAGAATGATTAATATTTGTATTCCATATTTTTTCTCAATTTAAAGCAATTTAAAACAAAAAAACATTGGTTTTAAGATGTTTGCCCTTTTTAATTTTTTTCAAACAATTCATAAAAAAACTTTAATCAATTATATGATTTTTGAGACCAGTTTCATCGTGGACAAACTTTTCCTTATATTTTCTGTCTTATTTTGAAAAAAAAATCTTTTTTTTCAGTCAATTTGGACCAAATCGAACTATTTTTTTGATATTTTGTTTCATACTAATATTTCTAATATAAAAAGTTCTGTTTGGTACGGATTGATTGAAAGAAAATGAAATTTTGTTGGAAACTTAGAAAATAAATATAAAAAAATATCTCATGACTATAGGAATGGTCTCAAACATCATTTAATTGGTCAAGGTTTTTTTTTGTTAAATTGTTAAAATAAATCAAGTGTTCAACAACTTAAATTTAATGAGTTTTTGCTTAAACATTGAAAAAATATAGGGGACAAAAAAGTTCATTTTGATCCATGTTGACTGAAAAAAACGATTTTTTTTTTTCAAAATGAGAAAAAAAGTATAATGAAAATTCTGCCCACGATGAAACTAGTTTCAAAAATCATTTAATTGGTCAAAATTTTTTTGTGAATGTTTTGAAAAAAATTGAACAGATAAACATCTTAAAAGCAATGTTTTTTTGCTTTACATTGAGAAAAAATATGGAATACAAATATCAATCATGCTTTCGTATTTTTTTTCCAACGGTCCGATAAAAAACCGGGGCCGGTTTGAAATTCCGAACTTTAAATGCTCCGACGGTTTAAAATTCCTAATTTTAATATTCCGAAACTCAAAGCTTCGTAAGGATCATGCCAGCGGAAGTCTACATAGTTGATTGTAAATGATGTAGAACGGTATGAGTAGCGATAGGAAAAAGATACAAATGTGATTTCTTATACGAGATAATTTTCAGAAATCGTATGATTGAGATCAACGCTTTATTTGAATGACCAGTAATTCGACTCACAAAACTCCGAATATGTAATATTAAACACGCCACAAATTACCGAAATTTTTATTCTAGAAAACGAACTATATCATAAAGTTTAAATATAATAAAAGCTAATAAGAGATTCGTCAGGTTCCCGAAAATTTTGGAATCCAAAAATCATATTTTCGATCATCCAGTTTGCGAAAACTCAAGTTTAGATAGTGTAAGATTCCGATATAGAACGTTCAGAACGATCAAAATTCCGAAAACTCACACATAAAGCAGATAGCATGTAAGCCTGACGCGTTTAGATGGTAGCACCACTGCTCTATCGCATGGATTTTCGGAGTTTCGGTCTTCGGGGAAATTTTTTCGGAGTTTTGATCTTTGAGAGTACTATTCTTTCGGAATTTTGATCTTTCTCGATAGAATTTTTTCTGAGTATTGATCATCTTTCACGTTCTATTGTAAACATATAATATGAGGATATTTACACCTATCGGATATTCCTATTTTCGGAACTTTTCTCTGTAGAAACTTTCGCCATTCAGGATCTTGAATATATAACTCTACATTTTTTCGAAACTATGGACTCTGATTATGAGAAGTTGATGCATGCTTTACGTGCTATGTTTTCATGTTGACGCTTTATCGGTCGGATCCATGATTATTCTCATTTAATTTCGTAGTGGACGTTTATTTTCGATTATACAATAATTCTGTTTACAAAATTTTGGAATTGTAAATTTCCAGGAGTATTGTGTTCTAAATAAATAAATTTGGAATTTTGAGCGTTCTAATTTTTAAAGTTCGGAATTTCAACCCGCCCCCGAAAAAACCAACCTTTCTAAAAAAAAGTTCGATTTGGTCGATTTTTCAGAGTCACAGTCATTTGAAGAAAAAAACAACGAATTTTGACAAAAAATCATATCTCACAAGTGGATGAATGAAAAAATCTGAAAAAATCAAGAGACCTTCTTTCAATAAGTCATACAGCACATAAAGTTTTCAGCCAAATTAAAGAATGGAAGGGTCTGACGTAGGTCGATCTGGCGTGGAATGCCCCATATATACATATTTAGTATGATAACCTTACTACGTCCAAAATCATTTTTGCGTCGGGAATTTCATAGGGGAACAAATTTTTTTACAAAAACATACATATTATTTAGTTGAATTATAATATTTTTACCGTCAGCACTTAATTGGGTGACCGTTTAACCATGCACCGGTTCGCGTGCCAATCGTTAAGGGGGAGACGGTTTTCCGAGTTTCCGTTGGCCCTCGCGCAAACGCGATATGGTAGCGCATTAGGAAGAGTGACCAAGGGCTACACAGCTAGGGGATTCACAAATACAGAAAGTTGGTGAAGTGGGGAAGAAAGTGGGGTCAAAGTGATAGGATGGGCTAGTAAAAACCCGCAGGGGATATGTAGAGACACTAGAGAAAAATGTTCTTACAATACATATTTGCCCTTATAAACTATTATTATAATTTGAAGACAAAACCTTATATCTATATGTATGGGTACGTTATATATTTATTCATTTAGGTATATCGTAATCGTCGGTGGCGACAGATTTTCTCGGATCAACTGGTCCCTGGTGATATAGTATCAATAACTCGATCTCATAACGACAATCTTGTGCCATGCGACATTCTCCTATTGCGAGGTCCGTGTGTCGTCGACGAGAGTATGCTTACTGGTAATTATTGAACGAGTTTTTTTTTACTTTTTATTTCTAACGCATACGACTCATAAGCAGATTGTTCACAAAAACTGAATGTCTTCTGGTATAAAATAGGAAATTTTTATAATTTTGCAGGCGAATCGGTACCACAGATGAAGGAACCGGTCGAGGAAATTGACGGAAACGAAGAATTAAATATCGAGGGGGAGCACAAATTGCACGTTTTATTTGGCGGGACGAAAGTCGTTCAGCATACACCGCCGAACAAAAATTCATCGGGTCTCAAAGGTTTAAATTATACAAACTATGTTAATTTATGTGAAAACGATTAGATTTTTATGTTATCCTCTTTTCGCAGCTACTGACAATGGATGCGTTGGTTATGTATTACGCACGGGTTTCTCCACCTCCCAAGGAAAATTGTTAAGAACTATATTGTTCGGCGTGAAACGAGTTACTGCCAATAATTTGGAAACTTTCTGCTTCATTCTTTTTTTACTCATTTTCGCGATCGCAGCGGCTGGTTATCTATGGATCAAAGGTATTTTACCAATTTAAATAATTTATTTAAATACATGTTGAGACAAATGAAGAATCCGCAAACAGAAACGGTTCTCGTTTTCAGAAAGAAAATATTTTTGGCTTGGTTGTTTTGAATCAACAAATGCACAAATTGTAATACTTGCATTATACACTAGCTGTTACCCGCGGCTTTGCCGGTGTGGGCGCTAATTATGGAGGAGTTATATTTGCAAGATACTCTTTGTGTCATTTCATAGCAACGATGTTGTTTTTTAAATTTCAACTGAAAAGTCTTCAGGATATAACTTTAAAAAATCCTCGCGCAAGTGCTGACAATATTTAGAGGTAGCTTATCGGCTTTAGAGGTATTGGAAATCGGTTTTATTTCTCCATTTTTCGTACTTCTTAGGCCACTGTCATAGTACGGTACTTTCGCAATGAGTTTTTATAAGAAATTGGATTGTCCACAAAAAAAAAATCCAAATGGGCTATGTGTGTAAAGTCAATTGTTTCTGAGTAATTGGTGTTCAAAGCTATTCTAATATGAAAATATCTGTTAAAAAGTTGAAATGTCTGTGGAAGCTGTTATAACAATTATATCAGAAAAATTTAAATAATTCCGTGGAGATCTGTATATGCAAAAAAGGTCATGTAATTCCGTTAAATTCCTAAATCAAATGGAAATAAAAAATTTTCCATCAAATTTTCTTGGACCAGTTGCAACGCTAACAGAGTTGAGTTTACGAACTTTTTTGTAATATATTTAATTTTCTAAAACATTGCCAGTCAAGATTTTTTCGGTAAATCTTATAGTTCAGTCATGTAAATAAAGTTCGTAAAGTCAACTCTGCAATGTAAGCGGTGTAAGTGAATGTTATAAAAACTCCAGATTTGTTTTAAAATTTAACGAAATACAGAACTATTAAGGCGAGAAATCCCTTTAGGAGCGTGAAAAATATGTATTTTTCGGGAATTTTTTTAGAGGGGATAAAATAATCTGATCATTTTCAAATTTGGACATGAGTTTATTATAACTGTCAAGTTTAAAAAAAAATTTTTTTTTGGGATGACCAACAAAATGGCGGCGTTATTAAAGGTCTTCGGACGCCTGTTTTCCGCGACATTGAAAAGTGCTTCAGTTATCATTCGTTTTCTGTTGGTCTGAAAAAGATTTAATAAGTGTCATTCGTTTACTGACATATTAAGGGGAAGGATATACCTAAAAAATGATGAAAAAGTGCAAAATTGAAAATTTGGGAGCCTTTTACTCCAAAGTTCGAATTTTCGACCATTTTTTCGACATATTTGACCCCAAAAAATTATTTATTTACACGCTACCTTTCAAACTTTAGGTATATCCTCCCGATAATATTACTGAGAGTAACGTCCCAAAGTTTCATCCAAATCGGTCGATAACTTTTTGAGCTACAACACGAGCAGTTTTTGAAAAAGTAGTTTCGAGATAATCGCGATTAAAGTTTCAACATGTGAAAACTATTAATTGTAGTGACTTACCGATTAATCAGCGATTCCAGGCGCGTACAGTAGACCTTCAACTTCCTCGAAAAACTGATTTACCTCCGCTAGCTGCTGTTTCCGGGCTGTACGAGCTTCTTTTGTCTTAGAAAGACTCATCCGGTTCTGTCGTATAATTTGCGCCTCATCAGAGGTTTCGGCGAAAACTTTGCAGTTGGTGCCAATGATTATGTCCAACGCATTCATAATCCTTAGGATTGAAGAAAAGCCATCATTGAATACCCCAGTAGCAATGTAGGCCGAAATTTCAACAATTTTTAGTCCAGAATGTAGGTGTTTCGGAGCCAACCGCCAGATCGTTGAGTTGAAACTTTCATTAGCATTTTGGGCATGGCCACTCAAGCATCTTTCTAGCAAATCACCTCTAGATAAATCTTGATAAATTGGCAGGAGATGCTTTTTGATATTTTCGTCAAGTAACGGTGAAAGATCTTCCAATTTTGGATTTTTATTTAAGGCGATTGCTTTCTACCATTTGCACGAGTTTTCGGGTCCAGTTGGGCAGTATTCGTGATTCGGCTCTTCCTTTGTTGAAAAAATATGATAAAAAGTAGCCATAATCTCTTTTTTCATATTTTCAACACTATTTACATTTCTTTGAATGCTCAAACCATAATATTTTGTGAGTTTTTTCACCAATTTATCCGTTAACTTGCCTCTTCGGGAAAGTTTTTTTTTCTTTTCTCACGTTTCGAAATCTGGTGCCCATTCTCTTCTCTACGTGGCCAATGCATTCACTTTTTATAACAGTCAACTCGTCACTATAAGGATTTAGTTCTAGTATGACCTTGAAAGTTTTTGAATCCCCATCACCTATATAATTGCCATATTTTACGCCGAATTTCTCTTCCGATCTGGAAAACATTTCTTTCATAGAATCAACCTCCATTTTTCCCGCGGAGCCCTCGTGATTCTTTATGCAATTTTCTTCGTGATCTTCGAACCATTCCTCACATTCTTTAGTATGAGTGTTATTTTTCCAGAACGTACAGCCGTGGCAGTAACTGCTTTTCACAACCAAATCGTTCACTTTACCAGAGTAGTAGCCGATGAGCGTGGTAACACCGTACAGTGATTTGAACCCACGCTGTTTTCATGTACCGTCACCAGAGACTGAGAATTTTTTCTGCTCTTTCATGCTCGATATTTTTTTTCACCTTTTCTTTAACAGCATTCTGTGATGAAAAATCGAATGACGACTTAGCAGCTGCATAAATATGCAGCTGCTATCCTTTCAAAAGAAAATATGAGGAATTTGAAAAATATAATCGTTTATTCCTTGATTTACAACTGTCGTTAGGGTTCATTCAAGTAGTTCTATACTAACATTCATCTCCATTTCATCAGAAGTACAGAGTCATTACTGTGATAATATAATTTTTTCAAAATTCACACTCCCCACCCGTCAAAAAGGTAATCCGGAGATGTTATGGTGTTGAGAATTTTTTTTCTCGTTTCTTTTACCTTTGTAGCCTATTTATGAAAAAAAAGTTTCGAATGCCCATAAAGCGGATGATGGAAATTTTTTCAACAATTCACCATCTGAGAAAGGGGTGATCCGGAGATGCGAGGGTGGTGCGATTTTTTCTCTTTGCCTTTTTCGCCTGTGGCCTATTTATAAAATAAAAAAGTTTCGAACCCCCATACAGTGCATGATAGAATTATGTCGACAATTCGCCCCCCTTAAAAGGGGTGATTCGGAGATGCGAGGGTGTTGCAAATTGTTTTTCCTTGTGATTTGGAACTCTCTCGCCTATTCATGAATTAAAAAAGATTCAAATCCCCATATAGCGAATAATAGTTTTTTGAAAAATTCACCGCCCTAAAAAAGAGGTGATCCCGAGTTCCGAGGGTGTTGTAAATTCTTTTTCCTCAGTTTCTGAACGCCTCTAGCCTATTCGTGAAATAAAAAAGTATCGAATCCCCATACAGCGGATGATAGAATTTTTTCGGGAATTCGCCCACTCAAAGGGTGGGTTCCGGAACGTTGTTTATGTCGAAAATTTTTTTCCATAGTTTTTCGATCTGCCGAGAGGCCTCGTGAAATACAAACGTAAGGAATGCCGATACAGCTGTGTTTGAATATTTCAAAAGTTCAACCCCTTTAACGGGTGGGCTCCGGAACGTTTTTCCTTGTGCCAATTTTTTTTTACGGTTCTTCGATCCCCTGAGTCGATTGATGAACTAAATAAGTGGAGAATGCCCAAAGAGCCGGAGCTGGATTTTTTTCGAAAATTCAACCCCTTTAAAGAGTGCGTTCCGGAACTTTTTTCTTTCGCTAATTTTTTTTCATTGTTTTTTGGCCGTTCGAGTTGATTGGCGAAATAAAAAATATGAGAATGCCCATACAGGTGTAAGAATATTTTTTATATTTCAACCTCCTTAAGGGAGGACAACCATTTAGAACGCTGAAATTGAGCAGATTTTTAAGATTTTTTTTGAAGAGGAAGAAATAAATGGATCTCATTGAAATTTTGACAGTTTATTATAAATATTTCAACAAGTATTTTCCATTTTTAATCATTAGAAAAGATTGAAAATTGACGGAGATATAGCATTTTTACGCATTAGGCATTTTTTTACGGTGCCAATTGTAGCGCCGTGAAAAATGATCTGAAACAGAAGGGCAAAAGGATGTGGTCAGTATATGCCTGTGTTCACTTGATAAACCTAATCTTTTAATAATAAGTTAAGAATTGGAGAAATGGCAGACATAAAATTAAAAAAATCGATATTTTCGATATTTTTTTCTTCTTCGCTGATCAAAAAAACTAGTTTATTTTGAGAAATTAAAAATATGTTTAGGTTCCCCAAGTGATCTTATATGTTGCGAAAACGTGCAAAATTTTAGCCCGATCGGTTCAATAGTCTCTGAACAATCTTTGGCACCAAAAAAACACATAGTGAAAAAAAAAGTTCCGAGAAAAATGTGTTTAAAGTTTTGGCAATGGAAAAGTGTTTGATAAAGCCACTTACGAACTAATCTGCTATGCCGCCTAATCTACTATTATTACTATTTTTATTATTATTACGAACTAATTATTATTACTAGGTATTATTACGATTATTACGATTATTACGAACTATTATTACGATTATTACGAACTATTATTACGATTGTTATTATTACTATTATTACGATTATTACGATTATAACGAAATAATCTGCTATTGGCCTAAGTCATGAAGTTTTTCGTATTCTACAAATATTAAAGTAACTTTTAAAGCAAAAAAAAAATCGATTTTTTGAAGGTTCTAAATGGTTGTCCCCCCTTAAACGATAACTTAGTATCCGATTTTTTTCCTGAAATTTTGCTAATCTCAATTTTTCGAGCTCCCTCAGCGATACATGAAATAAAAAATATGAGAATGCCCATACAGTCGGTGTTAGAATATTTTTTTTATATTTCAACCTCCTTAAACGATGACTTCGTATCCGAATGTTTTTATTAAATTTTGCTAATCTCAATTTTTTGTGTTTCCTCAGCGATACATCAAATAAAAAATATGAGAATGCCCATACAGCCGGTGTTAGAATATTTTTTATATTTCAACCTCCTTAAACGATGACTTAGTATCCGAATTTTTTTCTGAAATTTTGCTAATCTCAATTTTTTGTGTTCCCTCACCGATACATTAAATAAAAAATATGAGAATGCCCATACAGCCGGTGTTAGAATATTTTTTCATATTTCAACCTCCTTAAACGATGACTTAGTATCCGAATTTTTTTCTTAAATTTTGCTAATCTCAATTTTTCTAGCTCCCTCAGCGATACATGAAATAAAAAAAATGAGAACACCCATACAGCTGGTGTTAGAATATTGTTTCATATTTCAACCTCCTTAAACGATGACTTAGTATCCGATTTTTTTTCTGAAACTTTGCTGATCTCAATTTTTCTAGCTTCCTCAGCGATATATGAAATAAAAAATATGAGAATGCCCATTTAGCCGGTGTTAGAATATTTTTTCATATTTCAACCTCCTTAAACGATGACTTAGTATCCGAATTTTTTTCTTAAATTTTGCTAATCTCAATTTTTCGTGCTCCGTCAGCGATATATGAAATAAAAAATATGAGAATGCCCATACAGCCGGTGTTAGAATATTTTTTATATTCAACCTCCTTAAACGATGATTTAGTATCCGATTTTTTTTATGAAATTTTGCTAATCTCAATTTTTCTAACTCCCTCAGCGATATATGAAATAAAAAATATGAGAATGCCCATACATCTGGTGTTAGAATATTTTTTATATTTCAACCTCCTTGAACGATGACTTAGTATCCGAATTTTTTTTTCAAATTTTGCTAATCTCAATTTTTGGAGCTCCCTCAGCGATATATGAAATAAAAAATATGAGAATGCCCATACAGCCGGTGTTAGAATATTTTTTATATTCAACCTCCTTAAACGATGATTTAGTATCCGATTTTTTTTATGAAATTTTGCTAATCTCAATTTTTCTAACTCCTTCAGCGATATATGAAATAAAAAATATGAGAATGCCCATACATCTGGTGTTAGAATATTTTTTATATTTCAACCTCCTTGAACGATGACTTAGTATCCGAATTTTTTTTTCAAATTTTGCTAATCTCAATTTTTGGAGCTCCCTCAGCGATATATGAAATAAAAAATATGAGAATGCCAATACAGCCGGTGTTAGAATATTTTTTATATTTCAATCTCCTTAAACGATGACTTAGTTTCCGATTTTTTTTCTGAAATTTTGCTAATCTCAATTTTTCTAGCTCCCTCAGCGATACATGAAATAAAAAATATGAGAATGCCCATACAGCCGGTGTTAGAATATTTTTTCATATTTCAACCTCCTTAAACGATGACTTAGTAACCGATTTTTTTTCTGAAATTTTGCTAATCTCAATTTTTTGTGTTCCCTCAGCGATACATTAAATAAAAAATATGAGAATGCCCATACAGCCGGTGTTAGAATATTTTTTCATATTTCAACCTCCTTAAACGATGACTTAGTATCCGATTTTTTTTCTGAAATTTTGCTAATCTCAATATTTCGAGCTCCCTCAGCAATACATGAAATAAAAAATATGAGAATGCCCATACAGCCGGTGTTAGAATATTTTTTAATATTTCAACCTCCTTAAACGATGACTTAGTAACCGATTTTTTTTCTGAAATTTTGCTAATCTCAATTTTTTGTGTTCCCTCAGCGATATATTAAATAAAAAATATGAGAATGCCCATATAGCCGGTGTTAGAATATTTTTTATATTTCAACCTCTTTAAACGATGATTTAGTATCCGAATTTTTTTCTTAAATTTTGCTAATCTCAATTTTTCTAGCTCCCTCAGCGATACATGAAATAAAAAACATGAGAATGCCCATACAGCCGGTGTTAAAACATTTTTTATATTTCAACCTCCTTAAACGATGACTTAGTATCCGAATTTTTTTCTTAAATTTTGCTAATCTCAATTTTTCGAGCTCCCTCAGCGATATATAAAATAAAAAATATGAGAATGCCCATAGAGCCGGTGTTAGAACATTTTTTATATTTCAACCTCCTTGAACGATGACTTAGTATCCGAATTTTTTTCTTAAATTTTGCTAATCTCAATTTTTCGAGCTCCCTCAGCGATATATGAAATAAAAAATATAAGAATGCCCATACAGCCGGTATTAGAATATTTTTTATACTTCAACCCCCTTAAACGATGACTTAGTATCCGAATTTTTTTTTTTTAATTTTGCTAATCGCAATTTTTCGAGCTCCTTCAGCGATACATGAAATAAAAAAAATGAGAATGCCGATACAGCCGGTGGTAGAATAATTTTTATATTTCAACCTCCTTAAAGAGTGGGTTCCGGCACGTTTTTTTTTTTGAAAATTTCATTTTTTCAGTTTTTCGACTCTTTCAAGCGATTCGTACAATAAAAAATGTAACATTTGAATTTTTTTTTTTTCGGACTTTTCATTGGACTCCAATGTTGCGAACTTCAGCGTCATTGTTAAGCAAAGGTTGCTCCGCCTCTAACGGACCAAGCGCCCGATTCGCTACCTGACCGCATGCTGTCTCGCATGTGAATTTCTCGCCTTAAATATTATCCAACTATGTACGACTCAGAACCGGTTTATCCTATAGAGTTAACACAAAGACCTTTTGTGTTGCGCGTTCAATTCTCCACAAAATTGTCATTTGAGTTCTACCGATATGATCGAACGATAGTCACCATAGACATTAACCCTCAGAGTGCACACTATGTTTACTCCCATATCGCGTATTACTGATTTCACTGGATTGGTTTAGGTATCTAAGTTTTCCGATGGAGAAGGATCTGTATTAGGGATACTGAACTTTTTTTTACCCCGCAACTGTATCCTTGCTCTTTGTACCGTCGAGAAATGCCACATTCTTTTTTGACCATTGGGACCTTTTGAGGCACCCTAGTGGATTCAGTAACCGAAAAAACAACGCTGATAGTAAGAAAACAACCCTAAAGCAGGTTATTATCGTCCAGTTACTCTAAAGCGAAATTCTACCGCTGTCATTCACTGAAATTAACCTTATGACTCTATTTTAATAAAAGAACGGTTGCTCTGCCGTAAAAACGGTTACCATTAGTGGGGGAGTGTTTCTTACGACAGCACAACTACTCTATGTATTATTTCTCTATTCCTAAACAACTCTATGGTTCATATATCTATTAGAATACATCTGTATTCCTAAATATCTCCATTCAAAATAACTCTATGGGCAATTAAACTGTGTTCATAAATAACCTTTTTCTCAAATGTCTCTATGTAAAATTATGTTGAATTATCTCTGTTCAAAAACATCTCTATCAAGAGACTCGGTAGAGTCTCGGGACAAGTACATTGACAGCTCTGTCGTCTGTTGTCCCGAGGCTCGCCGAGTCTATATTATCTCTAAACAAGACGATTCGCGGTGGTGGGGGTAAACATTTTATGACGTTTTCGCTAATTGTAGAGCCTAGGAGTCATTTGGCGGCTTGAAAAGCGAACTTTTGACTAATTGAGCGATGCTCTTTCGATTGAGCCTAAAATCAGCACGATTGGTTGCGTAATTGCTGAGAAAAAACTTTGCACAGGCTTAGGATTATGCTCGATTCTACTACATTCAAGAATTTGCCTTGTCTGTATATGCGCTCAGACGATACAATCAAAGGCGTTTTGATGCCCATCAAAACCCATTTCCATAAAAGCCGGTCTCCGATTGGTTACGACGACTCGTCTTTCCTCTGTACGGAGCCAACATAAAGTTTGAACGTTGTTTTAACATAACGAAGTGCGGGACGTGTGAGCCGTTATATCGATAAGTTTATAAAAAAAATCATTTCATGGTTCAGTGTGGTGATATTCGATCGATCGTCCATATGACAGCTGACCAATATCTTTTTTATAACAGTCATGAGGTTATAAAGATCGCGGTCAATTTCAACTTTTGGTTAGAGTGGTGTTTATAGATAGACGAGTAAAGAGTGACTTTTATATAGATAGAATAGTGATGGTGGGAAAATAAAGTGTAATAATGAACCATTGAACAGTGTCTAAATAAATATTTTTTAAATTAAACCTGGCCCCTACAATTTTTTTCCAAACGTAAACTCTGCTACAACGGAATCGAAAATGATCCCTTTTCTCTTTTACCATCAAAATGTTCCCCGAATGCAATAACAAGGTTTATTTAGAAATCATTCTCTTCGTTTTTTCTGTTAACCAAGAGAATGGTGTATGATAAACTCGTATTCGGTGAATATTTAATATCTTTGTCGTGAGGTTATAAAGATCGCGGCCAGTTTCAACTTTTGCTTAAAGAGATTTTATTATAGATAGAAGAGTGATAGTGCAAAAATAAAGTGTGATTCAATAAATAAACTTTTGGACAGCGTCTAAATAAATATATTTTTTTATTAACCCAAGACCCAACAATCCATTTTTCTGAACGTAAACTCTAGAACGGAGTCGAAAACGGTACCTGTTTACTTTTACCATAAAATGTTCCTCGGATGCAAAAATAAGGTTTATTTAGAAACCATTCTCTTTGTTTTTTTTTTTTTTTTTTTTTGATAACTAAGAGAAAGGTGTATGACAAACGCGTATTCGGTGAATACTTAATATCTTTGTTGGGAGGTTATAAAGATCGCGGTCAGTTTCAACTTTTCATTAAAATGACTTTTATCATATTACCGATGGAAGAGTAATAGTGCAAAAATGAAGTGTGATTCAATAAATAAAATTTTGAACGGTGTCTAAATAAATATTTTTTTTAATTAACCCTAGTCCCAACAATTCATTTTTCCGAACGTAAACTCTAGAACGGAGTTGATATCGGTGCCTCTTCTCTTTTACCATAAAATGTTCCTCGGATGCAATAACAAGGTTTATTTAGAAACCATTCTCTTCTTTTTTATAACTATGTAAGGGAATGGTGTATGATAAACTCGTATTCGGTGAATAATTAATATCTTTGAACAGTCGTTAGGTTATAAAGATCGCGGTCAGTTTTATTTGGTTAAAGTGAAACTTTAGGTTAACGTGATTTGAATATGTAGTGTGACGGAAATTTTCCTAGCCGCGATTGTCACAAAATTCGCTCTCTTCCTCCACGTTAATTTATTTTATTAATTTGGGCGCCAGTCGCCTAAGCGACTTAACGGGAGAAAAAGAGAGAAAGTTGACCAGCTTTGCTGCAGCGGAATGGGCGGAGTTAGGCACGTTGGAAAAATTTGAGAACAAAATGAAAATCGGATTGTCCTTCAATTTAACAATTTAAGTTTATTTAATAATCAAATTAATTACGGGATAATCCCAGGAAAAATAAATTATAATTTTAAATATCGGTACAATAGAGAAAATTAAGAATGAATTATTCGCGGGACACAAGTCAGAAAATATACGCGCGCAAACGGTCATCGAGAGAGAAGCTCGAACGCGATCACACTCATACTCACACTCATACGACCGGGATTGTGGGAACTTGAACATTTATTAAATCACAAATAAATGGAGGGAGGAACGCCCCCAACAGACAAAAACGAGAAAATAAAATCAAAACAAATACAAAACGAATTTTCTCCCTTTTCGTAATCAAGAATTGACCGAGGGGTCAATTTATTCGTCCAGTTCAAATCGATTAACAGAGATTTTTCTTTTGTTATCACTCCTCACGCGCTCATCACTCACACCCACACCTATTCGAACATACACGCACACCCACGCAGATTCGTGGTTTTTGAGATTTCACAATTTTACCAATAAGACAAGCCTGAGTATAATAAAAGTTCGAATAACAATGTCTTTCATATATCACAATGGGGGAGAAAATACTGTTTCTCGGGCGACTTATCTCTCAAACGCGATGCTCCGTTTTCTTCTTTTTTCTCCTTCGTCCTTCGTTGGCTCTTTCGATGCTCCGGGAGGAATGATTTGCCGAAAATGACGGCTCGACCCCTTTTTAAATGAGGAAGCGGTGAAACGTGGTGAAAATCGGGGCGGCCAGTCCCGATTCACACATTTTAGATGATGTCAAAACGGATGTCGACACGTGGTCCTCGGTAATCACGACGCAGAGGCCTAGTTCCACGATGTGGTGCGAACGACGGTCCCGGAGCAAGAGAGCGATGGATTGCTCAGTCGCGATGGGCTTGACCCGTGAATATCAAAAGAGTGGGGAGATCTCGAGTCCTCGATCCGCGTAATCGTGATCGATTATAAGGTCGATCCATCGAGGACTGGCGCAACAAACGAATCGGCGAAATGATCTCACAGGATCCTACACACACGATTATAAAATTAAACGAGTCCGTTACGATTTTCACCGCGGTTCTACTCGCGAAAAGAATTTTATAAAATACTGGAAAATCGATGTTGAATCAAAAGACACGAAAAATAAAATACCAAGCCCCCGATAATCGGTTACTCGGCCGGACCTTTCGATCTTGACATAATAACGGCGATTCTCCCGGCCACACGCACACACTCACGCTACACTCTCTAACACTCCCGAAATTCGCGCTCCTTTCTCGATGCCTACAAAACCAATACATGATTTATTTTAATACACGGACAAAAATATGAGATTTTCACTACCGGCCACAATATTCTCCTTTCTCGCGTCGGAACATTTTTCGATTCGCGGGAAAAGAACGACACGAAATAGCAAAAGGCAAAACCGTCGCCATGACCGTTAACTTGAACAATTGAACTAAACTCTAGCGCGATTGATAGCTAGTCCTTATTTTATTATCAAGGAAAACGCCAAAAGATATCGGGAGGGCTCACCGACCGTACGAATCGCGTCAGGCAAAACTACGTACTTTAGGATAATCTCAGACGTCCGTCGCGCTCAATGTCACGTGAAAATCTGACGATAATCGCAATGATGAGTCTCAGGCGGGACAGCGAACTCTCCCCCTACTCTAATTACCGAATGTTCTCGATTGTCTCCCGAATACGATGTACAGGCTTCCATACAGGGGAATTTAAATAAGCGTGAGACGGAGCTGAGATTTCCGAAATTGAGTGATAACGAAAATTCAATCTCAGACTCCTAGCTTTTGATGTTAACCTTTTTCCGTGGACAAGCCATTCTTTATGAGATTGTTGATTTCACAAAATATTTCCGGGAGATGAGAAACATTGGACGAAATATCGTAACGGCAAAAATGTAATCGACGACGCGCGACGACGATAATCCTCAATCCTTATCATTTCGTTAGCCAGTATAGTTGTTGGGCGAGATCCAGAGATTGGCAGCGATAAATCGAAGGCGGAAATGGCCAAGTTTATGAGCCCTGCTCGAAATACACCAACGATGACAGTAATTGGCTGAAGTTGTTTGTCTCTCTCGCTCTCGTTCAGACGCCAATACAGCTGACCGGATCGGTGTGTGTAAGCCCTTGGCCCCAGTTTCAAATATGGCTCGAAATTAAAATGCAAAAATCAAAAATAATTAATAACGGTAACAATAATTTTTGTTTTCCCGGAATCGGTCCTAAGAGATTTTGTCGTGGCCGGAGCATTGAGCGGGAGGTTCAACCAATTTTCTATTAAATGTGACTTGCTCAAAAAATTTTCGTCACAGTAGATAGACGAGTGGTAGAATGCAAAAAATAAAGTGTAATTCAATAAATAAACTTTAAAACAGTGCCTAAATAAATAATTTTTTTTAACCCTAGCCTCAATATTCCAATTTTCCGAATGTAAACTCTACAATGGAGTCAAAAACGGTGCATCTTCTGTGATACCATAAAATGTCCCTTGCATGCAATAATAAGGTTTATTTGGAAACTATTCTCTACGTTTTTTATATAACCGAGAGAATGGTGTATGATACCACTCTAGGTTTGAATTATACATAGTTTTAAACCACCCTAGAGTGGTTAAATACGTGAAAATACTATTTGCACTTGCAACCCAAAATGGAATCATTTGATTCGAGAAAAAAAAATTCATAAGTACTTTACGAATTTTGTTTCCCCTATTGCTCATGAGATATAATTTGTGATCAATAAACGTTATAAAAGAAAAATTCATGTGGCACTTCGACCGAAATTCTTTTTTCCAATCATACTTTTGCTCTCGAAATTTGGCGCGCATACGTTTTAGGGTTCCGTACCCAAAGGGTAAATCGGGACAGTGTTACTAAGACTCCGCTGTCCGTCCGTCTGTCTGTCTGTCCGTCTGTCACCAGGCTGTATCTCATGAACCGTGATAGTTAGACACTTGAAATTTTCACAGATGATGTATTTCGGTTGCCGCTATAACAACAAATACTAAAAAACAGAATAAAATAAATATTTAAGGGGGCTCCCATACAACAAACGTGATTTTTTGCCGTTTTTATAGATAATGATACGGAACCCTTCGTGCGCGAGTCCGACTTGCACTTGGACGGTTTTTTTTGTTTCAAAATCTCGTTTCGTTATGATTACTTTTATTGAAAAACTTTCGGTGCATTCTGATAATATTGGAGTCGTTTCTCGGTGTCATTTTTTATGGAATACTTTTCTATCCGTTGATCTGTTGGAATGGATGTTTCAGTGTAATATTTTTTCAAATTTTTTTACAAAATCAAAAGAAATTAAAGTTTTGATACTTGTTCGTAGTTCTTTTATCAAGAGACTCGGTAGAGTCTCGGGACAAGTACATTAACAGCTCTGTCGTCTGCTGGCCCGAGGCTCGCCCGAGTATATTATCTCTGAATAAAACGGTTTGCCGTGGTGGGGGTAAAAACTGAAATTCATTTTCTTTAATTACGAAGCTCAGGAGGCATATGATGATTTGAAAATTGAACTGGAGATTTATTACGAAAAAATACTTCGATTGAGCACTAAATCAGCACGATTAATGCCGTATTTGCTGAGAAAAAACTTTGCACACGCTCAAGATTATGCTAACATCGAAGTATTGGCATGTCTGTATACGACGCAATGAAAGACCTGTTGACGCCTTCCAAGCTTGTGATTGGCCATTCCGTTAGACCTTTCTCGTTAGATCTGCAGTTTTTATTTTCCACACTTAAATCTACGACGGAAACGAAAGCGATCTCTTTTCTCTTTCGCGATTAAATGTTCCTCGTATGAGATTTTTTAAGAAATCATTCTTTTCGTTTCTTTGAAAACTATGAAATGGTGTACGTTGAACTGTTAATCATGATTGGTGTGAATCGATGTAAATTTGGAAAAGAAACTATAAAACTAATAATGAGTGTCAAAAAAATGTATATGGCGAGATTTGTTACTATCATGTCGAGTTTTGAGCAGTGTCTAATGAATATTTTTTTTAACTCAACACCGTTGACAATTTATTTTATTGGTCCCTTTCCTCTTTATTATAAAATGTTCCTCGCTTGCCATAATAAAGATTTGTACATCATAAAATGTTCCTTGCATGATAATTGTTGGTCCATTTCAAAAGATTTTCGACGTCGCTTTTCTATCCAAAACATGGTGTAGAATTATCTCGCGTTTGATGAATTAATAGACAAATACACTGTCAACCTGCATCTGGATATATATGGATGCCTCTGGATGATAACCGTAGTAAGTAATGATATATTTTTATGTGAAAATGGCTTGTATAATATATCCTTATGTCAAAAGACTATGGCGGTATATAGTCCATATCCTGGTATTATCAAAATTTGTATCTTCGGATTGCAACGAATACCTATAGACTCTAAAAATTCTGTGAAGCGACAAATGTACCAAGTATTTCCACTTCTTGGCTCCAATTGTGGCATTATGAATTGAACATTTTGTTATGAAAATTCGGCGGTTGCTCATTTGTCAATGGGATCAAAAATATTGTCTTTGGAACACCATGGATATATGCAATATTTCAGAATTTTGTTTGGCTCAATATGCGCTCTATTTTTTCACTTCCCCACTTTAGTTGTATTATGAATTTTGAAAAATTGTTTCAGGAAGTCTTCCGATGTGTTTTGACTGATATTATCAAAATTTTTATAAATGAATTGTAATGAATACCTACAGACTTTGAAAGTTCTGTGAAGCGACAGATGTGCCAAGTATTTTCCCTTTTTGGTTTCGATTATGGCATTAGGAATTGAAAATTTTGTTATGAAAATTCTTCGACTACTCATTTGTCGATGGGTTAAGAATTGCTGGCTTCAGAATGCCACGCATACATGCAAAATTTCAGAATTTTGTTGGGTCCGATATGTGCTACATTTTTTTAATTCCCTAATTTAGTTGTAGCATAATGAATTTTAAAAAATTGTTTCAGGAAGTCTTCTGATGTTTTTTTACTGATATTATCAAAATTTATATCATTGGATTGCAACAGATACCTACAGATTTTGAAAATTCTGTAAAGTAACAAATGTACCAAGTATTTCCACATTTTGGCTCCGATTGTTGGATTATGAATTAAAAATTTTGTTATGAAAATTCTGCGGTTGCTCATTTGTCAATGGGATCAAAATTATTGTTTGCGGAACGCCGTGAATATATGCAAAATTTCAGAATTTCATTTGGCCCTATTGAGCTATATTTTATCACTTCCCCACTTTAGTTGCAGCATAATAAATTTTGAAAAATTGTTTCAGGAAGTTTCAGGAAGGATGTGTTTTTACTGATATTATCAAAATTTGTATCATTGAATTGCAACAGATACGTACAGACTTTGAAATATCTGTGAAGTGACAAGTGTGCCCAATATTTCCACTTTTTGGCTCGAATAATGGCATTATTAGGACTTGAAAATTTTATTATGAAAATTCTTCGGTTGCTCATTTTTGGATGGGATTAAAATTTGGCTTCGAAAAGTAATGGCTACATGCAAAATTCATAAACTTTATTGAGCCCAATGTGTGGTATGCTTGAGTTGTGGCATGATTAATTCAAAAAATTGTCAGAAAGTCTTTGGTTCCTTTTTTTCTGGAAGTATAAAAATTTGTTTCATTGGAACGCAACGTATACTTACAATCTTTGGAAATTTCCTGAAGCAACATGTGTGCTCAGTATTTCTACTTTTTGGCTCCTCTTGTGGCATAACGAATTGAAAAATATTTTCAAAAAGATTTGCTCTACAGATGCTCTGGTTGTGATGGTACGAAAATTTGCGCGAAGATAATGCAACTGGTCCAACTCAACTCGATCCATTTTCTTGGGCATAGTATTGATCTAAGTTTGCCCGCTTTGTTGAATTTGTTGTTTTAAAATATCCATAACATACTTTGTGAACTTTTCAAAATTCAAAGATAATATTAAGAGTCGCGGTATCGACTCGAGACAAGTACATTTACGAAGCAAGTCACACAAGACACTTTTACCAGAAGGACCGTGATTCTACTTGTTCTCAAAAATTGTTTCTTTAATATAAACTAAATTACAGCATTTTGGAGCATTTTCATTTAAATTCACGTATTTTTTATTTTTTTTCTCTTTCGATCGCGATTAATTAAAACCTCGCAGCTTAGATCGTATCAAAAATATTAATGTTTTTTTTTTCGTTGTGCCGAAAAATTGAGCATTTTTTCGCACACATTTTGATGCGCAACTGTCTTTTTCGTAGTCGCTGTCTAGTGACACTAGTGATATTGGTAAAACTCTGGTAATATTCAATTGATCGTTGGATATGGCAGCTAACCGACAACCGTACTATATTGTTGAACAGTCATCAGGTTATAAAGATCGCGGTTAGTTTTGATCGATTTTCGGTTACAGTGACTTTTATTATGATAAGAAAGTGATAGTGCGAAAATAATAAAGTGCAATTCATTTCAATTATCTTTCGAACAGTGCTTGAACAAATATGTATTTTTTATTATTGTTAAGTCTGTAATTTTTATTTTCCACATCTAACTCTACAACGGAGTCGAAAACGATACCTTTTCTCTTTTACCATAAAATATTCCTCGAATGCAATAATAAGGTTTATTTAGAAACCATTCTCCGTTTTTTTTTTATTGCTAAGAGAATGGTGTATGATAAACTCGTATTCGATGATTATTTAATATCTTTGTCGTGAGGTGATAAAGATCGCTGTCAGTTTCAACTTTGGGTTAAAGTGACTTTTATATATATAGATAGAAGAGTGGTAATGCAAAAATAAAGTGTAATTCAATAAATAAACTTTTGCATAGTGCCTAAATAAATAATTTTTTTTTATTAACCCTAGCCCCAACAATCCATTTTTCTGAACGTAAATTCTAGAACGGAGTCGAAAACGGTGCCTCTTCTCTTTTACCATAAAATGTCCCTTACACGCAATAATAACGTTCATTTGTAAGCTACTCTCTCCGTTTTTATATAACTGAGAGAATGGTGTATGGTACCACCCTAGGTTTGAATTATATATGGTTTTAAATCACCCTAGAATGGTAGAGACCTTAAATATATGAAAGTACTATTTGCACTTGCAACTCAAAACGGAATCAAGTGATGCGAAATAATTTTGAGCGATAAGATATTTGATTTGAGAAAAAAAAAGTTCATAAGTACTTCACCAATTTTTTTTTACCTATTGCTCATAAGATATAATTCGTGATCAATAAACGTTATAAAGGAAAAACTCGCATAGTAGTTCGGCCAAAATTCTTTTTTCCAATCAAACTTTTGCTCTCGAAATTTCATGCGCATACTTTTTTGTTTCAAAATCTCGTTTCGTTATGAGTACTTTTATTTAAAAACTTGTGGTGCATTCTGATGCTATTGGAGTATTTCTTCGATATCATTTTTTATGGAATATTTTCCGATCCGTTGATCTGTTGGCACGCATGTTTCGGTGTAATATCTTTTGAAATTTTTTTTTACAAAATGAAAAAAACATCAATTTTTTACTTATTCGTTGTTCTTTTATGCGTCGTATTTTCTCAGAACTACTGTACGTATTAAGTAATCTAATAATTTTATAAGTATTGACGGTTAATTACGATGATTGAATTCATTTGAACACTTAGATCAATATTTCACATTGCATTTTTAGTTCGAATATAGTCGTGATACACCAGCTCAAAATTCGATCATGTATCCATTTTTAGCAGAAACAATTAAAAAATCGCTTGCGCCACCTTTAAAATTTTTATTCAGGATCCAATTCTCGAGAGAATCACTTTTTGATAAAATGTTACCATATTTTGCTGCAATACTGAAAAAAAATGTTAATTCTTTTACATCATTCAAATACGTACTCAATATAGACATGTTTAATTGGCAAGCTATGAATTGCATACAAAAAGTCAACAAATCCTCGCAAAGAAACAGCATATATGCTGTAAAAAAGTTGAGACAAGTACATTTACTCCCCCCAAATAGTTGTTCCGGTAAAAAATCTCCTTCTGAACGTGAACCCTAACAAAAGTTATAAAAGAGATTTCCTCCCAAAAAAACTAACCTTGCAAAAATTCTCTCATTCACATCAAATCTCTCAAAAAATTATAGAACCCCACAAAAATTTTCTCACTAAATTAGAAACTTACAAAAAGTTATAAGACAGCCTCACAAAAATTTACCGATCAAATCATAATCTCACAAAAGATGCTAATTCAAATTCGACCCAAAACGAAGTCTAAATTTTACAAAAATAAATTAAAACTATAAAAGCATTAATAGTAAAAACATTAAAGCCTATTAACTTCTTATAAAAAATCTTCCAATTAATTCAAAATATGGATGTGCTACAGTACAATTGTTCTACGCAAAAAGAACAAGAATAAAAAATTGAAATGAAAACAAATTCGGATACAACAAAAAATTTCAAAAGGAAAAAATTAGATTAAAAAAAAAATTTCGGCCGAAGTACTTGGCAAGTTTGTAACCATGAATGAATTAAGCAAATTAAATTGAATTAAGCACATTGTATAAATTATAATCAAAAAAACTAAATAATAATTTTTAAATAAAAAAAAATAATTTTGATTGGAAAAAAAATTGGCTTAAAGTAATTCGCTCATTTTTTATTGCTAAATGTACCAATGTACTATGCATAATTGATAAACGTTGTTATAACCTCGCTATGTACTTCGGTCGAAACTTTTTTTTTCCATCCAAATTTTTTTAGTCGGTAACTTTGTCAGCATAAATTTGGTTGTTCCGCAAATTCAAAAAGAGATTAAGTATATGAAGAAATATTCTAATAGAAATAAAATGCACCTGAAGTTTTGAAATGAAAAAAATAATTAGAACGAAACCAACTCAAAACGGAAGCAAATGATGCGAAACCATTTTGAGCTAAAAGAAAATAATTTCATAAGTACTTCAACAATTTCTTTGTTTTTACAATTTCTTTTTCATTTATTG
This sequence comes from Rhimphoctona megacephalus, assembly GCA_963989365.1. Lineage (NCBI taxonomy): Eukaryota > Metazoa > Arthropoda > Insecta > Hymenoptera > Ichneumonidae > Rhimphoctona > Rhimphoctona megacephalus. The sequence goes on along the minus strand of OZ022417.1, from coordinate 4,031,881 downwards.
CTAATGATATAAAATTCATAATCAATAAACGTTATAAAAAAAACTGGTGTAGTACTTCTGCCGAAATTCTTTTTCCTAATCGAACGTTTGCTCTCGATATTCTGTGCACATACCTTTTTTTGTTTCAAAATATCGTTTCGTTTTGATTTCTTTTATTCAAAGTCTTTAACCCATTAACGCCGAAGAATCGTGTTTTTTTTCTCATTTTCATGCTAGATTCTTATCATCGAAAAAAAAATCATTTGCAAATAAAAAATATGTTCCCTTGTACTTTCGAGTGTCCCCTTTCCGAATCCGGAGTCAAAATTGAGTTTTGTCCATTAGAAAAAAAAATATGGCCGTTTTTAAACAAAAAAAACCGAAAAAATCGAAGACATTTTTTTTTCAATATTTTTTTTCTCATTGAAGACGCGCGAGGACCCCCCCTTTTTCTTCAACCATGAGTGCACAAAATAGTTGTAGTTTAAGAATATATTTTTTTAATTTGTCGACATTGACATTTTCACCCCCAAAATGGCGCTTTTCATCCCTTCAGCAGGAAGACAATTTTCACTCTCGGTGCCCGACAAAAAAAATATTCAAATCTTAACGAAAATTGGTATCCCGGGGTTTTCAAGGTCGCTGATTACGATTCCGCCCTCAAAATTTGAAAATTCAGAATGGCGGATCCAATATGGCGGACCCAAATTCAAAAACTTACTTGAATCGGATGAAATGTGGCACTCGGGGGTTTTCGAGGTCGCTGATTACAAATCTGCCCTCAAAATTCGAAAATTCAAAATGGCGGATCCAATATGGCGGACCCGAATTCAAAAACTTACTTGAATCGGATGAAATGTGGCACTCGGGGGTTTTCGAGGTCGCTGATTACAAATCTGCCCTCAAAATTCGAAAATTCAAAATGGCGGATCCAATATGGTGGACCTAAATTCAAAAACTGTATGAATCGGATGAAATGTGGCACTCGGAGGTTTTCGAGGTCCTTGATAACGAATCTGGCATCATCATTTCAAAATTCAAAATGGCGGATGCAATATGGCGGACACCTTCCCGTTAACACCCAGTTATTATCTAACGTTTATTGAAGAATTGACAACTTTATATATTGACAAATTGACAAATTTATAGAAATTCATCACTCCGCATTACTCAACGGATAAACTTATAATTCCTTATTCTACTTAAGAGTATTACCCAGAGAATTACTTAAGAGCATTACCCAGAGAAAACGACATGGACGTGGTAGAAATCCTTTCTCCTTTGGGGTGCTTGATTTGAGTGAGTCCCCTTGCCTCTCACTTTTTGGGGTGCTTGATTCGAGTGAGTCCCCTTGCCTCTCATTTTTTGGGGTGCTTGATTTGAGTGAGTCCCCTTGCCTCTCACTTTTTGGGGTGCTTGATTCGAGTGAGTCCCCTTGCCTCTCACTTTTTGGGGTGCTTGATTCGAGTGCGTCCCCTTGCCTCTCACTTTTTGGGGTGCTTGATTCGAGTGAGTCCCCTTGCCTCTCACTTTTTGGGGTGCTTGATTCGAGTGAGTCCCCTTGCCTCTCACTTTTTGGGGTGCTTGATTTGAGTGAGTCCCCTTGCCTCTCACTTTTTGGGGTGCTTGATTCGAGTGAGTCCCCTTGCCTCTCACTTTTTGGGGTGCTTGATTCGAGTGAGTCCCCTTGCCTCTCACTTTTTGGGGTGCTTGATTCGAGTGAGTCCCCTTGCCTCTCACTTTTTGGGGTGCTTGATTCGAGTGAGTCCCCTTGCCTCTCACTTTTTGGGGTGCTTGGTTGTAAATGCGCCCTTTGCTTATCCCCGAAGCCTGATTACGTGTTTCGCTTTCATACAAGCACTACAGAAGTAAGCATTACAGTCCTTACAGTACGTATATGTTCTTATTGGACAGATTGAACAACGAGCTTGTTTGCTGTGACGGAAAGTATCGTGTGCTTTGTTCCGTTTTAGTTTTACCCTCTCTAAGTAATATTTAGCAATCGAAATTGCGAATTGCTTTGAACCAATTTTTTTTGTTTTATCTCCATTTGCGTTGAAAATCACGACTGAGTTCACAATGGCGGCCTGTATAAATCTAATAAAGACGACCCATGTCCATTTTTTTGAACGGATACTTGGAAGCAAGTTGTTGCAATGTCCATCGTGAACGTCTACTCCGCCCATGAATTTATTGTAGAGATGAAATGCTTGTGGAAACGGAATCTCAATTTTTGAATGTGCACTCGAGCTAAATCTCTTAGACGGTAATAGAGGAGTCACCCCTGCAGCGGTAGAAGCGATCGAAACTGGTTTCGAGTCTACGATAGTTATGTAGTTTATTCCGCTGTTTTGATCATGCTTTACAACATACGTACCTCGTGGAGACTTTTTGTCGATTACATTTTTTTCTTTGACTCGATTTTCTCTTATAGTTCCTGTACATTGTAAACCTAACTTTTTCAAATGTACTAGGAGATCGAAATTCGTAAAAAAATTATCGCAGTAAAGATGGAACTGAGATATCTTCTTAGGAGGGATAGATTTGAGAAATAGATCCAATAATTGCATCACTACACGAGAACCTAGAGCACATTTACCCAATTTATCTCCAATTGATGAATTTTTTCCACAATATAAATCGAGATTCAACAGGTATCCATCGGCGGTGCAAAGACCCCAAAATTTTAGTCCGAATCGTATGGGTTTTCCCCGGATAAACTGTTTTAGCGATGTTCTTGCATATGATTTGGCCATCATTTTGTCAACAGATAACGCAGTCTTCCACAAGCCAAACTGACGAATATTTCTCTGAAATAATTGTAGTAATTTACGAACGCGCCATGCCTTATCACTGGGATCATTGTCTTTAGGCATCGAATACTTTAATTCTGATTTGATTTTCTCAAATGTATCGCGTTGCATTGCAGAAGAAACCACCTCACATAATAAGAAGGGATCAGATGACCAATAGTCTCTTTGAGATTTTCTTTTATTGAACGAGCTTACAATGATGATGCCAATGAAAGTATTCAAATCATCCAACTGCAATTCAAACCCATTCTCTTTACATGAGTCAATAATGTATGTTTTCATTTCCATGCAGAAAAACTTTTCAAACAGTTGTATCGGCTCACTTTTTTGAATACTTTTTTTTACACCGTCAGTTAGTAATAATTTGTCTTCAGTCTCATTCGGGTAGCTCTTTTCACCAACCATCCACTTATATTGGTGATCTCCTTCCAATTTACATTGATTATCTGTGTAATTTTCCGATGCTTGTTTATAAGTGATACTCGAAAGGTGATCGTTTGATTCAAAATCAGAATCGGAATCACTAGAACAACCAGAATTGTCTGGATTCGGAATCGCGACGAGCTCGTCACAATTATCGTCAGAAGTATCCATTTCAAACTCTACATGAGAAGGAATAGATTGCCTTGGTCGTTTTCGAGACATAATGGTAATATTGTCAATATGCTCACGCTGCCGATGAGATAAAAATTATCGAAGAAGTGAATTCACTCAGGAGCAATAAAGATGATAAAACAATATTTTATGAATAAATTTTGTTGAGGTACTGAGCTGAAATTTAGGTATATAAGTGAGTTCGATTTAGTCTCAAGACAAGTTCTACGAAAATAGAAACCAAATTATTCAGATAAGGAATATTGGCAGACCTAAAATGAACACAAAAATTCCGAGCTAATATTTTTTACAGAAAATAAAATATCATTAGCAATGTGAACGATCCGCACTCCACAAACGTGAAAAATTGAAAAAAGATGTGATAGGCATATACAAAACTTATTTGCAGACAGAAATATTCATGGATAATAAATATATTTGTATCAGGGATAATATTCAATGATGACTCGTATAAACAAAAACAAGATGAAATGTAAGAAAATCGGAGATTTATCAGCCTCTGCAACGTCAATTTTTATTCGACACATGAAAAATATAATATATGATCATAAAATGTGAATCAATTGAATGATTATTATTTACATTTATATAAAGTTGTCAATTCTTCAATAAACGTTAGATAATAACTGGGTGTTAACGGGAAGGTGTCCGCCATATTGCATCCGCCATTTTGAATTTTGAAATGATGATGCCAGATTCGTTATCAAGGACCTCGAAAACCCCCGAGTGCCACATTTCATCCGATTCATACAGTTTTTGAATTTAGGTCCGCCATATTGGATCCGCCATTTTGAATTTTCGAATTTTGAGGGCAGATTTGTAATCAGCGACCTCGAAAACCCCCGAGTGCCACATTTCATCCGATTCAAGTAAGTTTTTGAATTTGGGTCCGCCATATTGGATCCGCCATTCTGAATTTTCGAATTTTGAGGGCGGAATCGTAATCAGCGACCTTGAAAACCCCGGGATACCAATTTTCGTTAAGATTTGAATATTTTTTTTGTCGGGCACCGAGAGTGAAAATTGTCTTCCTGCTGAAGGGATGAAAAGCGCCACTTTGGGGGTGAAAATGTCAATGTCGACAAATTAAAAAAATATATTCTTAAACTACAACTATTTTGTGCACTCATGGTTGAAGAAAAAGGGGGGGTCCTCGCGCGTCTTCAATGAGAAAAAAAATATTGAAAAAAAAATGTCTTCGATTTTTTCGGTTTTTTTTGTTTAAAAACGGCCATATTTTTTTTTCTAATGGACAAAACTCAATTTTGACTCCGGATTCGGAAAGGGGACACTCGAAAGTACAAGGGAACATATTTTTTATTTGCAAATGATTTTTTTTCGATGATAAGAATCTAGCTTGAAAATGAGGAAAAAAAACACGATTCTTCGGCGTTAATGGGTTAAGTGCATGTTGATGCTATTGAAGTATTTTTTCGGTGTAATTATGTATGGAATATTTTTCGATACGGAATTTTTTTCCTAACAATTTTTTTTTATTCAACGTATAATTTACATACTTTATTTTGCTCCGAGAATTTTGTTTTATTTAGATTTTTTATTAAATTCGAAAACTTAGTGCATTTTATTTCTGTTGGTATGTATATTTCGGTCTAATATTTTTTTGAACAATTTTTTTTTACAAAATTAAAAAAAAAATGAGTTCTTATTTGTTCGTGATTCTTTTATACGTCGTATCTTTTCAGACCTACTACAAGTTTTTAAGTAATCTAATAATTTTATAGTTCTGACGGTTAATTACGAAATTTGAATTCACTTGAACACTTCTTAGAGAACTATTTCACAATGCATTTTTAGTCCCGATATAGTAGCGATACAGTAGCTCGAAATTCGATCATATATCCACTTTTAGGTTGCCGAAATCAGGAAAAAATCGCTAGAGCGGCCTTTAAAATTTTTATTAAGGATCGAATTCTTGATAGAATCACTTTTTGATAAAATATTATTATATTTTGCTGCAACACCGAACAAAATGCTGATTTTTTTATATCACTCAAGTACGTACACTATATAGATATATTTAATTGACAAGGTATGAATTTCATACAAATAGTCAACAAATCCCCGCCAAAAAACGGCATAAATGCTGTAAAAAAAGTTGAGACAAGTACATTTACTCCCCCCAAATAGTTTGTCCGGTAACAAATCTCAGTTTCGACACAAAACCTTCACTAAAAATTATAAAAGAGGTTTTCTCCCAAGAAAACCAACCTTGCAAAAATTCTCTGATTCATATCAAATCTCTCAAAAAATGATAGGAGAACCCCACAAAAATTTTCTCAATAAATTAGAAACTCACAAAAGTTATAAGAGCCTCTCAAAAATTTATCAATCAAATCATAATTTCACAAAAGATGCTAATTCAAACCTGTCCAAAAATTAAGTCTAAACTTCACAAAAAGTTATTAAATAAATAAAAATGATAAAAGCATTAATAGTCAAATACATTTCAACAAATTGTTAAAACACTTTCAACGAATTGAAAATACAGTTGTTCTACCCAACCAGAATAAGAATAAAAAATAATTATGAGAAAAAATTTTGATACAAAAAGGATTTCAAACGCAAAAAATTAGATTGAAAAAAAAATTTCGGCCGAAGTACTTGGTGAGTTTTTTCGCTTAATTTACATAATATATCACTTATGGTTACAAACTCGCCAAGTACTTCGGCCGAAATTTTGTTTTCAATCTAATTTTTTGCGTTTGAAATCCTTTTTGTATCAAAATTTTTTCTCATAATTATTTTTTATTCTTATTCTGGTTGGGTAGAACAACTGTATTTTCAATTCGTTGAAAGTGTTTTGACAATTTGTTGAAATGTATTTGACTATTAATGCTTTTATCATTTTTATTTATTTAATAACTTTTTGTGAAGTTTAGACTTAATTTTTGGACAGGTTTGAATTAGCATCTTTTGTGAAATTATGATTTGATTGATAAATTTTTGAGAGGCTCTTATAACTTTTGTGAGTTTCTAATTTATTGAGAAAATTTTTGTGGGGTTCTCCTATCATTTTTTGAGAGATTTGATATGAATCAGAGAATTTTTGCAAGGTTGGTTTTCTTGGGAGAAAACCTCTTTTATAATTTTTAGTGAAGGTTTTGTGTCGAAACTGAGATTTGTTACCGGACAAACTATTTGGGGGGAGTAAATGTACTTGTCTCAACTTTTTTTAGAGCATTTATGCCTAAAATATCTGTAAGTTCTAGTTTTGAGGCTTTCACAGCCATTATTATTATAAATGGTATTTGCAAATATCATAATTTCACCTTGTCGATAAAAATAGGAATGAAGAAATGCATAAACTTTTTTTACAATGGATTCGATACGTTTTCTATCCAATTACGTAAAACTCGTTCTTTGATGTTTCATTTATATAGAGCGAAAAATTTCGGAAAAAAATCTGCCTTCCATTTCTATCGTCGGGATAATTTTTTCGTTGATATTTACATGAATCCAAGTAGTACTGCGAGTTGTTCTACTTGGATTCATTAAAATCTTAACGAAAAAATTGTCCCGACAAAAAGATGCGATATTTGGTTCTCAATAACCCAGATCAATACGCATAAAATGAATGACTTTTTACGTATCGAGATGAAACCAATGTGGACGAATATTTATTCACATCACATTTTATGGTAGATTGCCGGAATTACGTTTACGATAGTTGCTTTTATCTCGTCTAATTAATTCAAAAAATTGTAGGACCTTCAAAGCTCATAAACTTTATTGAGCCCAATGTGTGGTATGCTTGAGTTGTGGCATGGTTAATTAAAAAAATTGTCAGAAAGTCTTTGGTTCCTTTTTTTCTGGAAGTATAAAAATTCGTTTCATTGAAAGGCAACGTATACTTACAAACTTTGGAAATTTCCTGGAGCAACATGTGTTCTCAGTATTTCTACTTTTTGGCTCCTGTTGTGGCATAACGAATTGAAAAATATTTTCAAAAAGATTTGCTCTACGGATGCTCTGGTTGTGATGGTACGAAAATTTGCACGAAGATAATGCAACTGGTACAACTCAACTCGATCCATTTTCTTGGGCACAGTACTGATCTAAGTTTGCCCGCTTTGTTGAATTTATTGTTTTAAAATATCCATAACATACTTTCTGAACTTTTCAATATTCAAAGATAATATTAAAATATCTGTAAGTTCTAGTTTTGAGGCTTTCACGGCCATTATTGTTATAAATATCAAAATTTGTATCAAAATTTGTATCATGGGAATGTAGCCGATACCTACAAACTTTTAACATTTTGTGAAGCGACATGTGCGCCAAGTATTTCCACCTTCTGTCTCTGATTGTGGCATTATGAATTGAAAAATTTATTACCAAAAGTCTTCTGCTGCTCATTTTTGGATGGGATTAAAATTTCTGTCCTCGGAACGCAATAGATACATCCAAATTTTCTGAACTTTGTTGGGCTTAAAGTGCAGTATGTTTTTTCACTTTTCATACAAATATAACAAGGAGATACTGCTATTTAATATGTTTCTTTGATAAACACAAATTCAAATTGCTACAAATTCTATGGAAGAGTTCTGACTGCTCTAAGCTTGCCCTCAAGAGCTTTGTAAATTTTTGTATCTGACTCCCAGTTCCCGACTTATTTTAGCCTGACTCCAGAAAGGTAAATGGAAATGTCAAAACAATTTGACTGGCTCGAGAATAAAAAAAATGCCAAATTGAAAATTCCAAAACACGTGTCCCTTTATTTAATGGGGGAAAAACCAGACTCGAAGTAGAAGGGGTCAGGGTTTGGAAATGAAAAAGCGATAATTTCCGAATATAACCTTTTTCTAATCTATATAAAGCGAGATGTTCGAAAAGAACGAGAAATAACGAATCATATCATGCATAAAAATCCCCCTCGCGGAAAAAACCTGGACAAGTACATTTGTTGACCGCCGTTCCCATATTTTTCCACGAATATACATACACTGCAAAAACCTTTTCTCGCAAAAATCCCTGAGAAAATCAAATCCTATCAAAAAGTAAGAAAAGAGACCACTCTCAAAAAATGTATCAAATAAATTCAAATCACACAAAACAAAATGAGTTAATCCTCGCGAAAAGCTAAGGTTGGGTTTCGCAAAAAGTTATAAAATAAATTGAGTTATACTAACATATATGTGGCCAAATATGGGAGGTTTTATCGTGTGACAAAATCTTTAAATAATGTTGAATGTTGATAGAGAAAAGAATCAAGTTCGAAAATACAGTTGTTTCACCTACCAGAATTAAAATAACAACTCTGTATCAATACGAGTCTGAAGCAAAAAAAGATTGCAAACGAAAAAAAATTAGATGAAAATAATTTCGGCCGAAGTACTTGGCGAGGTTGTCACCATCACCGATACATTATGTAAATTAAGTAAAAAAACATTCGTCAAGTACTTCGGCCGAATTTTTGTTTAATCTAATTTTTTTCTATGTTTTATAAAACTATTTGTAAGTCAAGGACGATGCATCATATTCTTCCGTCATTTCATCTTCGAAAGAATAATAATTCTGAGGCTCCTGACAGTAAAGTTAAATATAATTATATATTTGTAGCTTAGACCGAAATTGCTAATATCCTCGCTGCCTTTTCGCCCATAAATGCCTTATTCTAATACACAACTTGAAAGCTAATGATAAAGTATTTAATTTTCTGAAATTTTGTCTTGGCGAAAAATTGGTACTTGAGGTCTCTTCTATAACACCTTCCTGCCAAGCTATAATCGAATAATAACCTATCAACGATTTACTAACATCTCGAAAACACTTCGAGTCTGTAGTTAACCCTTTTGAAAACATTATAACTTTTTTCTTATCACAGGAACGAAACGCTCCTATATTTATACAACCTCAATAACAATGAATTTATGGTAGAAAATTTGTCTCATTCTCTTATGTCGAATTAGTAGTGTGAGCAGTACTGATTCCTGTCATTCAAATAAATCAATGATGTAATGATGCAAACACGTTGTAAGTTTTCTTGTTATATGCAGACTCTATTGGAGTCTATATAAAGCGAAATATATGAAAATACTATAGGAAAAAGAAGTGATATCAAATAGCAAAAATCCCCTTCCGGGGAAAGAAACCTGGACAAGTACATTGGTGGTCCCGCGTTTCCCTATGATATCACAAAAAATCCGAAATCCCACTTAATTTTTTTTTTTTAATGTTTACTAATTTTATTCATATCCCAGAGGGAAACCAACCATATAGATCACGAAATATCCGGCCAAAAAAGCAGACTTCACAATAAATGTTACTTTGAATTTATTTCCACAGAACAAAACAAGCATGAAAACATTAAAAAATCAGCGTTATCAAGATGAGAAAAATACCACTTATAATTGGTGTGTAAGAAGTATCAATAGTCTAGAAAAAAATGAAAAAAGGTCGACATCTAAGTTACGTGCAGCAGTAAAATTTATGATATCAGTACTAGGACAAGTATTTCTTTGGTGACTGAGAAGATATCAATATGGACGTACCGGCAACGTAGGGCATGCAGTTGGTGCATTGCTTCTGGGATCTCCTAAGTCGAGTAGCTACTTTTGTTTTGGCTATGGCGCGACCAATGTTGCCAAATGGTATTTACTTTTATGACCTAATGAAACAATATTGCCCGCGCCATGGCTAAAATAACGGAAAACAAGCAGGAACAGGAAGTTTCGCATAAGATCCCATGCTTTTTTAATGTTAAAAAAAAAACTTTAATTTATGTCTGTACATGATAGCACAGTTTTGTTTGATTGGTAATAATTTGATGAACGTTCACCACCGTACGTTGAGCGTATACGCACAGAGTACTTGTCCGGCCCATAACTTTTTATTAAAATTGCTCATTCAAGTGAAAATCAAATTGGAGGTGCTTTTCGTTGCATGCGTTGCTTTTCGCCGTCAGAAATTTATAAGAAAATCAATTCTTCTGCGAATTTCAGAATGGCCTTGTATCATACGCAACATTCAACGTCGATTCAATCGGAATAAAATGGTGTTCGTAGTCATCATAAAATTGCATTAACGTAAAGTGCAGTCAGTTATGAAATTTCTGAAAATGCGACTCAGTAAACCATTGCCAGCAATGTAGCGTATTATACTTTCGAAAACTACTATTGCCAGCAATGAAAGTTATTATACTTTGGAAAGTTACTATTTATTAGTAGAAGATCTAAGTAACCACTGGTGACAGGTCAAAAGATCAATGTAGGCTATGAATGCACCGTCAAATTTGTATCCAAAGTTTTAAGATCACGCAAATTTCACACAAAATAATCCCCCCCGTTCATTTCATTTTGACGTTCTTGGGCGCCAGCTATCAAAATAGCCCTTTATGTTTTGAAAATGGGAATTTAAACCGTTATGCGGGATTAATCATAAAAAAATAAAAATTAAATAAGACAATACCAACAATGAAAAAGTGCGTATTTATAACCCTTGATTTTTGAGAGAGACCCTTGATTTTTACTGGAATGAGCAATTTTAATAAAAAGTTATGGGCCGGACAAGTACTCTGTGCGTATACGCTCAACGTACGGTGGTGAACGTTCATCAAATTATTACCAATCAAACAAAACTGTGCTATCATGTACAGACATAAATTAAAGTTTTTTTTTTAACATTACAAAAGCATGGGATCTTATGCGAAACTTCCTGTTCCTGCTTGTTTTTCGTTATTTTAGCCATGGCGCGGGCAATGTTGTTTCATTAGGTCATAAAAGTAAATACTATTTGGCAACATTGGTCGCGTCATAGCCAAAACAAAAGTAGCTACACGACTTAGGAGATCCCAGAAGCAATGCACCAACTGCATGCCCTACGTTGCCGGAACGTCCATATTGATATCTTCTCAGTCACCAAAGAAATACTTGTCCTAGTACTGATATCATAAATTTTACTGCTGCACGTAACTTATATGTCGACCTTTTTTCATTTTTTTCTAGACTATTGATACTTCTTACACACCAATTATAAGTGGTATTTTTCTCATCTTGATAACGCTGATTTTTTAATGTTTTGATTCTTGTTTTGTTCTGTGGAAATAAATTTAAAGTAACATTTATTGTGAAGTCTGCTTTTTTGGCCGGATATTTCGTGATCTATATGGTTGGTTTCCCTCCGGGATATGAATAAAATTAGTAAACATTAAAAAAAAAAATTAAGTGGGGTTTTGGATTTTTTGTGATATCATAGGGAAACGCGGGACCACCAATGTACTTGTCCAGGTTTCTTTCCCCGGGAGGGGATTTTTGCTATTTTACACATACTTGTACACACTATTCTAATACAACTCTGTTTATTTACAACTTCATTCCGATACAACTTTGTTGATGTATTTCATATGAATGAAATTGTATTGAAATGAAGTTGTATATGAATAGAGTTGAAAATGAATAATGTTGTATTGGAATAGAAATTTTTTTGACAATATTTATGAATAGAATTGTATACGAATAGAAATGCATATATAAAGAGATGTTTTTGAATAGAGAAAATTCTACATGAAGATGATTTGAAATAGAGACGTTTATACATAAACATATCTGAGAATAGGTGCGTTTATGAACACAGTTTAATTATCCATCGAGTTATATTAAATGGAAATATTTATGATTAGAGATGTATTCGAATAGAGATATTAACCATGGAGTGGTTTAGGAATATCCCCTGCCTTTTTTACCGTCGAAGCAAAAAATCCGTAGCTTTTCGTAACGTTGGGAAAAGAATTTAATTCTTATGACCTCTTGCATTGAAAACTGTTTACTTGTAATTACAACCATTATTTTGTAGTTTCCAACTAAATTCAAATATTTTTGCGGTCATTTTGAATGATTACGTTTAAATTTTGAAGGTTGTTTTTTGCGTCAGAGTGACGTATGGAGTATGGTGCAAATTATCCATCGTGCACATTACTCACTGAAGTTTTGCGTTGACACTATTAAGGCGCTACATCTACATAGAGACCTGAAAAAAATGGCCGAATTCCGAATTTTTTTTCTGGGAAACGGTTGTTAAAAAATAATTACATTTTTTTAAACACAAAGGTACATATGAGACATTCCACGCCATTTCGAGCGGCCGTGGCCTCGACCATTTTTTATTTTCCTGAATTTTTTTCATAAAATAGTACCCCATGGACGGAATATCCATATCAATTTTTAGATTTTTACCTCACGTCTTTCAAGAGTTATAATTTTACGAAACATCCAGTTTTTAGAAAGTTCAGAAATGTTCTAACGCTGATATCTTTCAAACTAATAGACATATCAACAAATATCAATATATCGATTTTTTCATTTAGGTTCATACTTTTATGAAAAAAAGGGAAAAAAATGTCAATCATTGTTGTCAACATTTTTACTTCATCTGAAGTAAAAACTATTTTTTTTTAAAGACGATTGCCATTTTTATTTTTATTTTTTTCAAAAAAATCTCTAAAATAGTATGATTAATTATACGATTTTTAACGCTAGTCCGATCGTGGGTCCATTTTTCCTTCTATTTTTTGTTGAATAAATTACATTTTTTTAAATAGAAATTTTGAGTTTTCAGCATGAATCATATTTTAATCAAAGATATAACCAATTGCATAGTTTTTAAGCCTAGTTTGATTGTGATCAAATGGTTGTTACCAATTTTCATCGAATTTTTTTTTATCACTAGTAATATTGGTAAGTATTAATTATTTATAGTACACATGTACAGTTAGTAATTATGGTACCCATTATACAATTTTTAGTCAGATCGAGTACGTTAAAGAATTTTTTTTTCCATTACTTTCCTAAAAAAAATAATAGTAATTATGAATTATGTGAGAATTTCTATTATTTCTTTTTTAGATTTTTTTTCCCATTTCTTTCCTAGAAGAAATAATATAAATTATGAATTATGTTAGAATTTATGAATGAAAGAAATGAAAATTTTAGAATTTATATTATTTCTTCCAGAAATGTAATGAAAAAAAACCTTTAACTTATTGGAGCTGGCTAAAAATTGTATAATGGGTACCATAATTACTAATTGTACATGTGTACTGTAATTAATACTTACCAGTATTACTAGTGATAAAAAAAATGATTAAAAAAAATTAATAAAAAAATTTTGACGAAAATTGGTAACAACCATTTGATCACAATAAAACTAGGCTTAAAAACTATGCAATTGGTTATCTTTGATTAAAATATGATTCATACAAAAAACTTCGAATTTCTATGAAAAAAAATTTTGTTTATTCAACAAAAAATAGAAGGAAAAATGGGCGATCGGACCAAAGTTAAAAATCGTATAATTGATCATACTATTTTAGAGATCTTTTTGAAAAAAATTAAAAATGGCAATCGTCTTTAAAAAAAAGTAGTTTTTACTTCAAAGGCAGAAAAAATGTTAACAACGATGATTGATAATTTTTTTTCTTTATTTTCATAAAAGTATGAATTGAAACGAAAAAAATCGATATATTGACATTTGTAGTTATGTCGATTAGTTTAAGGCGGTCGTCTAGTGTGAAGGCTATTTTTTTAATGCTTTTTTGGGGAATTTTTTTTTGCAAACCATTAAAATAAAATAATTTATAAATTGTATATCATTTTTATTAACATTTAAACAAACTTTGTGAATTTTTTGAAGTCAATATATTGAATATAATCGGAGATACACCGCCCAACAGGAACACATATAAAAATAGAGGTGCTCCACTGCTGCCATGATTCCGGCCGTTCTGCTTATCTGAAATCAAAAAACCAAACGCCATTCCGATTGTGAGACTTGAGGCTCTACATGGAACTAAAATAAAGTCAGAATTCCAAAAAATAATTTTTTTTTACGCTTTAGAAAAAAAATTCAATTTATCGCACTTTTTTGGGGTCTATTTAGCTGGTAAAAAGAAAGCTAACGAAGCAATCTTAATTATTTTAGTTCAACTTGTAGTTATATATGTACTAAAGATGCTGTATAAATTTCAGTAGAATCAATTAACTAGTTTTTGAGATATCATGGCAGCAGTTTGAAAAAATCGTGTTTTGAGAAAAACACATTTGAAAGTTATTGTATATAATTCATAATAAAAAAATGGTCTCACCATCAATCTGCTATGCCTGGACCATTGAGTACACCTTCCTCTTCTTCAAATAAGTCATGCAAGGCCGTTTTCTCTTCTCTGTTTGAAATATGGGCTTGTTTGGCGAAATCACTCAAGCGTCTCTCTGGGCGGACGATGCGAGAATCGTTACGCCGATGGACGAACGCTTGGGCATTTAGGTCAATGTTTACTCCCATGACTTCCATCAGCTTTATAATAGATTCGAACCCTTCGTTGAAGATTTACACAGCAAGAAATGTGGCGTTTCAACGACTTTTGTACCAGAATGAAGATGCTTCGGAGCGAAAGTCTAGATTAGTGAGTTTAGCGACTCATTATTGTTTTGAGTCTCCACTCCCAAGCACCTGGTTAATTAATCGTCTCTCGACAAATCTTCATAGATTGGCTTGATAACTTTCTGAACTTTTTCAGAAAGAGGCTGCTTATCGTGTTCAAATCGATCACTGATTCCCAGAAATTCAGCTCTACGCCACTTACACCAACTATTTTCACTTGCAGGACAGTTTTGATGCTGTGGCTTATCATCTGTGGGAATTCTAGTTTTGAGGCTCTCACGGCCATTATTGTTATAAAGGTTTGAGGCTTCCGGATGGATGCCGTGTAATGTTTTAGCGTATTGCCGACGTTTCGCAAACGTTACAGTTTGCATCATCAGGGCTAGGAGCTCCGATACTGAAGCTCCCTGGTCTCAGGTAGTCCTTATATACGCATGGTCATCGTTCCGAATGACTGCATCAGCCAATCGGAGATTTTAGTTGATCAGCTGATCAATTAAAAAACCGGGAGGATGGCATGCCAGATAGGGTGGACCTGGTAACCTCCGTCTCTGTTCAGGTTGTCCGGGTGTTTTCGGATTTCTAGTCCTTCTCTATGTTTTCTGGAGAAGTAACTCGAAGGGTTGGCCAGCATTTGAGCCTTGTCTAAAAGGATAGAGTGTGCAGTTTCCATCTTGTGTTCTGCTAATGCTGACTGGAGAATATGGCCATATCTGACACACCGTTGGTGTTCCTTGATCCGTGTACTGATCTTCTTCCCGGTTTCTCCTATGTACACTTTGCCACATGCGCATGGTATCTTGTATACCCCCGGTGTGTTTAAAGGGGGTCTTTGGTCCTTCGGGTTCGGGAGCACTTGTGCTATCTTCTTTTGCGGTTTGAAGATTTCTTGAGGACCATGCTTATGCGTTCTGTTGTGCCTTGAAGGTACGGGAGGACAGTTGTGCGTATGGCTTCGTTGTCTGTTGTTTCTTTTCTGCTGCCTTCGCCTGCGATTTTCTTCTTGAGGCGTTCGATGGTCCGTTGGATTTCCCTTCTGTTGTATCCATTGTTTGATAGGGCCATTTTGAGATGGTCTAGTTCACTGTCCAAGGAGTCAGGTTGGGAAATGGTCAGGGCTCTGTATACTAGGGAGCTAATGACTGATGATTTTTGGGATGGGTGGTGGTGAGAGGTGGCATTGAGATATCTATCCGTATGTGTTGGTTTTCGGTAGACTTGATGGCCTAGGGAACCATCGTCTTTCCGTTGGACCAATACGTCTAGGAAAGGGATTTGTTGGTTTTGTTCGATTTCCATGGTGAATTTTATATTAGCATGTTGGGAATTGAGGAAACGGAGGAAATGGGGGAGGATATCTCTGCCATGGCTCCAGATGACGAAGGTATCGTCGACATAGAGGAACCAGGTCGAAGGTTTCAATGGGGCTTCTTCCAAGATTTTGTTCTCGAAGTTCTCCATGAATATATTGGCGAAGATTGGCGAGATGGGGGAGCCCATGGCTGCGCTGGAGGTTTGTTCATAGAACTAGTCTTGGAATTGGAAATATGTGGAAGTGAGGCAGTGTTCAATGAGCGGCCATAGATCTGTGGAGATTTTGGGGGATTTTTTGATGATATCTAAGGTGTCGTGGACCGGAACGTTCGTAAATAATGATACAACATCGAAACTCACAAGAATGTCGTCTGGCTTCGTTTTAATCGCCGTGATTTTATTCACAAAGTCTAAAGAGTTCTTGATGTGGGATTTGTTGAGGCCGGCCATTGTTTGGAGGGGTTTAGTGAGAAACCGGGCTAGGTGGTAAGTGGGACCACCGATATTGCTGACTATTGGCCGCAGGGGGACGGAGTCTTTGTGGATTTTGGGCAGGCCATAAAGTTTGGGAGCGGAGGACTCCTTAGGAGATAGGATTTTAATTACTTCTTGCGGTAGCTGGGAGTTTTTCAGAAGCGTCACTGTCTTTTTCTCGATGCTAGGTGTGGGATTGCGGGATAGTTGTTTGTACGTGTTCTTATCGGCAAGTAGGGTGTTTAGTTTATTGCAATATTCCTCTTTGTATATTACGACAGTGGCGTTGCCTTTGTCTGCTGGTAGAACAAGAATCTTCTTATTCTGTTGCAAACTCAGTAATGCACTGCGTTCCTCCTTGGTGATATTTTGTTGTGGAGGTTTGGCTCTGTGCAGGATGTTTGTTGTCCTGTTCCTAATGTCGTTGCCTGCTTGGTCAGGGAGGCCGTAAATGGTACTTTCAATTTGGCTTATTATTTCTTCGGTTGGGATTCTTGGTGGAGTGATGGCGAAATTGTGTCCTTTGGCAAGGACTGATATCTGTGCGGCCGAAAGGGTTTGGCTGCTCAAGTTTTTCACCGTGTGGGTAAGGATAAGCAGGTTGTTTTGAGGGTTAATTTTCTCAAATTTCTCTTTCTGCTTTCTCATTCTTAGTTCCGCACATTGGGTTGCTTGTTCATATGTAACCCGATCAAAGATTTGCCACAGCTGCGGTTCCAAGTTTCCAGACAGACACATGTGTAATTTCAGTAGTTTCTCCGAGTTTTGGGAAACCTGATACTTCAAGGCAGAGATTCTTTCTTTGATTAATCTCAAATAGGCCTGGCGAAGAATGGATTTGGCTTGTTTGGATGGAAAAGGGGTTTTTTAATTGAAAGCATTTTGGTACCACTTGATGGTCACGGCACCTTTTCAAAAATGTCAAAGAGCACGGTTGGATATGCAAGGATTTCCTGAGTTTGGTAAATGAATTTACCGAACCGAGTATAGCCTCTCCGTGGAGACGTTTGATTCTAGTTTTGAGGCTTTCACGGCCATTATTGTTATAAAGGTTTGAGACTTCCGGATGGATGTCGTGTAATGTTTCAACGTATTGCCGACGTTTCGCAAACGTTACAGTTTGCATCATCAGGGCTAGGAGCTCCGATACTGAAGCTCCCTGGTCTCAGATAGTCCTTATATACGCATGGTCATCGTTCCGGATGACTGCGTCAGCCAATCGGAGATTTTAGTTGATCAGCTGATCAATTAAAATCTCCGATTGGCTGATGACTACCTGAGACCAGGGAGCTTCAGTATCGGAGCTCCTAACCCTGATTTCGACGTTTCGCAAACTGTAACGTTTGCGAAACGTCGGCAATACGCTGAAACATTACACGGCATCCATCCGGAAGCCTCAAACATCTGTGGGAATCTTGTGATAAAAAGTGGCCCAAATTTCTTTTTATATATCAGCAATGGAATCCGGATGTCTTCGAATGGCCAATCCATAAAATTTTGTCAATTCGCCAATTACTTTATCAGTGAGTTTACCCTCACCTCTTGCGCCTATGCTCTTGTTAGCTTTCTTTGCATTTCTAAGCTGAGTTCCCATTCTCTTTTCAACATGTCCAACACATTCTTTTTTAACAACTACATAATTTTTTCCATATGGTTGTGCATGTAAAATACCTTTAAATGCCTTACTGTCACCATTACCTATATAGGTTAAATATTTGACGCTATGTTTATCTAGTGAACGTGTAAACATTTTCACGATGGCATCTATCTCCATTTTTCCAGAACTTCCAGTATGATTTATCGTACAATTTTCTTAATGGAAAGCGAACCATTCTTCATATCCTTGTGGATCATCCTTTTTATTTTTCCACGAAATACATCCCTGACAAAAACTACTCAAAACACACGCATCCACTACTTCACCTGTATATCTTGCAATTAGTGTTGAGACGCTGAATAAAGATGAAAAACCTCGCTTTTTCCACGTTCCATCTCCCGAGACTGTAAATTTATCTTCTGGTTTACCGGCTTCTTTATTGAGCTCTTTCTCCTCAGTAACCGCCAAGGACAACGCATTTGTATAAACGGTCGAAGCAGCTGTATATATATGGGCATATCCATTACTTTTCGACCGCAGCCTGCGCGCTTGGGTCAGCGATTTGGCTGCCGATTTTTTTCAAGAAAGTAGGTTCTAAAAGAAGACAATCCTCCAATTTTGAACTCAATATAAAGAAATTTGATGGCTGTAGAAATTTTTGAAATTTTTAAAAAGTAATTTTTTATCTGAAACTCTATGAAGCTTAAAGATTCGAATGGAGCGGTATTTCTCTTATTTAATCTTGTATTTTCAAGAAAAAAATAGTTTTTCACTCTAAACCAAAATCCGGTTTGATTAGCACCCTTTTCTTAAATTACTGTCTTAACAAAATTTCGCGTATATTTGAAACGCTGCCGGGGCGAGAATTTTTCGAGTAAACGGCTATAAGATGGCTTAAATTTTTCGTCTAGGTATAATCTATCACTACCTACACTAATTTTTATATATTACCACGTTCCTTTTTATATACGGCCTCTCAAATCTAACTGATTTCTGAAAAATCCCGGTTTTCAGATAGCTGTAACTTTTTTTCTATTAGAACGAAATTGCTTGAAATTTTCAGGAAATATACTTTATTCTATCCCCAAACAACACCGAAAATTTCAAGAATGGGTTTGAGCTGGTTAGCGAGCTATGAATTTTTTTGAATGCTCAAGTTTTTCTTATTTTTCTACATGTTTATGGCATTATCAATATTGCCATACACATAAAAAAAAATCAATTATCATTTTGAATAAAATTTAAATCATTCAAATGAAGATCATAAATTATCACTTTTAAACATCAAAATTATTAATAATGCCATAAACATGTAAAAAAATGCAAGAAATTTGAACATTTAAAAAATTTACAGCTCGCTAACCAACTCAAACCCATTCTTGAAATTTTTAATGTTGTTTGGAGACAGAATAAAGTATATTCCCTGAAAATTTCAAACAATTTCGTTCTAATAGAAAAAGTTACAGCTATCTGAAAACAGCGATTTTTCAGAAATCAATCAGATTTAAGAGGCCGTGTATAAAAAGGAACGTGGTAATATTTAAAAATTAGTATAAGTAGTGATAGAATATAGCTAGATAAAAAATTTGAGCCGTTTTAAAGACGTCTACTTGGAAAATTGTTGCCCCGGCAGCCTTTTAAAAATATGCGAAATTTTGTAAAAATAGTAATTAAAAAAAGGGGTGCTAATTTAAGCGGATTTTCGTTTGGAGTAAAAAACTTTTTTTTTTTCGAAAACACAAGATTGAAGAAGAGAAATGCCGCTTCATATGAGTCTTTAAGCTTCATAGAGCTCGCATGAAAAAATCGTGAAAATAGCTAAAAAATTGATATTTTTTTAATTTCAAAAATTTCTACAGCCATCAAATTTCTTTACATTGCGTTCAAATTTGGAGGATCGTCTTTTTTTGGAAGCTACTTCCTTGGAAAACATCGGCAGCCAAATCGCTGATCCAAGCCCGCAGGCTGCGGTCGAAAAGTAGTGGATCTGCCCATACATATATATATATATATATATGTATGTATGTATGTTATTTAATACTCTATAATAAGTATTTCGAGCCAAACCTTGTCCCATATCCGTCAGTCCACAAATCATTTTCAAACCTTCTAAGCCGAGTCCTAATAAACGCATTACGAAAACCATGCGACGATTTATTTCGTATGCATTATCGATCATAGGGCATGAGTTGATTTGTTTTATTTCATCACATTCGCATTCCATAGATATCTTGAAACCCAAGTCTCGTACACCAAACTGTTTAAATGTCACTTCACTATTGCAATTCTTGCAAATGACAGACGAAGAAATGGCTGAGCAAACGCTAGTAAACTCCAAAATGCAGTAAACCAAGCTTGGAGTAACGGTCACTTCAAAATTTTTCTTTGCTCCAAGTTTCTTAACTGACGTAGATGTAAATGACGTATCACTTACACTTGTATATTTATTTCCATGACATTTCCGTTTTTTTGTCCGATCTCTATGAACTGGCTCAGAGTGACTTCCCTTTTTATCCATTTTCAATTATTTTTCGAAAGTGTATCGAGCGAGGAAAACTACGATGAATACTGTGTCGATGCCACGCCGAAACTGATCGACCGACGCTATACATAGATGTTGGAACGGATTTGTAAATAGTTCTGGGTCCCCAATAGTTGAGTCTAGTACACAAAAGAGCCAGGTAGCAGCTGGGCTCCAGAATATTCGATGCGAAAGCCAGCGCGGCGACGTCCCGCTGAGCGGGCGCCGTGCGCTTCGTATACCTGCTCCAGTTTATGGCTGTAACTTTTCAACGGCTTCGAATTTTCAAAAATCCTCTTACCCACGTCTTCTACACATGTTTTAGATGTGATTTATGAAAAAAAATCGATTTTTTTGATCTGACACACTAGACGACCGCCTTAACCTTTAGAGCATGGGGCTGGTCCCTTTAGGGACCACCTGTTTGATCGGAGACTCGTCCTGAGTTATACATTCGATTTATATATGAATTACACGATTTGAAAGAGGTTGATTTGCACTGGAAATTTCCCGTCCTCTAAAGGTTAAGACATATCGGCGTTAGAACGTGTCCGAATTTTATAAAATTTGGGTTTAAAAAAAATGTAACTCTTGAAAGACGTGAGATAAAAATCTAAAAATTGATATGGATATTCCTTCCATAGGGTACTATTTTATAAAGAAATTTCAGGAAAATTAAAAATGGTCGAGGCTATGGTCACTCGAAATAGCGTGGAATGTCTCATATATTAAGAGCCTTTGAAAATAAACACCAAAAAATACAGAAAAACAACAAAAACATGGCCGGTGGCAGATGATGAAATTTGTTTCGAGACCTTTGGCGGTGGACACGCTCCAGCTTAAAAGGTCTATCTGAAATCTAAAAACCAAACGGGCTATTCAAGTTAACGATAAATATGAGTCGTTGACGATCGTCAATTTTTAAAATCATTTTTTTTAACAGAGTGGCGACGAATTGAAACTCGAGCATACAAAATCTATGAAAAAAGTCATCATTTCTACGTAACTATTAAAAAATGAAGGTCGATTTAAAAAAAAGTGAGATCGTCAACGACCTTCAACTGTTTCTCGTCGTATCTCCTGTAAATTTGGAAATAATCCATCGAGTAGTTCTTGAGATATCATATCCACCGACTTAGAAAACAATGTTTCGAGAAAAATGCATGTAAAGTTTGAAGTATGGTGCTGCTATATTTAAGTGGAGAATATTTAACTTTACCTCTAGTCATCAATCCAAGGTCATATAAGGTACCCTCAGCAGCATTTGCAGCTTCATGGGAAGAGGATTGTCTTTGTCTGCGAGCAATTCTTTGTTCGTGCGTCTCCTCCTGAGTCAGAATTTCAGCTAGATAGATGCGCTCATGATCTCGGATCTCGTAGTATGCAGCGCAATTTCCTCCAATGTAGATATCCAATTCCAGCATTCTCAGCAAATACGCTGTTGCACCTTCATTAAAAGTGCATGCGGCAATATTTGCAGCAATTTTTACAATTGATACAGTGCTGTTGTAGGCTTTCGGAGCTATTGGCCAAATATGATTGTTTATGCTCTCGTTTGAATTTTGAGTAAATCCTTCAACACTTCTTTCCAATAAATTCTCATCCGAAAGATTTTTGTATATTGGATGAATTGCTTTAATGACATAATCGTGAATTGGCATTACGGGTCTTCCGTACGCGCCACGCCAGGTAGTGAAACCCGACCGCTCGAACGGCCGAACGTTAGAAGCTGTAGCTCATTCAATTTCAATAATATTTCGATAGTATAAAAATCCCCCCGGGGGAAAAAACCTGGACAAGTACATTTGTTGACCCCCGTTTCCATGTTTTTTCACAAATATACATACAGTCCAGAAATCTCCCCTCACAAAAATCCCTGAAAAAATCAAATCCTATCAAAAAGTAAAAAGGGTGACCTTCTTAAAAAAATTATCAAATAAAGTCAAATAACACGAAACAAAAATTAGTTAATCCTCGCAAAAAGCTAAGGTTGAATTTTGCAAAAAGCTATAAAATAAATTGAGCTCTTAAAATATATGTGGTCCAGTACGGGAGGCATTATTGTATTTTATTTTACTTTTTTCATTATTTTCTAGACTATTGATACTTCTTACACACCAATTATAAGTGTTATTTTTCTCATCTTGATAACGCTGATTTTTTAATGTTATGATTCTTGTTTTGTTCTGTGGAAATAAATTCAAAGTAACATTTATTGTGAAGTCTGGTTTTTTGGCCGGATATTTTGTGATCTATATGGTTGGTTTTCCTCCGGGATATGAATAAAATTAGTAAAGATTAAAAAAAAACATTAAGTGGGGTTTTGGATTTTTTGTGATATCATAGGGAAACGAGGGACCACCAATGTACTTGTCCATGGTTTTTTTCCCCCGGGAGAGGATTTTTGCTATTTGATATCACTTCTTTTTTCTATAGTATTTTCATATATTTCGCTTTATATAGACTCCAATAGAGTATGTATATAACAAAAAAAACTTACAAGGTGTTTGCATCATTACATCATCGATTTATTTCAATGTCAGGAATCAGTACTGCTCACACTACTAATTCGACATAAGAGAATGAGAAAGATTTTCTACCATAAATTCATTGTTATTGAGGTTATTTAAATATAGCAGCGTTTCGTTCCTGTGATAAGAAAAAAGTTATAATGTTTTCAAAAGAGTTAACTACAGACTCGAAGTATTTTCGAGATGTTAGTAATTCGTTGATAGGTTATTATTCGATTATAGCTTAGCAGGAAAGTGTTATAGAAGAGACCTCAAGTACCAGTTTTTCCCCAAGACAAAATTTCAGAAAATTAAATACTTTATCATTAGCTTTCAAGTTGTGTATTAGAATAAGGCATTTATGGGCGAAAAGGCAGCGAGGATATTAGCAATTTCGGTCTAAGCTACAAATATATAATTATATTTAACTTTACTGTCAGGAGCCTCAGAATTATTATTCTTTCGAAGATGAAATGACGGAAGAATATGATGCATCGTCCTTGACTTACAAATAGTTTTATAAAACATAGAAAAAAATTAGATTAAACAAAAATTCGGCCGAAGTACTTGACGAATGTTTTTTCACTTAATTTACATAATGTATCGGTGATGGTGACAACCTCGCCAAGTACTTCGGCCGAAATTCTTTTTCATCTAATTTTTTTTCGTTTGCAATCTTTTTTTGCTTCAGACTCGTATTGATACAGAGTTGTTATTTTCATTCTGGTAGGTGAAACAACTGTATTTTCGAACTTGATTCTTTTCTCTATCAACATTCAACATTATTTAAAGATTTTGTCACACGATAAAGCCTCCCATATTTGGCCACATATATGTTAGTATAACTCAATTTATTTTATAACTTTTTGCGAAACCCAACCTTAGCTTTTCGCGAGGATTAACTCATTTTGTTTTGTGTGATTTGAATTTATTTGATACATTTTTTGAGAGTGGTCTCTTTTCTTACTTTTTGATAGGATTTGATTTTCTCAGGGATTTTTGCGAGAAAAGGTTTTCGCAGTGTATGTATATTCGTGGAAAAATATGGGAACGGCGGTCAACAAATGTACTTGTCCAGGTTTTTTCCGCGAGGGGGATTTTTATGCATGATATGATTCGTTATTTCTCGTTCTTTTCGAACATCTCGCTTTATATAGATTAGAAAAAGGTTATATTCGGAAATTATCGCTTTTTCATTTCCAAACCCTGACCCCTTCTACTTCGAGTCTGGTTTTTTCCCCATGAAATAAAGGGACACGTGTTTTGGAATTTTCAATTTGGCATTTTTTTTATTCTCGAACCAGACAAATTGTTTTGACATTTCAATTTACCTTTCTGGAGTCAGGCTAAAATAAGTCGGGAACTGGGAGCCCGATACAAAAATTTACAAAGCTTTTGAGGGCAAGATTAGAGCAGTCAGAACTCTTCCATAGAATTTGTAGCAATTTGAATTTGTGTTTATCAAAGAAACATATTAAATAGCAGTATCTCCTTGTTATATTTGTATGAAAAGTGAAAAAACATACTGCACTTTAAGCCCAACAAAGTTCAGAAAATTTGGATGTATCTATTGCGTTCCGAGGACAGAAATTTTAATCCCATTCAAAAATGAGCAGCAGAAGACTTTTGGTAATAAATTTTTCAATTCATAATGCCACATTCAGAGACAGAAGGTGGAAATACTTGGCGCACATGTCGCTTCACAAAATGTTAAAAGTTTGTAGGTATCGGCTACATTCCCATGATACAAATTTTGATACAAATTTTGATATTTATAACAATAATGGCCGTGAAAGCCTCAAAACTAGAACTTACAGATATTTTAATATTATCTTTGAATATTGAA
The DNA here is from genome assembly GCA_963989365.1 of Rhimphoctona megacephalus. NCBI lineage: Eukaryota > Metazoa > Arthropoda > Insecta > Hymenoptera > Ichneumonidae > Rhimphoctona > Rhimphoctona megacephalus. The sequence continues at coordinate 4,006,818 of OZ022417.1, read as the reverse complement.
AAGTTCAGAAAGTATGTTATGGATATTTTAAAACAATAAATTCAACAAAGCGGGCAAACTTAGATCAGTACTGTGCTCAAGAAAATGGATCGAGTTGAGTTGTACCAGTTGCATTATCTTCGTGCAAATTTTCGTACCATCACAACCAGAGCATCCGTAGAGCAAATCTTTTTGAAAATATTTTTCAATTCGTTATGCCACAATAGGAGCCAAAAAGTAGAAATACTGAGCACACATATTGCTCCAGGAAATTTCCAAAGTTTGTAAGTATACGTTGCCTTCCAATGAAACGAATTTTTGTACTTCCAGAAAAAAAGGAACCAAAGACTTTCTGACAATTTTTTTAATTAATCATGCCACAACTCAAGCATACCACACATTGGGCTTAATAAAGTTTATGAGCTTTGAAGGTCCTACAATTTTTTGAATTAATTACAGGAGATAAAAGCAACTGTCGTAAACGTAATTCCGGCAATCGACCATAAAATGTGATGTGAATAAATATTCTTCCACATTGATTTTATCTCGATACGTAAAAACTCATTCATTTTATGCGTATTGATCTGTGTTATTGAGAACCAAATATCGCATCTTTTTGTCGGGATAATTTTTTCGTTAAGATTTTAATGAATCCAAGTAGAACAACTCGCAGTACTACTTGGATTCATGTAAATATCAACGAAAAAATTATCCCGACGATAGAAATGGAAGGCAGATTTTTTTCCGAAATTTTTCGCTCTAGATAAATGAAACATCAAAGAACCAGTTTTACGTGATTGGACAGAAAACGTATCGAATCCATTGTAAAAAAAGTTTATGCATTTCTTCATTCCTATTTTTATCAACAAGGTGAAATTATGATATTTGCAAATACCATTTATAATAATAATGGCTGTGAAAGCCTCAAAACTAGAACGTACAGATATTTTAATATTATCTTTGAATTTTGAAAAGTTCACAAAGTATGTTATGGATATTTTAAAACAATAAATTCAACAAAGCGGGCAAACTTAGATCAATACTATGCCCAAGAAAATCGATCGAGTTGAGTTGGACCAGTTGCATTATCTTCGTGCAAATTTTCGTACCATCACAACCAGAGCATCCGTAGAGCAAATCTTTTTGAAAATATTTTTTAATTCTTTATGCCACAATAGGGGCCAAAAAGTAGAAATACTGAGCACACATGTTGCTTCAGGAAATTTCCAAAAATTGTAAGTATACGTTGCGTTCCAATGAAACAAATTTTTATACTTCCAGAAAAAAAGGAACCAAAAACTTTCTGACAATTTTTTGAATTAATCATGCCACAACTCAAGCATACCACACATTGGGCTCAATAAAGTTTATGAATTTTGCATGTAGCCATTACTTTTCGAAGCCAAATTTTAATCCTATTCAAAAATGAGCAACCGAAGAATTTTCATAATAAAATGTTTAAGTCCTAATAATGCCACTATTCGAGCCAAAAAGTGGAAACATTGGGCACACTTGTCACTTCACAGATATTTCAAAGTCTGTACGTATCTGTTGCAATTCAATGATACAAATTTTGATAATATCAGTAAAAACACATCCTTCCTGAAACTTCCTGAAACAATTTTTCAAAATTTATAGTACTACAACTAAAGTGGGGAAGTGATAAAATATAGCTCAATAGAGCCAAATGAAATTCTGAAATTTTGCATATATTCATGGCGTTCTGAAGACAATAATTTTGATCCCATTGACAAATGAGCAACCGCAGAATTTTCATAACAAAGTTTTTAATTCATAATCCAACAATCAGAGCCAAAATGTGGAAATACTTGGTACATTTGTTAATTTACAGAATTTTCAAAATCTGTAGGTTTCTGTTGCAATCCAATGATACAAATTTTGATAATATCAGTAAAAAAACATCAGAAGACTTCCAGAAACAATTTTTCAAAATTCATTATGCTACAACTAAATTAGGGAATTGAAAAAATGTAGCGCACATTGGGCCCAACAAAATTCTGAAATTTTGCATGTATGCGTGGCATTCTGAAGCCAGTAATTCTTAACCCATCGACAAATGAGTAGTCGAAGAATTTTCATAACAAAATTTTCAATTCCTAATGCCATAATCGAAACCACAAAGGGAAAAACTTGGCACATCTGTCGCTTCACAGAATTTTCAAAGTCTGTAGGTATTCATTACAATTCAATTATACAGATTTTGATAATATCAGTCAAAACACATCGGAAGACTTCCTGAAACAATTTTTCAAAATTCATAATACAACTAAAGTGGGGAAGTAAAAAAATAGAGCGCATATTGAGCCAAACAAAATTCTGAAATTTTGCATATATTCATGGCATTCCAAAGACAATAATTTTTATCTCATCGACAAATGAGCAACCGAAGAATTTTCATAACAACATTTTCAATTCATAATGCTAAAATTAGAGGCAAAAGTAGGAGGTACATTTGTCGCTTCACACAATTTCCGAAGTCTGTAGGCATTCGTTGCAATCCAAACATATAAATTTTGATAATGTCAGAAAAAACACATCGGAAGACTTTCTGAAATAATTTTTTAAAATACATTATGTTACAACTAAAGCGAGGATGTGAAAAAATACAGAGCATATTGAGCCAAACAAAATTCTGAAATTTTGCATATATCCATGGTGTTCCGAAGACAATATTTTTGATCCCATTGACAAATGAGCAACCGAAGAATTTTCATAACAAGATGTTCAATTCATAATGCTACAATCGGAGCCAAAAAGTGGAAATACTTGGTACATTTGTCGCTTCACAGAATTTCCAGAGTCTATAGGTATTCGTTGCATTCCAAAGATACAAATTTTGATAATACCAGGATATGGAGTATACACCGCCATAGTCTTTTGACATAAAGATATATTATACGAGCCATTTTGACATAAAGATATATCGTTACTTACTACGGTTATCATCCAGATGCATCCATATATATTCAGATGCAGGTTGACAGTGTATTTGTCTATTAATTCATCAAACGCGAGATGATTCTACACCATATTTTGGATAGAAAAACGACGTCGAAAATCTTTTGAAATGGACCAACAATTATCATGCAAGGAACATTTTATGATGTACAAATCTTATTATGGCAAGCTAGGAACATTTTATAATAAAGAGGAAAGGAACCAATAAAATAAATTGTCAACGGTGTAGAGTTAAAAAAAATATTTATTAGACACTGCTCAAAACTCGGCATGATAATAACAAACTTTGCCATATACATTTTTTTGACACTCATTATTAGTTTTATAGAGTTTCTTTTCCAAATTTACATCGATTCACACCAATCATGATTAACAGTTCAATGTACACCATTTCATAGTTATCAAAGAAACGAAAAGAATGATTTCTCAAGAAATCTTATACGAGGAACATTTAATCACGAAAGAGAAAAGAGATCGCTTTCGTTTCCGTCATAGAGTTAAGTACGGAAAATAAAAACTGCAGGGTTAACAATAATAAAAAAATACATATTCATTTCAGCACTGTTCGAAAGTTAATTAAAAGCACTTCACTACTTTCACGCCATCATTTTCTTATTATTACTGTAACCAAGAGTCGATCGAACCTAACCACGATATTTATAACCTTACAACTGTTCGTGAAAAAGCATTAATATTTTCAATACTGTTTAAGCCACGAGATTCCAATTAGTCGCGATCGAAAGGGGAAAAAAAAATATATCTTTCTTCAACCAAAGTTCCAAATTTATAATGGATATCACACATTTTTTCTAGCCTGACACAAACGAAGAATAATAGATAAGTGGCGAATAAACACGTAAAACGTTTCAACGATTATAAGTATTATTTAACCAAACTGACACATCCCGCACTGTTTTTACGAAACTTCGATCAAACTTTCAAACCTCAAAAAACACTTTAATAAATACTATTGTCACTTATCACTTATCCCGATTGATTTTTCCGAATTTTGTCACTGATTCCCGATTTTACGACGAATGCGCGTTAAAACGGTTATAAAACGATTATTTATTACTGTTTATAACCAAACTGTTCCACACGTCCTGCAGTTTTCATCATTTATTTTTTGAATTCCGTTTCACACAGATTCACACATTGCGCATGACTCGTTTCATTGCGCAGTTGCGTGTTGCGCATCATTATGCGCATGCGCACTTGTTCACATCAAAATGATGAGACCCAACGAACACGACCACAGATCACACACCTTTAATGGTATTATCACAGATACAGACACCAACCAATCAGAAACTCGAGAGGCTTCAAGAGGTCTTTGATGGTGTTATCACAGATACAGACACCAACCAATCAGAAACTCGAGAGGCTTCAAGAGGCCTTTGATGATGTTGTATACAGACACATCGAAATCCTTCACACAATGATAGAGAAATTGATAATTTTGACCTGTGCAAAGTTTTTTCTCAGCAATTACGCCACCGATCATGCTGATTTTGGGCTCAATCGAAAGCATTTTTGACAATTAGTCTCCAGTCCTATTTTCGTTATATCAAACGACTCCTGAGCTTCGTAATTAAACGAAAAGACATGCCTATTTTACCCCCACCACCGCGAATCGTTTTATTCAGAGAAAGTATAGACTCGGTGAACCTCGGACCAGCAGACGACAGAGCTGTCAATGCACTTGTCCTGAGACTCTACCGAGTCTCTTGATAGGGTTCCGTTTTACCCTTTGGGTACGGAACCCTAAAACGTATGCACACCAAATTTCGAGAGCAAAAGTGTGATTGGAAAAAAGAATTTCGGTCGAAGTGCCACATGAACTTTTCTTTTATAACGTTTATTGATCACGAATTATATCTCATGAGCAATAGGGAAAACAAAATTGGTAAAGTACTTATGAATTTTTTTTTCTCGAATTAAATATCATTTCGATTCCATTTTGGGTTGCAAGTACAAATAGTATTTTCATGTATTTAACCACTCTAGGGTGGTTTAAAACTATGTATAATTCAAACCTAGAGTAGTATTATACACCATTCTCCCGGTTATATAAAAAACGTAGAGAATAGTTTCCATATAAACCTTATTGTTGCATGCAAGGGACATTTTATGGTAACACAGAAGAGGCACCATTTTTGACTCCATTGTAGAATTTACATTCGGAAAATTGGAATATTGAGGCTAGGGTTAAAAAAAAATTATTTAGGCACTGTTCTAAAGTTTATTTATTGAATTACACTTTATTTTTGCACTCTATCACTCTTCTATCTACATATTCAAATCACTTTAACCTAAAGTTTCACTTTAACCAAATAAAACTGACCGCGATCTTTATAACCTAACGACTGTTCAAAGATATTAATTATTCACCGAATACGAGTTTATCATACACCATTCCCTTATATAGTTGTAAAAAAAAAAATAGAGAATGGTTTCTAAATAAACCTTGTTATTGCATCCGAGGAACATTTTATGGTAAAAGAGAAGAGGCACCGTTTTCAACTCCGTTCTAGAGTTTACGTTCGGAAAAATGAAATGTTGGGACTAGGGTTAATAAAAAAAAATATTTATTTAGACACCGTTCAAAAGTTTATTTATTGAATCATACTTTATTTTTGCACTATTACTCTTCCATCGGTAATATGATAAAAGTCACTTTAATCAAAAGTTGAAACTGACCGCGATCTTTATAACCTCCCAACAAAGATATTAAGTATTCACCGAATACGCGTTTATCATAGACCTTTCTCTTAGTTATCAAAAAAAAAAACAAAGAGATTAGTTTCTAAATAAACCTTATTTTTGCATCCAAGGAACATTTTATGGTAAAAGTAAACAGGCACCGTTTTCGACTCCGTTCTAGAGTTTACGTTCAGAAAAATGGATTGTTAGGTCTAGGGTTAATAAAAAAATATATTTATTTAGACACTGTCCAAAAGTTTATTTATTGAATCACACTTTATTTTTGCACTATCACTCTTCTATCTATAATAAAAGTCTCTTTAAGCAAAAGTTGAAACTGACCGCGATCTTTATAACCTCACGACAAAGATATTAAATATTCTCCGAATACGAGTTTATCATACACCATTCTCTTGGTTAACAGAAAAAATGAAGAGAATGGTTTCTAAATAAATCTTGTTATTGCATTCGGGGAACATTTTGATGGTAAAAGAGAAAAGAGATCATTTTCGATTCCGTTGTAGCAGAGTTTACGTTTGGAAAAAAATTGTAGGGGCTAGGTTTAATTAAAAACATATTTATTTAGACACTGTTCAATGGTTCATTATTACACTTTATTTTCCCACCATCACTCTTCTATCTATATAAAAGTCACTCTTTACTCGTCTATCTATAAACACCACTCTAACCAAAAGTTGAAATTGACCGCGATCTTTATAACCTCATGACTGTTATAAAAAAGATATTGGTCAGCTGTCATATGGACGATCGATCGAATATCACCACACTGAACCACGAAATGATTTTTTTTATAAATTTATCCATAAAATTGCTCACACGTCCCGCACTTCGTTATGTCAAAACAACGTTCAAACTTTATGTTGGCTCCGTACAGAGGAAAGACGAGTCGTCGTGACCAATCGCAACTCGTTGCTTCCGTTGCCGGAGACCGACTTTTATGGAAATGGGTTTTGATGGGCATCAAAACGCCTTTGATTGTATCGTCTGAGCGCATATACAGACACGGCAAATTCTTGAATGTAGTAGAATCGAGCATAATCCTAAGCCTGTGCAAAGTTTTTTCTCAGCAATTACGCAACCAATCGTGCTGATTTTAGGCTCAATCGAAAGAGCATCGCTCAATTAGTCAAAAGTTCGCTTTTCAAGCCGCCAAATGACTCCTAGGCTCTACAATTAGCGAAAACGTCATAAAATGTTTACCCCCACCATCGCGAATCGTCTTGTTTAGAGATAATATAGACTCGGCGAGCCGCGGGACAGCAGACGACAGAGCTGTCAATGTACTTGTCCCGAGACTCTACCGAGTCTCTTGATAATGCCTCCCGTACTTCACCACATATATTTTAATAGAGCTCAATTTATTTTATAACTTTTTGCGAAATTCAACCTTAGCTTTTTGCGAGGATTGACTCATTTTTGTTTTGTGTGATTTGACTTTAATTGATAATTTTTTTGAGAGGGTCACTCTTTTTACTTTTTGTTATGATTTGTTTTTTCTATTTCTTTCCGAACATCTCGCTTTATATAGATTGGAAAAAGTTTATATTTGGTGATTATCACTTTTCCATTTCTGAATCCTGACTCCTTCGAGTCAATTTTTTGTAGAAGAAATAAGGGGTCACGTATTTTGGAATTTTTGTTTTGGCAATTTTTTTCATTTTCAAGCCAGTCAAATTTTATTGACATTCCTCTTTACCCTTCTGGATTCAGGCTAAAGTAAGTCGGAAACTGGGAGTTTGAGAAAAAAATTACTGATAGCAAATTAGTTTTTAAAAAACTATTCGAATTCACAAACTTTTTGCGCGCGATTTCAGAGTAGGCAGAATTTTTTTATCTAGTTTATAGCTATTGGAATTTGTTTCTATTGAATAAACATATTTGAATAGCACTACCTTCTTGTTACAATTCTATATGTGTGGTTAAAAATATTACGATTTCAGCTTATTGTTGATAAAAGTAGGAGATTTTATTCCGAAATTTTTCACTTTCGACGAATGAAAAATCAAAAATCAAGTTTTACGTAATTTTAGAGAAAACATCAAACTATTGTGAAAAAAGTTTATGCATTTTTTATTTCTATTTTTATCAACAACGAGGTGAAATCATGATATTTTTCAATACCGTTGAAGAAGTCAATGCCATGAGATCAAGAAGTTACAGGTATTTCAATATTCTCATTGAATTTCGAAAAATTCAAATAGTATATTATGGGTACTTCATAACAACATATTGAACAAAACGGACAAACTCAAACCAGGATCGTGCCCAAGAAAATGGAATGAATTTAGTTGTATTAGTTGCATTACCTTCGTGCAAATTTTGATATCAGAACCAGAGCGACTGTAGAGGAAAACTTTTTAAATAAAAATTTTTCAATTTATAATGCCACAATCGGAGTCAAAAAGTGGAAATACTTAGTACACATGTCGCTTCACAAAATTTTCAAAGTTTGTAGGTATCCGCTGCATTCCAATGATACAAATTTTAATACTATCAGGAAAAGAGCACCCGAAGACTTTCTGAAACAACTTTTTAAATTTATTGTCCCACAACTAAAGCGGAAAAGCAAAAAATATAACGCACATTAGGCCCAGCAAAATTCAGAAATTTTCGATATATCCATTGCGTTTCGAAGACGGAAATTTTGATTCCATCCAAAAATGAGCAGCTGAAGACTTTTTGTATCACATTTTTCAATTCATAATGTGGTAGAGACAAAAAGTGGAAATACTTAGCTCACGTCGGTTCCAAAAATTATCGAAGTTTGTAGGTATCCGTTTCATCCCAATGATACGAATTTTGATACCATCAGAAAAAGAGCACCCGAAGAGTTTTGGAAATAACTTTTTGAATTCATTACATCACAACCGAAGCATAAAAGTGAATAATTTAGCATACATTGGGCCCAACAAAAATTTTTAAGTTCGGATATATACATTGTGTCACAAAGACAGATATTTTGATTCCATCCATAAATGAGCAACCAAATACTTTTTGTAACAAATTTTTCAATTCATGTTGCCGCAGTCAAAATGAAGAAGTAGAAATACACAGCACACATATTGTCCGATAAAATGATAAAATTTGATATGGATCCATTGCGTACCAATGAGGCAAAAAAAAGTGACCGAAGGGCAAAACCAAAATGAATGGAGAAACAGTAGGACAACTTTTTAAAATAATGATGGCACAACAAATCTACTTCGCACATATTTATTTGATCAAAGATTTCGATCGTTTATTTTAATTCATCAACATACAATATTTGCGTGTTCTTTCCTTGTTGAAAAATAAAATTTGAGATTTATAAAAAATTCGAAGATATAGGTTAGTGAACCTATTTTTCTCGCCGCTGGGTATCAAAATACTTATAAATATTTTTGGCACACGTATAACTTTATCGTATAAATTCAATGCTTGACACACTCAGACAAAAATTGTTGACTTTTACACCTAACACATCAGCGATATTTCCAACACTTATCCTGGCACACAAATTCACGATACTACACTATTTTATATGTTTTTTTTGTCGAAAGACTACCGAATCTTTTGATAAATACAAAAACGTCACGAGCTGGAAAAAATATGGTAACCTGATCGGCGGGTGAGGTTGTTTTTTATTTCGCTTACGGTTTCAGAATTAGGCAAGTCCTGCGGGTAAGCATTAAGAAAAAAATATTTTATTCCGTTTCGAATAATATTTTCACTAAACTACAAAATAATTTTTTTTCCGAATTTATTCACCACGCGTCCCGCACTTCGCACTTCTCACATTCAAAACAACGTTCAAACTTTCCGTGGTATGATTACAGTGGAAATATCCAACAGTCGTGACCAATCAAATCTCGTTGCTTTCGTCGTCGAAGACCGGTTTTGGTGGAAATGGGTTTTGTTAGGCCCCAAGAGGCCTTTGATTGTGTCATATCCAGACATCAAATCCTTCGATATGTTGGAATTTTAGCATAATCTTGAGCCTGTGCAAAGTTTTTCTCAGCAAATACGCCACCAATCATGTTGATTTTAGGCTCAATCGAAGGGGAATTTCTCAATTAGTCTCCAGTTCAATTTTCAAAATACTAAACGACTCCTGAGCTTGGTAATTAAACAAAATGACATGCCATTTGTACCCCCACCACCGCCATTCACTTTATTCAGAGAAAGTATAGACTCGGCGAGCCTCGGGCCAGCAGACGACAGAACTGTCAATGTACTTGTCCCTAGCCTCTTGATGAAATTTTCGGGGAATACAGCTAAAAGGTGATACTATCGCATAAAAATTTTTTTGGAAAATGCAATTTTTCGACCCACCTAGTAAGATGTAGCGCCTTAACGTAAACCATACAAATTTGTAGATGACAATTAATATGTTGAAATATCGTCCCTGTTTTATCGTTCAATCTGAAATTATCATTGATTTATCAAAGATGGCCGGGAATCTTAATTTTTTTTTCTCGAAGGTCAAACCATATTCGATTTTGCGGGCGGAAGGGCAAAGAAAGGATTATAATTAATTACATTTAATTAATAAATAAATGTATTAAATTTATTTAAATTTATCCATTCTTGTATTAGTTAAATTAATTCATTAATCAATTGGAATTAATCAACCCTCGATGGGAAATTTGCACCGTGTAAATTCCTAACAAAGAACAAAAATCGTTCAACGAAAATAGATTACTTAAATTAAACTATTTCATTTATATACTAAATTCAATGCACGGTTTATTGGGATTCATCCATTTATTTATTCATTTCATTAATTACTTAATTCATTAGCATTAATGAACTGTCGATAGGCAATTTGCGCTGGGCAGACTCCCCATTTAAATAAAAAAAGCCATCCTTTGAGAAGTTAATTATATCAAATCAATTTATTCATTCATTAAACTCATGAAATAATTTGTTTAACTTTATCCATTCATTTACTTAATTAATTAATCAATTAATTAATTAATTGAATCCCATTAATTCTATCTGGGGAATTCGCGCTGGGCAAATTGCCCATTTAAAATAAAAAATCATTCTTTGAGGATTACTTAATTATATCAAATTAATTTATTCATTCATTAAATTCATGAAATACTTTGTTTAAATCTATCCAATGGTTAACTTATTGAATAAAATAATTAATTGTTTCGAATCAAGTAAACCTCGATTAGCAATTTGGGCTGCGCAAATTCCCTAGCTAGAATTAATTGATTTCATACAATTGATCAATTAATTAATTAAATAAATAAACGAATGGATACATATAAACAAATTATATCATGAATTTAATGAATAAATAAATCAATTTGATATAATTAATTAATCCTCAAAGGATGATTTCTTGTTTTCAATGAGGAATTTTACCGGCGCAAATTCGCCAGCAAAAATTATTTGATAAATTGATTTCAATTAATTGATTAATTAATTTATGAAATAAATGAACGAACGGATACATTTAAACAAATTATTTCATGATTTTAATAAATGAATAAATTAATTTGATATATTTAATTAATTCTCAAAGAATGACTTTGTTTTTAATGGGAAACTTGCCCAGCTCAAATTTCCCATCGTGCGTTGATTGATTCTAATGAATAAATTAATCAATTTAATGAATGAATGAGTGGATGAAACCCGATGAACCATTTACTGACTTTAGTGAATGAATGAAATAGTTTAATATAATTAATCTATTCTCAATGGATGATTTTTGTTCTCTGTTGGGAATTTGCACAGTGCAAATTGCCCATCGAGGGTTAATTAATTCCAATTAATTAATGATTTGATTTAACCAATACATGAATGGATAAATTTAACTAAATTTAATAAATTCATTCATTAATTAAATGTAATTAATTATAATACATCCATCCCCTTCCCTCCTTCGCCCTTTCGTCAGCAGAACGGAATATGATTTCACTTTCGAGAAAAAAAATTAAGATTACCTACCATCTGTTTTAAATCGATGATAATTGCAGATTAAATGATAAAACAAGGACAAGATTTCAACAGAATAATTGTCATCTACAAATTTGTATGGTTTACGTCAATAGTACCAACGTAAAACTGTAGTGGGCAATATGTACCGTAGGTAACCATGGTGCATATTGTCCACCATACCCGACATATGAAAATGACTGGAACTTGCGGTTTTTATGAGTTGCTTGATCCGTTAGGGCATGTGTGCACTTTGAGGGTTAAACAGATATTTATATGTGAAGGTAGTTTTGAAAATTAATTACTCAGGAACAGGTGACTTTACGGACTTGTCTGAACGGTTTTCTTATATGGAAATCAATTCCTTACAAAAACCTCTTGAGAAAATACCATACTATGGAATCGGGCTCAAAAATACCAATAATTAAAAAAACCGTATTTTCCATGTGAATCAAATGGAAAACTTGAATGCCTATGAATAGCGTCCAAACATTTCTGTACAGCATTCGCCATGCGTGAGGATTCGTCTGTAGGTACAGCCCAAAGACTTTTCAGTTGAGACTTAAAAATAAATGTTGCCCCGAATCGACACGCCCTTATACACCATATTATAAGTTATATATTCCATTAACGAATACGTACAGATTTCCACGCACTCCTGTAATTATGTACATGTAACTATAAGTTAAATTCGGATGAAAAGTAGTATGTGTCCTTTTTCGTGACGCGAGTTATCCATATGGAAAGGTTCATGGTGATTCGTAGCTCCCTTGATACGTGATTAAGTGACAAACAAACAAACAAACAAACGGACTTGTACTAATATTAGTGAGGATATTAATAATAATGATTAAATAGTAATCTATCATTACAATAGTCTGTAGCTTTCAATATCATTATAATAGTTTATGTTTATTTTATTACAATAGATTATTGTAACAATACTGGTCATGAAAGCCTCAAAACTAGTAATTTATCATTATTGTTATTGTTATTATTATTATTATTATTATTATTATTATTATTATTATTATTATTATTATTATTATTATTTAGTTGTATATAAGTCATTATTATGTATTAAGAAACGTAGAGAGAGAACACAAGACTGCATATACATATATGATATGTAACTCGTGTAATTACATCAAGCTGCATGTGCAGTTGAATTACAAAGTGACCTATGTCCTCCGTGGCCTCAATTATCCATGTACGAAGGTTTATCGTGATTGGTAACTCCATTGAAACGTGATTGAGTGACAAACAAACAAACAGGACAGGCTTTCACATTTATAATATTAGAAGAAAGAGGAAGATAGATAAAGAGAAAATCGACGATAGAATAGAATAGTTAGAATTAGAATTAGAATTAAAAAAAAATAATTTCTTGAAATATGTTAACAGGAAGCGAAGACCCAAAGCGAAACAAATATAAATTATTCCTAGAATGTACGCTCATTCTGACGTCGGTCGTTCCACCAGAGCTGCCAATTGAGTTATCGTTAGCCGTCAATACTTCATTGCTGGCACTATCGAAATTGGGTGTTTTCTGTACTGAGCCCTTCAGAATTCCATTCGCTGGTAAGGTCGAAATTTGCTGCTTCGATAAGACTGGAACGTTGACCAGCGACAAATTGATCGTCGAAGGTGTAGCTGGAATCGAGTACGTTATCAAAAATATTAAATAGATAAATAAAATTGCGAAGGCATGCATCAGTTGCCCGGATGCATCTCGCTTGCGCTTACACTTACGCCATTCTCCCCCCCCCCCCCCCCTCCCCTCTCCTCTCTCTCCTCTCCTCTTCTCTCTCCTCTCTCTCCTCTCCTCTTCTCTCTCTTCTCTTCTCCTCCTCTCCTTTCCTCTCCTCTCTTTCATAGGTGTATCCTCGCGACCAATGCATGCTCTTTATTGGGCCATCTACGGAAACGCATAGGGTCAAAACTACACAGTTCTATTTCGTGGGTTAGGAAAGAATGTGGTTTTGATTCAAACCTCCTCATTTGGCTTGTTAATATAACGGTAATTATTGACGGTAAAACTTTAGAAAAGCCACTGCACCTCCTGAGTAATTTCATGTACATGTTGATTTGTCGGACTGGTATTGATCAGTTGATTCAATGGAAAAAAACAATTATTTATCAATCGTTTGCTCAAACAAAATGGAAATAGCAAAGCCAACATAACGATAAGCAATCACCGGCATCAGTACTTGTGTATATAGCGTATGTGTGTATACTAGGGTAGTTCTTAAAAAGGCGATATTTTTTTTTTCGGGGCACCATCCTAATACCTTCTGTATGCTAAGAAACTAATTCAGTATTTTTTTCAGATTAAAAAAAAAATTAGGGGTCGCTACCGCCCTTTTTATATAGTAATGTAGTATAAAAATACGTATAAAACGTAGAATTGTAATTAGTTTGTATTTTAATATTTTTTTACGTTGAAGTACTTATTTAACACCAAACGAAATAAAAAACAACATCGAAAATAAAATGACTAGATTTAAGTTCGCAAATTTCAATATTTTCTTGGATCTTCCAGGGTCAAAGTTGACTGTTTTGTGTTGGAAAATGTTTGTTGATGATTTTTTATGGTCAACGTTGAATACAGTTTTGGCTTCTCATTTCCGTGTATTTTCGACCATTTATATTTGTTTGGGAATGGACTGCCTGCTCTGCTATCCCCTCCAACTCGCCGCGCCAGCATCGCATCTAGTATTTACGAAAAAACGGGGAAACGACGACAATATGATTGCTGTCTATCAGTGCGGTTCCTAACGGAACGTAAGAAGGAGATTTGTATTCTTACGATACGCTTGTTGATTTTTGCCATGCCTTCTACAAGTGCCAGTGCTACTTCAACACGAAGTAAAACCAATATTTGGTTAATTGGTCAAATAACCCCAACTTTTCCGCAAACAAAATTGCCGTCGATAAAAGAAGTGTTGTGTTCATTTTTTTACTATAAAACTGAAACAAAGAAAACAATTAAAGATTCCGCGAATTCTGTTGCTTGTGATGTGTTGGCCTTGTGGGAAAAAACAAGCATACCTACTACGTTGAAAAAACATGTAATAAAAAAAATCTTGCGGTACTTTACGAAATGGCAAAAGCTGAAAAAAAATAAAGAAAACAAGTTTAAATGATCAGAACGAATAACACAGAATGAACAGAAATGACAAGCGAAATTAAACGATCTTTTCGATGTAGCGCACGCTAACGCCTTAAAAATGATTACAATCGAGGAAACTAAACATTTTTTAATAGCGCAAAGAAAGAAAGGACGCCCAGGAAAAATTGGCAATTTACACAAAAAGTACGCTGAACTAGCAGCGAAAAAACAAAAAAGTGATGCACGGCTGAAACAATTACATCAGAGGAAAGAACGAGATATTAAACGTCTGACTGAAAAATTTGAGCTGTTATCATCATCTCAGTCGTCCATGTCTGCAACTAATAGTGAAGTTGAAAGTAGTGCATCTCAGGAGTTGTCAGTACCAGGTCCTTCTGGATTAGAATCACCACCTCGAAAACGGGGTAGGAAACAACTGTTAAATGAAAATTTATCCGTGAGTCTTGATGTCGCTAAATTGAGTAATCGAAAAGCAGCTGTCGTGTTGACATGTGCACTCAAAAGGGTAGGGTGTGATCCATCACAATATAACGTCAACACTTCGTCTATCCGTCGGGAACGAGCGAGGCACAGACAGACGATCGCTGAATCCTTGAAAAAAGAGTTCAAACAGGAAGTTCCCCTCACGATTCACTGGGATGGTAAAATGTTGGAAGATATCGCCGGTTATGAGGTCGTAGATCGTTTGCCTATTTTAGTATCGCGTCAAGGTGTTGATCAACTTCTCGCTGTACCAAAACTCAATCGTGGAACGGGACAAGAAACAGCTACAGCAGTTCATGAAACAATATTATCGTGGGGCTTGGATGAGAAAATAAAATGTATGAGTTTTGATACTACTGTAACAAACACTGGACTGAAAAATGGGTCATGCATTCTTTTAGAGCAAAAGCTAGAGAAAGATTTACTTTGGTTGCCTTGTCGTCATCACATCATGGAAATAATTCTCGAAGCAGTAGTACTTTTGGCTTTAGGGCCGTCGAGTGGACCCGATATACTCATTTTCAAGAGGTTTAAAAAAAACTGGGTCAAAATCAATAAGGATGATTTCAAAACAGCTTCATCTGACCTTTTCACCTGGCAATATGTACAAAATTTTTAGAAAAACATGATCATTTTCGCAAAGGAACAACTGGATGTGTATCAACCACGAGATGATTACAAGGAACTTTTAGTTCTCTTGTTAATATTTTTCGGAGACGCTCCTAAGAAAGGAATATCTTTCAGAGCACCTGCTGGACTGCACCGTGCTAGATGGATGGCTAAAGCAATTTATGCACTGAAAATTTATTTGTTCCGTGATCAATTTCAGATGTCGAAGAAAGAAGAGAATGGAATTAAAGATATCTGTATTTGTACTGCCAAAATTTATGCAGAGTATTGGTATCAAGCTCCTTCAGGATGGTCAGCATCTAGGAACGATTTACAGCTCTTGAAAAATCTTAAAAAATATGAAGAGGTTAATAAGGCAATATCGAAAGTGGTTATGAAAAAATTTTTAAATCAATTGTGGTACCATCGGAAGAACTTGTAGCATTTGGTTTCTTTGACGACAAAGTTTCGAACGACACGAAACAAAAAATGGTCGATGCTCTTCGAAACGAAGGATCGGATTTTTCCCCCAAAAGAATCACCGTAGACATCGATTCGATATTCAAAAAAAAATCTGGACGATTTTGCGTCTTGTAATACGATGAAGTTTTTTAACATCACTGGTCTTCCCACTGACTTTCTGAAGAAAGACGTCGAAGTTTGGCTTGGCGACGAAGGTTACAGAAAAAGTAAGAGAGTTGTTCATTCGATGCGAGTTGTCAATGACATAGCGGAGCGAGGGGCCTCTTTGATGGAGGAATACAATAAACTGCACACTATAAATGAGGAACAAAAACAGTACTTGCTGCTGACAGTCAAACATTATCGTCAATCATTTACCAACACGAAAAAATCCACTTTGCTGTCGTAGGTAAGAGTTAGCAACTTCATATATTAGTTTTCTTTGGCAAAAAAATGAATGTTAAAACGTTGATTTTTACGAATCTAAATCCTACCATTTTGTTTTCGTTATTCTTTTTTGTTTTATTTGGTATTAAATAAGTACTCCAATCTAAAAAAAAAATTAAAATGTAAACTGATTACAATTTTACGTTTTATACGTATTTTTATACTACATTACTATATAAAAAGGGCGGTAGCGACGCCTAAATTTTTTTTTTTTAATCTGAAAAAAATACTGAAGTAGTTTCTTAGCATACAGAAGGTATTAGGATGGCGCCCCGAAAAAAACAAAAATATCGCCTTTTTAAGAACCACCCTAGTGTATACGTAGGCGGAGACGGGGGTTGACGGAACGCAGTTCCCGGGGTTCCACGGTTTCATCACACGACAAAATAACATCAACAAAATATCATCAACAAAATACCACACGACAAAAAATCACTGCGAAAAAATAACACACGACAAAAAATCACCGCGACAAAATATCACAATCAGATTATTTTCAATTAATATATATGTGCAGGTCAGGCGGTACGTTTCGTAAATTTTCTTAGAAAATTGTGTATTAATAGTATTTTAACCGAGTGTAAATAGTAGTTTCCAAGTATTTAATTCCAAGGTTTAAGGGACAACACCACTGTGACGGCTTCAAAAAATCGATTTTTTGAAAACCATTTTAAAAAATCTAAAATACTTTTAAGATTGAAATGCCGTTGGACCCAGGTCGAAAAAATAATTATTTTCGTAGATATTGAATATTTTGTGGAGCGGTGCAGCAGTCCGCGACGCTCGGGGTCCCGCGCAGCTGGGCGCCTTAGGGTCGCCAGGTATTCTTCCCGCCTTTCTCAGGTATTCTTTTGGCTCCCTTCACAAAAACCGGCTATTGTTAGCCGGTTAACTATTGTTATAAATATAGTTTCGAAAAATAGCACTTGGTGGCGATAATTGAAAAAATTCCATAGCAGGTATAGGGATAGCGTCATAGCGTCAGTTTGCGAATAGAAGCGACGCTATTCGTATCTAATCGCTCCGAATCGTTTCGTTTGTGAATATCAAACTCTCCAAATTATTATTTTCAAGTTGAAATGGAGGATAAGAAAGTGTACACGGGGAAAAAGGGAACAAAACGGAGCTATGTGACGAGGAGTCGATCGAAAATTTCGAATCGAAAACCTCCGAACCGTTATAGCTCCGAAAACAGTTCTGCAGAGCATGTGAGCACGTCGGCGAAAAAGTTAAAATCATCGGACGATTTAGAGGTCGGTGTTACTAACGATTTCAGTTATCGTATAGTACAACTTTTCACTGCATTGAACATTATATCCACGTTAGTGAAATGTAAAGTGTGTGATCGTGACATAAAATTCACCGAAAAAAGTTTGCGCGGACTCGGGTTCAAAATCGAGGTCGATTGCGGCCATTGTGAAAAAGTGTTAATCAATTCGTGTCCTATGATTGACAATGCATACGAAATAAATCGTCGGATCGTATTCAGTATGCGTCTTCTTGGCGTCGGTTTGAATGGCCTGATGAAATTTTGTGCATTCATGGACTTACCGCGCCCCGTATTTCAGTCTTTTTACGATCGAATCATAAATTCGATTTCGATTGCCACTAAAGCGGTGAGCGCAATGAGCAAAAAAAAGGCTGCACTTGAGGAGCAGAGAATTTCGTTGGAAAATGGGATGGCGGGCGGAATTATCGTTTCAGGTGACGGATCGTGGCGAAAGCGTAAAAACAGCTCGCTTTTCGGTATAACATCGCTAATCGGCTGGTACACTAAAAAAGTGATTGACGTTATGGTTAAATCGAAATACTGCAAAGCTCGCGAGCATTGGGAAAAAAAAGAAAACACCGCGGAGTACTGGGAATGGAAAGCTACCCACGACGATGAGTGCCAGGCGAACCATAGCGGCTCCTCCGGAAAAATGGAAGTCGACGCAGCTATCGAAATGTTTCAACGGTCTGAAGAGCTCTATGGCATAAAATATAAATATTATATTGGTGACGGCGATTCTAAAACGTTTCTGGGCATATCGAATAGCGATCCATACGACGGTTTCGAGATAAAAAAAAAAAGAGTGCATCGATCGTGTCCAAAAACGTATGGGGACGCGCCTCCGCGAAATCGTGAAAAAAAAGGATTGTCTGGCAGAGGAAAGCTCATCGGAAAATTGATTGACGAGTTGAGCACATATTACGGCTTGGCTATTCGGAGGAACAGCGATGATGTTGACAAAATGAGGAAGGCAATTTGGGCAACTATCAAACATAAAATGTCCACAGACAGTGAGCCACAACATGACGATTGTCCGGAAGGAGCCGAGTCGTGGTGTTCGTGGCAGCGCGCGGTCGCAAATGGTGATATTTCTAAATATCGCCATAAACCGCCTCTTCCTCAGGAAATATTGGAGGCAATTCAGCCAATCTTCGAAAATTTGAGCAGGGACGATTTGCTGCAGCGTTGTTTGGGCGGCTATATGCAAAACAATAACGAAAGCTACAATAAATCAGTTTGGGCAGTAGCCCCCAAGTGCCAGTCCGGAAGCAAAAAAATCATTGATATTGCAACTGATATCGCGGTATTAGTGTTCAATGATGGCCTGAGAAGTCTCATGAAAGTACTGGAGACGTTGGGAATAACCATCGGCCCAAATTATTTCAACTTTTGCGTTGAGACCGACGCAGCGCGGATCCAGCTCGCGGAGCGCTCGCTCACAGACGCTGCAAAAGAAGCGAGAAAAGCCTTAACAAGTTCGAGGAAAGAATCAGGAGACAACGATTTGCTTCTTGAAGGCCAGCTATATGGTGCCAGCATCGCTGATTGAAAGTAAATAATTTTTTTTTTCAATTTATAACATAAATTAACAAACCTAAAACTTTGAACGGGTTTTTCTCAAAACCACTTTTTTGAGTGCGGCACGCAGCAGAACTCGAGCAATTTTTATCCGATCGACTTCAAATTTTTACTGTATCAATAAAAGTAGATTATCTAGAGAAGTACATAGGATTTTTTCGATATGTCGATAATTATAAAAGTTATAGCCTATTTTCGACGAGAAATTTTGCTCAAAAATCATTCTTTAATTTCAAAGGCTTGCCTATTTTTTAAAAATCAATATTTTTCCAAATCCCTATGTATTTCTCTTCAAAATATCATATTATTAACGAAAACACTCGGTATTTTTTTTCAGATCGACGTTGAAGAGAGTTCTGCTGCGTGCCGCGAACCACTGCGGAGATGACAGCACCTGACGCGAGAGCTTCCCCAGCGCCACCATGCGGCGTGAAAAATGTGAAAAAAATGTTTTTTGATACATTAACTTTGATACATTTGATAAACAAGGAACAAAACCCAAAAAAAATGTTTCGAATATCTCTTTTTTCCCACAAAAAAAAATTCTTAAAAAATGTGAAAAAAATAGGGGGTCACAGTGGTGTTGTCCCTTAACCACCCTAGGTTTGAACCACCCCAAGTTTGAATTATATATGGTTTAAATTTAAAATCATATATAATTCTGAGTATGGCCCGGGGCCGTTTTTAATGTCATTTCGCCGACCAGTGTACATGAACGAATTTAATTAACGGCATTCTGAAGGAGACACATTCAGCTTCATTTTTCTTGTTTAAAAAGTTTTTTACAATTTTTTTTTTGCGTCATTTTGAACATGGCTATTTTTCTAGCTTTTTTCGACCTCTACAGTTGGGCCGTGAATCCAGTAGAAATTGTTTGAATCAGTTTTTTCAATGGAAATCCCAAAAAACGGAGTTCAAACTTTAATTTCATTTTCCAAAAAGTTTTGTGTGATTTTTCTTAGCATAGTTAGTCAGTTTTTGGCGAAAAAAGAAAGCATTAAGGACATGCGGCGTAACACGAAAGCTACAAGGTTCAAAAGTACACTAGAATTTTTTTCGAACTTTGTCGAACTCAAAATTTGTTTTTTCAACCAATCCTGAGGAAAACTTACAAATTAAATGCCATAACTCGAGATCTATAGGGTTTGTGATGAAATATCAAGAGGGGAAAAATTTGCATTTTCTAATTCTATACACATTAGATATTTGTTAGCTTTTTTTCAATTTTTAACTAACTAAATTGCAAGATCAAAAATAATTTCCGAAAAAAAATCTAATAAAAATCCAAAGTGTTCATTATTAAAACATACAATTTTTTTCCCTTTTGATATTTTATTACAAACTTCATAGATATTGAGTTACGGCATTCAATTTGTCAGAATTTGTATCCAAAATAGTTAAAAAGCGAAATTTCGAAAAAAAAATTATGAAAAAAATTCTAGTGTACTTTTGAACCGTACAGCTTTCGTATTACGCCGCATTTTCTAAATCCTATTTTTTTTTTTACCAAAAACTGAATAATTATGTGAAAAGAAATCGGACGGAACTTTTTCGAAAACGAAATTCGAAATCGAATTCCTCTATTTGAAATTTCCGTTAGAAAAACTGATTTAATAAATTTTAACTAGATTCGCGGCCCAACTGTAGATGTCTGAAATGATGCACTGGATGCAAAAAAATCATAGCAAACTTTTTAAAGAAGTAAAGTGAAGCTGAATCTGTCCCCTTCAGAATACCATTAATTGAATTCGGTCATGTACATTGCCGGTGAAATGGTATTAAAAACCGCTCCAAGCCATATCCGGACTTTTGTCCGGGAAAATTTCGCCAATAGTGTATGTGATTTTTCAAGCACATTGTTCTAAATTCTTAGAAAATTATTATACATTTTTTTTTGCTTGAAAAATAAGTAATCTTCGACATTATTGCCGAAAATAAGGGTTTTTGTTTTTTTTTTTTAGAATGTTGCACCAGCTTGAGAAAAATGAAAAAAATTGACGGTGGAGGGACATAAATAGTTTTTTGAAAAAAATTAGTAATTGTACCTTGAGAAAACATCCTAAAACTGCCGTTTTTAAATTTCTTTTTTTAAATTCAGTTTTACTTGGAGATTAATGAATAAATTTGTTTCTTGTGTCTTTTGTTGATTAATAATTAGGATAAAATCGACCACAGCTTATAATTAATATTTGCGCAAAAAAAAACTAAAAATCACATTTTGTTGCCACTGAAAAAAATATTGGGTTAAGGGGCTAAAATTTTCGGAATTTTTTTTCCATAATGAAGATCAAGTGTCATTTAGAAACTCGCCGGGGGCACTTTTAGTGTGCTATGCCCTTTCGACTGTGCCTTTAAATTCCCTGTATGCTGGCGAAGGGTTAATCAAAAATCGTAATATAATTGATTTGTTAAATTTCCTAATATTTTATTTGATTTGATTTTGGCAGTTAATCCAATTTTTTGATTTTCCCTCTATCCATTTAGATTTGCACTGCAATACCTCGAAAACTGAAAGTACTGCAATAAAATCTATTAACGCCTTACATACGTCCAGCAGCGCCTAAAACGCGCTAAAAGAAAAACTGTTTTTAAAAGAGATAGCAATAGAAATTAATAAAAATAATTTTTACACATTGTTTATTAGTATTTAAACTTTATAAAAAAATTTATTTCATTTTTTTTCAAAAATTATAACAAAAAATCACGTTTCCCGAAGCACTATGAAAAAAAAGTTGCTCCACGGTCTGCATAATTTCTTCTTGAAATGCTGATGGATCTGCAAAACGTAAAAAAAATCTTGTAAAATAAAGTTGCAGTTATAGTCTGTCGAGCCGGATTTTTGAAATTCGAAAAATTTTGGCAATTTACGGCAGTTTAAAAAAAAGTGTGCATTTTGTGTCATAAATGTCACACTTTAATTATGTTTATAAAATTTTTTAATCACAACATCAAAAATCCGACTCGACAGACTATAGAGAAAACAATTTCGAATATTTAAAAAAAAAAGCATCAAAAAATATTAAAAACTGTATGAGTTATCATGCAGACCGTGCCAGAAAAAGTAGTTTTGAGAAAAATGCATTTAAAGTTTCAAGTGCGTTTCGCTCGAGACATCTCCCTGCGCGCATCAGACTCTCGTTGGGCAGTCACGTTTTCTATAATAACTTTCGATCTATGGGGAATTTGTACAATCGACTTACACAGAAATATGCCTAAAACTATAGAGAATAATAATCTGTAAAAAAAAATCGATTTTTTGAAAATTCTAATTTTAGGGGAAAAATTGACCGAGTCAATTTCTTTGAATTGGTTAATTGGTTT
Organism: Rhimphoctona megacephalus; assembly: GCA_963989365.1. Classification (NCBI taxonomy): domain Eukaryota; kingdom Metazoa; phylum Arthropoda; class Insecta; order Hymenoptera; family Ichneumonidae; genus Rhimphoctona; species Rhimphoctona megacephalus. The sequence continues at coordinate 3,983,902 of OZ022417.1, read as the reverse complement.
CTTAAAAAAAAAAATTTCAACAGCTTACTTTTATTTTCTTCAACTACGAGGTGGAATGACAATAGTTTAAAGTGCAAATTCAGATTTATTATGAAAAAGTAGAGCTATTTGAGGATTTTGAGCCACATTAAAAAATTTGAAAAATCGGTAACTCTTACAAAAAAGTCTGCCCACTCTGAGTCATTTTATCTAAAAAATGTAGTGAATTCACCTAGTTTTTGAAAAAAAATAGAAACAATAAATCGAAGGGAGAATGTTTACGATACCTGATTTTTTTAACAAAAAAGTGAAAAAAATAGAAGTTGATTTTATAGAGACCTCATCTATTTTTTTTATATAAAAGTACATGAAAAACTGTTAAAAATTGCAGATGGTTCTTTATGTCGTAGGACTCATAGTTCCCGAGTTATCGCGTTCTGAATCTAGAGGAGTAGAGCTCAAAGTCAAAAATTCAACGAGCTGTAAAAAATTGAAAAACGGCTAAATCGAAAAATCCAAAAACACGTGTACACTTATTTCTTGTGAAAAAAATCGCATGAATCCAAAGGGGTTAGAGTTTTCGAATGTAAAAGCGGCGTAAAATGCCTCATATATATGAAACTACTCAAGGAGTCTCCCTCATAAACATTTATCAAAAAATAATTAGAATCGAAGATGAGAGGAGTTTTATAAAGTTTTACCATATTGACAAAATGTGCAACTTTGCGGATTATTTTTATCATTGACACGTATATCAGGGTCATTACCTTGACAAATCTCGTCGTTGAAATTTTGCAGCTGTTAACGTTCGTTTGAATTCTATACGAATTACTGGTATTGGCATCTTATGAATTTGAAGGTTTTCAGATTTTCAAATTTTTATTTGGGCTTGTTCGAAATGACAAAGAGTTTCGTTTTATTCGCCAACTCAAGGTCAGGATTTTTTGCGTAATGAAAAAATCACTCGGTATAATGACTCTAAAGTAATGTGTCAAGAAAAAGTTTATCCGCGATATTGCCCTCTTGACAGACAATAACGAAAATAGTTTCTGTTAATACTACAGCGGCGATATAAGTGTGCAACCAATCGAGAAAGCGCCACAAGAAACAATCCAAGTACTGGCCACCTGTCATTCACTCGTGCAAATCGACGAGGGCATTGTTGGCGATCCTCTTGAGAAAGTTACTTTGAATGCTGTCAATTGGAATTTGACGAAAGGTACACAAATACTTAAATATAAAACCTTTGCCGTGCATCTGGATAATTATGAATATAAAAATATCAAATATTTTCCCTAGAAATGATTTCACATCCAGAGATCGGCACTCCTGATATTTTCAGTAATAATTTCGATAAATATTATCAATTACCCAAATAGTTGGTATTTCGCCGGTGAATATTCTCAATTATTCGAATAATTTGTATTTGGTTGAAAAAATATTACCAATTACCGAAATAATTGATATTTCGCCTGGGAATATTCTCAATTATTCGAATAATTTGTATTTGGAAAGGAAAATATTACGAATTACTCAAATATTTGATATTTCACCTGGAAAAATTCTCAATTATTCAAATAATTTGTATTTGGTACGGAAAATATCAAGAGATGCGGTAGCGGCTCGACGTCAAGTATTAAAAGAAAAAGCCAGCGCGAGTCCTGCCGCACTCTTATATACGCGAATATGCCGGTTTTATGACGTCATAGCGTTTTTAAATCGCTCTCACGAACGAACCGTTTGAGTACAAAATCTGAATATTGGTGACAAATTTTTTTCAATTTTTCTCTTTCTATTGGTTTTTGTTGCAAGTAGATCCGTCCAGCCAATCTTGAGATATGATAATTTAGTGAATTAAAATCGAATGTTCCGGGATGGAGACAGACAGGCGTAAGTCGCGCTTGAATAGGTGGGACACACGTCCAATTGATAATAATGGACATTTCTTTACTTCGCGTCACCCAGTCCGCTGAACGAGACTACCCCCTCTTCTTGCGCGCCGCTGAGTGAGAGAGACAGCGCGCGTAGCCTCGACCCCTCTTTCTTCCTCGCAGCGCGCTCTCTCTCTTTCTCGTTCGTTTATATTTTCAAAAAGAAGTGAAATCTGTGGAAAAATACTTTTAAAAAGTAAAGAAAAGAACATCAAGTATTAAAAGTAGTACCTTCAGTTATTATCAAACAATGTCCTTATTAATGAATTCAAAAAAAAAGAAAAAAATATCGAAATCACAATTTTTTAATGTAGCCAAGAAACGTTGGTACAAAAACTTAGCGTGCATCGTTAAGAAAAAAGTTCCTAAGTGTCTTCACCGAACTTTTTTCCTTAAACATGCACGCCAAGTTTTTGTACCAACCTTTCTTGGCTACATTAAAAAATGGTGATTTCGATATTTTTTCTTTTTTTTGAATTCATTAATAAGGGCACTGTTTGATAATAACTGAAGGTACTACTTTTAATACTTGACGTTCTTTTTTTTTTACTTTTCAAAAGTATTATTCCACGGTTGGAAATTACCTAAATAACTGGTATTCCGTCGGTGAATACTCTCAATTATTTAGATAATTTGTAAGTGGTAGAAAATATATTGTCTATTACTGAAATAATTGATATTTGGTTGACGGATATTCTCAATTGATAAAATACTAGTGAAAGAAAATCATGACAGGCCAAATAATTGCAATATTTAATGCGAGAGTCCGATACCGAGAGTGCGAGAGAGAGAGGGGGGAGGGGGAGAGGGACGGAGGGAGAGGGAGAGGGAGGGAGGGAGGGAAAGAGGGGGAGAGAGGGGGAGGGATAGGAGGAGGAGGAGAAGGAGGAAGCGGAGAGAGCTTTGCTTCGAACTCTGTCTCGCACTGTCGGCTTCGAACTCTGTCTCGCACTTTCTGCTCCGAACTCCGTCTCGCACTCTCTGCTTCGAACGACATCTCGCACTCTCTGCTTTGAACTTTGTCTCGAACTGTGTCTCGCACTCTCTGCTTTGAAATTTCTGTCCCGAACTGTGTTTCGTACTCTCTGCCTCTAACTCTGTCTCGCTCTCTTAATGTTTTGCACTCTCTGCCTTACACTCGCTGTCTCGCACTCTCTATCTTGCATTCTCTACCTCGAATTCTGTCTTGAACTCTTGGTCTCGAACTCCGTCTTGCACTCTCTGTCTCGAACTCTCTACTTCGAACTCTATCTCGCACTCTCTGCTTTGAACTCTCCGTCTCGCACTTGCTGTCTCGCACTCTGTTTCGCATTCTCTGTTTTGCATTCTCTGCCTCGAATTCTGTCTCGCACTTTCTGTCTTGTACTCTTGGTCGCGAGTTCGGTCTTGCTCTCTCTGTCTCGAACTCTCCGCTTTGAGCTCTCTCTCGAACTCTGTCTCACTCTCTGTTTCGCTCTCTGTCTCGCCCTCTCTCTGTCTGTCTCGCACTCTCCGTCTTACCTTCTCTGCCTCGAACTCTATCTCGCACTTTCTGTCTTGAACTCGGTCTTGCACTCTCTGTCTCGAACTCTGTCTCACACTCTGTGCTTTGAACTCTGTCTCGCACTCTATGCTTTGAACTCTGTCTCGCTCTCTCTGTTTCTTATTCTCTCCTCGCTCTCTCTGTATCGCATTTTTTGTCTCGCACTCTGTCTCATTCTCTCTGTTTTAAACTTTGTCTCGCAATCTTGCTTTGCATATATCGATAATTTATTTAGCCTGCCGTGTTTTTCTTTTCTCCAGTATTTGGGTAATTGCAAATACATATTTCATCAATTACTAATTATTCGAATAATGGAGACCATAATTAGTAACATTATCTCTACCAAATACAAACGATCTGAATATTTGAGAATATTCACCAGCGAAATACCAATTATTTCAGTAATTGGTAATATTTTTCCTACGAAATACAAATTATTCGAATAATTGAAAATATTCACCGGCGAAATACCTATTATTTCAGTAATTGGTAATATTTTTTCCTACGAAATATAAATTATTCGAATAATTGAGAATATTCACCGGCGAAATACCAATTAATTGGGTATTATATTTTCCATCAAATACTAATTTTTTGGGTAACTGGTAATGCAATTTGGCCTAATTACCAATTTTCCATTATTTAATAATTTCAATATATAAAAGTTTTACTTTCCAATAATTGAATATTGGTAATTTGAATAATTTTTTTTGCCGATCTCTGTTCACATCATATCACTATTGATGTTATATCTATGATGACTAAAATATTATTGGTTAAGACAACGAGAAATTACGAGCAAATATTAACAGGGGCAGGGAGGAAAGGGAGAGTTGAGCTTGAAACTAAAAAATTAAAAGGTAGAAGGTTATAAATAAAAATAAAATGTAAATGTAATTCCTTACAAGATAAAAATATGTTTTTGTTATACATAATTTAAAGGAATGTGGCCTAATTCATGTTTTTGGTCTCTAGGCGATGCCGTTATTCCAAAAAAAGGTAAGGGGCACGTGTTAAAAATTTTTTACAGACATCACTTCTCGTCGGCTTTGAAGCGGATGTGTGTCGTCTCCGGATATTCATTAGCAAGTGTTGCATCCGAAATGAATTATATAGTGACTGTGAAAGGGGCTCCGGAAACGTTGAGAAGCATGGTGTGTTATAACGAAAGATAGTGTGTATTACATTTTCAAAATATAGTTCATTATCCGAAAAGATTGCTCCAGGTAACGAAAAATATTTTTTTCTCGGCGGGACTTTTTTTTATCTGTCGCAATAGTTATTGTTGTTAAGCTCATTGATATGAGTGAGGAGAGAAATTCCCTTCGGTCAGAATTTTTTTTGTTTGCCGTATTACCCCATTCCAGTCAAGAATTTCAATTTTCTTGTGTATTTTTGCATATTGTTAAAGAGTTAGAATGTTTCAATTTTTTTCCCATCAAATCATAACTGCATCCATAAAAGTAAAACGCTCTGTAAAATATTTTGTCATACAACCTTGAAGTAAGATAAGATACAGTTTTTCCGCTAACGAAAGTTTGCGCGTGGTGCTCGCTTTAAGAATCGTGGGAACTGTCGTTGTATTATTTTCAAAATTACATATTAAATTACATTACATATAAATATAAATATAAATATAAAAATATAAAAATATAAAAATTACATATTTTCAAAATTGTTCATTTTCTCTTTAATAAAAGATGTACAATCTCAATTTTTTCGGTGCGAAGCAATCAAAGATTATTTACATGTGAGGCATTCGATGGCATTTTGCGAGGCCGTCATCCCGACCATTTTCAATTTTTGTGAAACTTTTTTGTAAAATAGTACCCGAGTTTGTAAAAAAAATTTTACAACAAAAATAGGCTTAAAAATGATAAAAAAAATCAATAATATAATTCATTGAAATTATGTTGGCAAGAGGCTTACAAATTTCGACCGACGTACTTAACTAGTTTTTATGCTCAAATTATATAATGTGTCACTCATGGTCACAAACTTGCCAAGTACTTTGGCCGAATTTTTTTTTTCAATCAAATTCTTTTTGTTTGACTTTTTTCGAATTGGAATTTTTTCTTCATACTGATTTTTTTGTATAATTATGTGACGATTCAGTATTCCATCTAAATAGACGATTCGCAAGAGAGGGAATATAGGTGGTTGCAGCGCAGTGGTTAGTCCTCCCGACTCAGACTCCGAGGATCCCGAAATCGAGTCCACTCGGCTCACCTTTATTTTCTCTCATCGTCACTGGACCGTTCCTTTACGCTCTCTGTCGTACCGACAGGTTCGACCATTACAATTATTTAAATTTTTTATTCTCTTGAAGTTAATAAGAAGATTGGAATCAACATTACTTGGAGATTTTATGAAACACCATAAAGTCTTCTGTACTTGGTCATATATGCTTTAATGAAACTCAATTTATTCAACAACTTTTCGTGATATCCCATCTTAGCTTTTTGCGAGATTAAGTCATTTTTTTGTAATTTTTCTCAGAGGGGTTTCTCTTGTAACTTTTTGCGAGGATTTAATTTTCTAAGAGATTTTTGGAGAGGACGACTTTTGGTCGGGAGTAAATGTACTTGTAGAGCATTAACGGGAGAAACCAGTTTAGGAAGCCGAAATTTTAGTGTTTGTCGTTAATTTTTTTAACAGGGAAGCAATAATCAGAATTTGTTTAAACTTGGAGGATATTTTATTCATGTTTTGAAGTATACTTTGTAATTTTTTCAAGTCATTTCCGCCGGAAATAGTGGAGCTAGAAGCTGCTGTCCATGGACGATCGCCATCCGAGTTTTTTGCTGGTGGACATTCCTGAAGTCACAATTTTTATCTGTAATTATTACAATTTTTTTTTTTCGTTAACAACATATTTCCTAAGAATATAAACCTAATATAAGAATATGAAATAATTTGATTGTGATCAAAAAAGTTGAAAATTGTATGTTTTTGAGGTGTTTGAACACAATGTCATGTTTTTATACCGTGTTTTTCACCTTTTTTGCATTAAAAAAAAATATTTTTAATAATAATATCATCCCAGAATTAGGTTCATATAGATTGTAATTGAATAAAGAATATTCACACAAATTTTCAAAATGATTGGTCAATAACTTTTCGAGCTAGAATGCCCACGAGTTGAAAAAAGTCGTCCATGGACAGCAGCTTCTAACTCCACTATTTCCGGCGGAAATGACTTGAAAAAATTACAAAGTGTACTTCAAAACATGAACTCCAAGAATATCCTCCAAGTTTAAACAAATTCTGATTATTCCTGCCCTATTAAAAAAAAATTCACGAAAAACACCTAAATTTCGGCCTCCTAAACTGGTTTCAACCGTTAACGGGCAGTGCTGGAGGTGGAACGGGCGAGAAAGTCGACTGGACGTTCCAAATTTTTGAAGCTAATTTGTAGAGAGCCAATAGAAAGAAGCATTGTGATATGGAATATTGCAGGAGATGGCAGACTGAACGAGGTGACGGAGTTTCTTGAAGAATTTGAATTGATAATTCTGCAAGAGACGTGGATTGAAGAGCATGCATCAGAGAGGTTTATGAACGGTTTAACGGGGTCATCCCATGTGACAGCTATTTTTTTTCGCTTTTTTTGGGAATTTTTTTTTTTATGAACCATTAAAACACACTATCTTTGAATTTTTACCACACATTTATTAACATTTTTACAGTCCCTCAGAATTTTATCAAACAAAAATAACGAGCTGAATCAACTTTACACCGTTTGGAAGACACTCATGCGTTGGTTGACGATTGCCATGATTCCGGAGGTGTTGCACATCTGAAATCAAAAAATCAAACGGCATTTTAATTTCTAGACCTGAGACTATCGTTGGAACTAGAGTAAAGTAAAAATATCGAAAATTGAATTTTTGGCACGGTTTTAAATGTTAAGTTCCAAATTTCGTCGTTTTTTTCGACTTTTAAAACCGTGTCAAAAATTCAATTTTCGATATTTTCACTTTACTCTAGTTCCAGCGGTAGTCTCAAGTCTACAAATTAAAATGTCATTTGATTTTTTGATTTCAGATGAGCAAAACCTCCGGAATCATGGCAGCCGTCAACCAACACATGAGTGTCTTCCGAACGGTGTAAAGTCGATTCAACTCGTTATTTTTATTTGATAAAATTCAGAGGGACTGTAAAAATATTAATAAATTTGTGGTAAAAATTCAAAGATATTGTGTTTTAATGGTTGATCAAAAAAAATTCCCAAAGAAGCGAAAAAAAAAATAGCTGTCACATGTCATGACCCCATGTGACATGGGGTTAAGCAAGAACTTTGAATGGACCAGCAAAGGAGCAGTTAGGGACAATATTAAAGGAAGAGCGAGTGGAGAGCAAATTGTGGGAATTAAGAAAAATATTAACGGAATGAAAGTGAGCGAATGGGAGTATGGCTTATGTATTAGGCGTGATGAATGGAGAGAATCTGTTAATTGTGTCCGTATACAACAATGTAGGAGTGTCGAGGATAAGAGCGTGTTTGGCGGAAGGGTTGTACAAGGAGATAAATAGTGGAGGGACAATCATAATAGTGGGGGACTGGAATGCTTGGATTGGAAAACAACAAGAAAGGGTAAGCAGGGGGAAGAAGACAAATGGATAAGATGCTCGGAAGACGAATGTATAAATACGGAGGGAAGGAGGTTATTGGCACTGTGCGAAGACTGCGGTCTAACGATTTTGAATGGAAGAGCAAAGGGGATAGGGACGGAAAATTGACGTACGTAGGGTCCAGCGGAAGCTCGGTTCTGGATTATGTAATGTTTAAAGAAGAAGATTGGGTGAAAGTAGAGGAGTTGGAGATGGAAGTGATAATTAGATCGCAATCGGATCATATGCCAGTTAAAATAAAACTAGGGGTACAATTAGAGGAGGAAGGGGGCAGAATGAGAAGCAACAACCAGAGAAACGCAAAACCTTTTTTTTTTAATTTGGAGGGAAGACAAGGCAGAAGAATACGAAAGGCGGATACAGGAAAAGTGGACGGCAGAAAAAAATCAGGGTCACGCGGACAAGAGATTGCAAAATTTAATAAAAATTATAAAGGCGGCAGCAAAGGAGGCAGGGATGATTGAGAGGAAGGAAAGGAAAAGAGGGAGTAGATGGTTTGACCAAGAATGTAAAATCAAAAGAAGTAAAGTTTTCAAAAAGTTATGTAAATGTCTAAAGTCGAAAAAGAGTTTAGACAGAAGGGGTATGATTAGGGAGAAAAAAGAGCTAAAAGAGCTGTACAAACGGAAACAGCGGAATTGGATTGAGCAAAATTGGAAAAAAGTTGAGTTGAGTAGGAGTATGAAAGATTTTTGGGATGCGATCAGGACATTCAGGCCAAGGAAGAAGATGATAGGGGTAGGTATTACGGGAGAGCAATGGCGAATGTACTTCGAAAATTTATTAGGGGGGGGGGGGCGAGGTGGATAGGGGAAGGGAGCCCGAGGAAAGACTGGAAGAGGGAAACGATGAAGAAAGACGGAATAAGTTGAAAGAAGACGGAATAAGGTTAGAATTCTTGACCGGAATGGGAGAAGGATTGCTGAGAGTATGCCACGGCATTTTAAACGATTTTTGGAGAAATGGGGAGATCAGTAAAAGCTGGGAGGTAGCTAGGCTATACCCGATTTTCAAGGCGGGAGATCCTAGAGAAGTAGGAAATTATGGGAGGGTGTATTTGCTGGATGTGGAATACAAGATACTAAAAGCCATAATGGCGAATAGACTGAGGGAATGGCTGGAAAGAAATAATAAGCTGGGAGAAAGTCAAAACGGTTTTATGGCAAAAAGAGCGATGAGAGATCACGTGTTCGTGTTGAACTCGCTGATTGAAAAAAAATTAAAAGAGAAAGGGGGAAAACTCTACGTTGCGTTTGCCAATTTCAAGACCGCATTTGACATGATAGACCAGGAGCTGCTGATAGCAAAAGTCAGAAGAATGGGAGTAAAAGGAAGGATGATTAAGATGATTGAGAGCATTTACAGAAGGACTACGAACGAGGTGATAGCTCAAGAAGGGTATTCGGAACGGTTTGAAACAAGGAGAGGGGTACGACAAGGGTGTCCTCTTAGTCCAACGTTGTTTAACATCTTAGACGATCTGAATGCGGAATGGGTAAGAAGAAATGAAGGTGGAATAGTGGTGGGGCGTACGAAAATTTTTGCGTTAAAATTCGCTGACGATGTAGCGATTGTAGTGAATAAGGCGGAAGGATTGAAGAGAATGTTGAGAGTACTATCAAGGTACGTCGAAAGAAACAGAATGTATATAAAATTGCTGCTCTATATTCTCGTTATTACGTTCAAATAAAACCTATATTTTGATTCGCAACATTCATTTCTTTTTTGTTGTATGCAAAAAGTTACTTTTCTGCGAAAAAAGCTGCTCAATAATTTTTGTCACTAATTAAAAAAAAAAAAAATTAAATAAAGGTTTGAGGCATCCGGATGGATGCCGTGTAATGTTTCAGCGTATTGCCGACGTTTCGCAAATGTTACAGTTTGTACAGTATCGGAGCTCCTAGCCTTGATGATGCAAAATGTAACGTTTGCGAAATAATTGCGTAGTAATTGCGTAGGCAATACGTTGAAACATTACACGGCATCCATCCGGAAGCCTCAAACCTTTATAACAATAATGGCCGTGAAAACCTCAAAACTATTGGGTTGGCAACTAAGTCTTGACTCATTTTTTTTTTAATCTCTTTTTTATTCTAGAATATTCTAGAAAGATTCCATAACTGGCAACTGCTAGAATGTTCTAGAATCTTTCGCACGGTGGGTATAAAAGCCCGGCTGCGAACGTCTGTGGAAGTCTAATTCTCGACTTGGACGAACGCGCTATTCGAGGTGTAATATATTACGAGTTTCGGCGTGGCAGCAGTACGAGGCAGGCAACCACCAATATCAACGTTGCTCTCGGCAAGGCCACCGTAACACAATTGACAGTGAGCCGCTGGTTACGTCGCTTCGCTTCCGGAGATACGAGCCTGGAAGATCGAGAGCGCTCCGGTCGACCTATTGAATTGGAAGACGAGGCCATATCAAAAGAGCTGAAGAAGCACCCAAATGCTACCACTCGGGGATTGGCGCAGGCACTCTGCTATAGTCATACAGCGATCGAGAACCGGCTGCATACACTCGTCTATCGGCGAGTGCTGGCGAGATGGACACCTCATCAGTTGAGCGATGCCAATGGGGCTGCCCGAGTGTCCATCTGCCAGTCGTTGCTCTTGCAGCCGAAACACAAGGAATTTCTTGGCAGTTTAGTGACTGGAGACGAGAGTTACATCCTCTACGAAAACAATGAAGGGAAGGTCTATTGGCTGCCGCGCGAAATAGAACTACCAGCTCAGCCCAAACCAGAGAGCCACGAACGAAAGGTTTTGCTGTGTTTCTGGTGGGATGCACGCGGAATGATATATTGCGAACTAATCCCTGGACAACAGACGGTGACCGCCAACGTATATGTCGAGCAGTTTCGGAAATTGGCTGCTGTAATGCGAGCAAAGAGGAGAAGAGTGACAAAGGTGCACTTATTGCACGACAACGCTCGGCCTCACGTTGCTTCAATCACCCGCCAGTTACTGGAAGTGTTTGGTTGGATCACGGTTCCACACCCTCCGTATTCCCCGGACTTGGCACCTTCGGATTATCACCTGTTCGGGGCTTTAAAACTTTCCTGCGTGATCAACGCTTCAGAGACTTCGACCATGTCGAAAACGCAATCTCGAAATTTTTCGAGCAGCAATCCGCTAAGTTGTGGCAGCGCGACATTCACTCCTTGCCCATTAGACGGACGCAAGTCATAGATACGGTTGGTGATTATATTGTAGATTGACATGTCTAGAGTCGCGGTAGCGACTCGAGACAAGTACATTTATAAAAGAGAGTTCGCTCCAAGACTCTTTACAGCGAGGACCGCGTTTGCAACTGTTTTCGAAAAGTTTCAAAAATTGTTTCCGTAATATTTAAATAATTACGATATTTTGGAGGATGTTGCGGGTTCACGTATTTTTTATTTTTTTTTCTTCTTTCGAGCGTGACTATTTGGAACTCTGTAGCTTAACGCGTATTGGGGATATTAATATTTTATTTTTTCGTTGCATCAAAAAATTGTGTATTTTTTCGCACACATTTTTGATGTTTATTTGTTTTTTTTTCGCAGTCGCTGTCTAGTGACACTAGTAATACTGGTATAGAAATCTGGTGATTCGTGAATAATACACTGAATATATACCTATATATTTCTGATTGACTTTCCGTTTATTATGGTTTTATGAAGTGACACTAGTGATGAGGTTATAAAGATCGCGCATGTGACAGCTGACCAATATTTTTTTCGTCAGTTTGATTTTTTGGTTTGCGTGACTGTTCTTACTTTTGGTCAGTCCTTCTTAAAATAAAACAGTCGTGAGGTATAAAGATCGTGGTCAATCTGAACTTTTGGTTACAGTGACGTTTATAGATAGATAGACGAGTAAAGAGTGACTTTTATTATTATAGATAGAAGAATGATAGTGGTAAAATAAAGTGTAATAATAAACTATTGAACAGTGCATAAATAAATAATTTCATTTATTAAACCTAGCTCCTACAATTTTTTTCCGAACATAAACTCTACAACGGAGTCGAAAACGATCCCTTTTCTCTTTTACCATAAAATGTTCCTCGAATGCAATAATAAAGTTTATTTAGATTTAGAAATCATTCTCTTCGTTTTTTTTTTATAACTAAGAGAATGGTATATAATAAACTCGTATTCGGTGAATATTTAATATCTTTGTCGTGAGGTTATAAAGATCGCGATCAGTTTTAACTTTTGATTAAAGTGAATTTTATTATGGATAGAAGAGTGATAGTGCAAAAATAATGTGTAATTCATTAAATAAACTTTTGAACAGTCTAAATTTTGGAATATGGGTATTTTCAAAAAGGTATAAACGACTAAACTGTTCTTTCTTATATCAAATCTTTATTAACACGTCCGATCTCCATCAGTATCCACACGAGAGTGAGGCAAAACACACGGAGGGGGAACTTCCCCACTCACATACACGCACACATATGTAAGAAAGGAAACACATAAGCGGGCGCTCTCAAACTCCAACACTCCCTCCCGACTGCTTCATGTGTTTTCCTTATTTTTGGTCCATTCATTTTGGTATCTTTTAACCACTTGGTTACGTTTGATTATTGCTGATTCTCGTTTTAATTATTTCCTGTAATAAAAATCCACATTCAAGTATACTAATTTATACATTTCTGTTTATTATTTTTTCAGTTAATTCTTTGTGTAATTCAAAAGCTAGTGGCTTTGTGAATATATCTGCTAGCTGCTCCCTTGAATTTATCCATCTCACTTTAATCAATTTTCTTTTTACGCATTCTTTTACATGATATGCTTTTATTTCGATAATGTGTCTCAACTTATTTCCTCCATTGGTTTCAACACCAGCAATAGCTGCCTTGTTGTCGCACCATAATAACATAGGCAATGGGGGTTCAGTAAAAATCAGCTTGAGTGAGTTATAGAGTGATAGCATTTCTTGACTAGCCTCACTCATAGCAACGTACTCTGCCTGACAGATAGATAATGCTACATAATGTTGTTTGTGGGTTCGCCAAGCTATCGAATCTCCAAAAAGCTTGATCACGAAACCACACGTGGTCAAAGAATCTTTGCAGTCAGCAAAGCTGGAATCTGAGAACCCCTGAATATCATCAGTGTCTCCAGTATATGTGAGTCCCAGACTTGCCGTTCCTCTCAAGTATCGGAAAACTCTCTTAACCATTTTCTAATCTTCTGCTGTAGGATTTACCTGGTGTCTGCTCAAGACATTTACAGCGTATGATATATCTGATCTCGTCACACCTGCCAGATATAACAAACTACCTACTGCCTCTCTGTAAGGATAATCTTGCTTCGACTCAATGACATACGCATCTACATCATCACTTGTTTCTCTTTTCTTTCTTTCTTGATTGGTAACTTGAGTCGTTATCATTGGCGTTCTCTGTGGATGTGACTCATCAAATCCAAACCGAGCAAGAATTTTCTTTGTATATTTTTCTTGATTGAGTTCCAAAAATCCTCTCTCTTTATCGCGTCTTATAGAGATACTCAAGAACTCTTTTGGCTCACCTAATATTTTCATTTCAAAGTTTCTGTTCAACGCATCCTTTACCTCATTTAATTTTTCTTCATCATTACTTGCCATTAAAATGTCGTCAACGTAAACAATTAGGATTAGGAATTTAGTTCCATCGCTTCATACAAAGAGGCATGGTTCCATGTCTGAATTGACCAATCCCATCTTTATGACCACTTCCGTAAACTTATCATTCCAGCGCTTTGGACTGATACGTAAACCATAAAGGGCTCTTTGTAATTTACACACCTTTTCGCGTCTTTCTTTACTTGTATGGTTTGTACCCTCAGGTATCTCCATATAAATTTCTTCGTCAATCTCACCGTTCAAAAAAGCCGTCTTCACGTCTAATTGACAGACCTTTAAACTGTACTTATTAATTATAGCGAGTACTGCTCTAACTAGAGGCAATCTCGACACTGGAGCATATGTTTCGATTAGCTCATAACTATTTCTGTCTTTGAATCCCCTGATGACCAACCGAGCCTTATATCTCACATCGTTGTTGGATACACTTTTTCTTTTAAAAACCCATTTGGAATCTATAATATTTAATTTTTGACCATTACTCATCTCCACTGGTCTGTTCACCAGTGTCCAAACTTTATTTTTCTCCATTGACAACAACTCCTCATCTATTGCTGATTGCCAAAGTTCTTTTTCATCTGTTTGGATCGCTTCTTGATAGTTCACTGGGTCTGCGTTTATACTTGCTAATAATACGTGATAAATTGTATCGCTCATCTGATTCACGTCATTTTCGGCTTCGTCGTCAGTCAAACTCGAAAAGCACAAATTTGCTCTCGCTTTCTCATCTAGATTCATTTTATTGAAGCTAATGTCATTTATATAATATTTATATAATGTTTCTACGAATTCTCTTATCTGTTGTTGCGCTTTCGACATCAGTGCTACTTGCGTCCTTTCTAGGCCTACCTCTTTTTCACTATAACTCTCCCTCCGGTTTTGAAAAGTTTTCATTTTCATTTTTATTTTCATCAAACTTTACAAACCATTCATTTTTGTTGATTTCCTCATTCTCATAGGGAAAATCTTTAATACTCGTCTTATTGTATCTGTCACCATACACAAGCTTTTCATTAAACCTAGCATGTCTACTTTCATAATATTTGCCATTTTCTGGTCTCAAAAATGGGTAACCTACTGGCGTATAGCCGACTAAAATTACAGGTACTCCTTTTGCTCTGAACTTTGGACCAGTGTCTCTTTGTACCTTTATATAAGCTACGCACCCAAATCTTTTAATTTGCTTGATATCAAAACTGTGTTCTGGAGCGAAGCTCTGAAGAGGAGTGATCATGTGGTTTGATTTATGGGGGGTCCTGTTATATGAGTACACTGCCGCATTCATCGCAAAGTCCCACATACTTTCAGGGAGTTTCGCGTCATACATGTACGACCTTATTTTCTTTTGTATTGTTTGGTTAAAACGCTCAGCTACACCGTTCAACTCAGGTGTATCTGGACATGCCAGCTGAAGCTCCGTACCTAGCTTCTTTAGAACGTCTACAGTGTAACCTCCTGTGTACTCTGTGCCTTGATCACTTCTCAAGTAACATACTTTCGCGTCATAGCCTAACAAATTTCGTGCGCTTCTCACGAACATTTCCAGACAGCGACCGGTATCACTCTTTGCTTTCATGGCGTATGCCATAGCAAATCGCGATTTATCGTCCACAAATACAGAAACATATTTATAACCCTTAGGATAAGATGCAGGTGATATCGGCCCCATAACATCTGAGTGAATGATTTGCAAAGGATTCGTCGCTCGTTTTCGTATTGAAGGAAACGGTAATTTGTCAAATTTTGAAATCAGACATACCTCACACTCTTTGATTGATTCGTCAAATACAACTTCACATAATTCTTTATTATCTGGAAATTTATGCTGTAATTGCTTTAAGTATGCAACCGATGCGTGGCCAAACCTAACATGCCATAACATTGCTTTTGATTGGATTTTATTTTTATCTGCAACGGGCATCACATCCTCAGTCGGTTCTAAAAGAGGTAACTCATCTACATTATGGATTTTTCGATCCCATATGGTTGTGTCAAAATTAGAATGTTCATACAAGGTCTTTTTCTCACCAGTAAGCTCATTGTACTTTGATTTTTCTTCCGATTCTACTTTATTCTCTTCCGTATCTTTCGTGATTTTTGGCTCATCCTTATTTAATTCTGAATTTTTATTTTTCTCATCATCTACATCTTTTTCTTTTGCTGCTGAGCTACGAGTGAAATATTTTCTCACATGAGATTCGTTATCGGCGAAGTTTGCAAATACGCGCCTGCTTATTTTTCTGCATTTGGAATTATTGTCATTAATCTCCAGCTCTATTATCCAGTATGGTTTTTTATATACACCGGAAATAAACGTTTCGTTTGAATTTGGGTCAAAGATATTGATTTGCTCGTCATCTAGATAGATTGCAAGTCCTAACTCTGCAAATCGTCTAAGCGACAATAAGTTTTCCTTTAGTTGATCAGCAAATATTACGTTTTCAATTTCTAAATTTTTGCCATTTTCTAACCTCAATTCAATCTTCCCCTCTCCCTCCATTTTTAAATCCGCTGACTCATTTTTATTCGCGCATTTAATCACACCGTGTTTCGATTCATCAAAAGTTTTAAAAACTAATCTTGAATTCGTCAGATGTTCTGTAGCACCAGAGTCAGCTAAAAACTCTGTAATCATTCTATTCCCTTTCGAGTGTGATGCATCAGTATTCAATGATTCTATACTAATTGAATTTTCATCTTTCATATTTTCTGCTTTGTTATTTGTCAAAAAATTACTTTGCTTACCCCTTTTACTGTTATTGCTCTCTGCAGGTTTCCCTTGAGGTTTCTGGCTCATTGTGTTATTATTACCTTGTGGTTTTACATTTTTCTTGAATTTGAAATTATTTTTGGGCTGGCCCTTGTAGTTAGATGATTTGAATTTCTTTGCGTTGTTTTTATTTGGACCGTTATATTTTCTTTTGAAAGCATCCCTTGGGTTTCCTTTACCTGAGTCATAAGTTCTACCAGCACTCCTATTTCTGTTATCTCTTTTCGGGTTCAAGTTTTCGCTTGAAACACCAGTTGGGTTTCCAGAAGGAAATGGACAGTTCGAAGCTATGTGATTGCTAAATTGATTACAATTGTAACACAAAATACCACGTCCTTTATTTGGGCAATCCCCAGCAATATGTCCAATGGCTTGACATTCGTAACATCTCTTTCCTCCTGTTGCCATGTTTGCTGCTCGAGTCTCTACTGTATTTGAACCACTTGAGTCTTTGTGCGCAGCCTCATCTTGCATGACAATTAATTTGAGTTCTTCATACGTTGGACTTTTTCCTTTGGCACTTTTCGATACGTACTCAATAGTCTGGACTGTAGGAACTGACAACATGACTGCATTATAAAATGCATCACGCTTCTCATCTTCGTGTAGTGGTTTCCCACCTGGAGAATTCTCATATGCGCGAATTGTTTCTTCAAATCGTTCGCAGAATTGAACAGCTGTTTCTTTTCTAAGTATGTACTTCATACTATACAACTGTTTCCTGACCGAGTGAGATGTCACATTAGTTTCACACCTTTTAATTTCTCTGAGCTTATTTATTATTTCCACTGGATCTTGCAATTGAGTCACTTTGGAGTGATAATTTCTGTCCAGATGATTTATCAAAATGTCCCGAACCTTGAATTTTTGTTCCTCCAAAGTTTTCGCATCTACTCTAGACTCAATTTTTTTATCGATAACATGTAGCAAACCATGTGATCTCAGCTCAGACGAAAAATAATCATAAAAATATTCAAACTTGCTGTTGTTGTCCAGTTTGTATTCTCTTCTCATATTCCCACCTTTATTGACAATCTCAAGCTTCAATGCCTCTGTTACATTACTGGCTAGAGAGTTCATGGTTAAACCCTCGTTCTTACTAGCTTCACTTTGTTTGAAACTTGATAATTTTGCCTCGATCATTTCTGCTACTTGATTTTTCCAATTCGCTGTGTCAGTATCGTTATCTTGGACATTTTCCTCGCCTTTCATCATCTCATATATCTGTCCAAGTGTTTGTTTAACTTCGCACAACATACCAGTTTGTTTTTCATAATTATCATTAAATTTCTCCATAATGTTACACAATTTGATTGTGTCACATCTTTCCCTTTTCATCTCGCCAACTTCTTCTGTCAAAGATTTTATCGTTTCCAAATTTTGTTTCGTAATTTCACTCGATGAACTACAGAATCTATTCATAGTAGCTATCAAGTTTCTTATTTTGTTATCATGGTCGGTAATTCTCTCAAGAGCTGACAGTTTATTCTTATTTTCAATCATGCTCTCAACTAATGATTGTTTACTGCCTTCTTTCGAGATCACTTTAATTACTGAGCTCACATTTTCAACGGATGAAATTTTTAATTTTGAATTAGTTGATCCTTTTGCTTCTTTCATTGCCAATGTGTTACTCGTCTCGCCTGACTCTTCCTGCTCTTTGTTTTTCTGTAGCTCGTCTGACACACCGTTTCCCACACCTTCATCTACAATGGCAGAAGCAACCTCTGAAATTTTCTTTGGCACTATGAGTAGTTTATCAAGCTTTACCATTTCATCTTTCCACACCATTAGATGATCCCACATTTGTTCATCCATTACACTCTTTCCTGCAAACAATAATTAATTGTGATTTTTTTTTTTTTTTGTTTCGTGCCAAAGAAAGTTGTTCTCAGACTGGTCAACTGAACACAAGTATGACCAGTACCAAAAACGAATAAACGCTTTAAAAATCCGAACACAAGATTTTCTCCTTGTTTATTCCAGCTAATCAGATCGTATGCACTGAACGCAAGTGCACCCTCTCCGATTAACCGTTCAGAGTAGGAAAGTTGAATTCTTGAAAATTCAATCTTTACTATACTGGTCGTGTAACAGTAGGTATGTTACCGACACATATGTATTTTCATTTACATGCATGTATTTTGGTTTTTTTTTTCCACACACCTCGCATCTACACGTCTTTCTCACCAATAAAAAATCTCGTCTTAGTCTCACCTGTCACATAGCGTTTGCCTTTCTCTGTTGTGATTAGAATTTCCTCATTGTTCATTTCAAGATTGATATCTAATCCTTCATCGTACTCTTCCAGTTGGAATTTCTGAATGAACCAATTTCAGACTGCTTTTAAATCATATGTGGCTGTAAGAGTATTCAATTATTAAATTCATTTATTTTGCGCATTTACTCATCGATCGATTTTGATTATAGCAACATGTAGGTGAATGGGAAAAAGGACGGAAATCATTTCATTTTGTTTTCGCGCTTATATTTCGAAGCCATGCGTGTGAGTAACAGAGGAGTCTTTCTTTTTCCGCTATCTTTTCTATTTTGTTTTGATTCTCGCCTTTCGTTCAAACAACGAGTGACCGCAGTCGTCTCCTCTACCCTCCTCTATCACATCACTCACGCAAGTTCGAGCACGTTCGGCCGCCTTGCCTTTGTCTCACCCTGGCAACAGCGTTTTCATTGTACATTCACTTATGAACTTCATTTCCTTTTCTCTTCTTATTTCAATTTCCCTTTCCCTCACTACCTCACCTCACACACCCAACAATTAAATATTAGTTTTCCAATCTTGTTTTGCAAAGTTTTGCAATAAATTTGCAAAATTATATTTGCCGGCGTCCCGGTTTTATATATATATATATATATTTTTTTTTTCTTTTCGGAAAACAATGTGTCGAGTACGTATACGTATTTTCCTTCTTATTAATTTCGTTTGATTTTTACTTACTCTCTTCCTTTTCGTTGACTGTCTCACTTTCCATTTTCTCAAATTGTTTTCTCTCTTCAAAAACTGAAAAATCACTTTCCCGTTGATTTTCGAATTAGCGAAATCGGCCTCTTCTTCTTATATTTGTTTTTCACTTATTACTCAATTATTGGCGCAGTGGAAAACGTGAAAATGCACTACGCTTCTGGGCCCATAACCTTTTGGAATATGGGTATTTTCAAAAAGGTATAAACGACTAAACTGTTCTTTCTTATATCAAATCTTTATTAACACGTCCGATCTCCATCAGTATCCTACACGAGAGTGAGGCAAAACACACGGAGGGGGAACTTCCCCACTCACATACACGCACACATATGTAAGAAAGGAAACACATAAGCGGGCGCTCTCAAACTCCAACACTAAATAAATAATTTTTTTTATTAACCCTAGCCCGAACAATCCATTCTTCCGGACGTAAACTCTATAGAATCATATTTTATATCTATCAGTCTCGTGGTCGGTAAATATTTTGCTACACACTTTTCTCCTACATAGTTTAATTTTCGAGAAAATCAAACGTTACACGTTCTTTTCATCAGAGAATAAGGCTTTTCTCTCTTTTCTCTCGCTTTTCTCGAAATGTCAAGCGAATGGAGAAAGGAGAATGGAGTACAGGAGGGTTCACTCGGTGCAAATTGCATAGGACAGGGTGAAGCCGAAATCGTGACTCGGTGAGGTGGCGCTGGCGACGTTGATGGAACACTGTTGCATGTGTTAGGCCGATCGCACACGCGGCCCATTAGTAGCCTCGGCCGCCGCTACGCATCGTTTTGATCAAGTCATAGCGGCAACAGAGCGGAGGACCCATATGATATAACCTATAAACACGGTCTTACATTAAATGTGATTACAAAGAACACCACGTGTTATTTTGTGATTTGGCGACGCTATTTGAAATCCTGGTGATATTAATTGTTCACACAATATTTCATTTTCCGAAAAGATTTTATCCACACCTGCCATTACTTTGCAAAAATTCCTTAAATATAAATTCTGAATGCAATTTGATATAACAAAACTGATGCCCAACGTCTCCCCGTACGTTGAATAAAAATTTATTGATGTCCGTGAATATATTAAAAATATTGAAATTAATGAAAATTATAAAATTAATTTGATTTATTAATTAACCACATATTTATTCTGAAGAAAATATATACATTTTTTGTGCCAGCAATCTCAAAAAAAATTAAGTCCTGAAGGCGGGTCTTGTCTTCAACCCGTTACCCTCACCACCAAAGCTCAGCGTTAACCGCTTCAGCTAAACGTGCTTCTTACAGCCATCAAAAATAAATGATACATGCTTATCAGGGCTGCTTGAGATAATAATGCTTTAGGGTATAGAAAACTGCAGTTCAATTTTTTTTTAATATTCATTAATATTATTTTTTTTAATAGTCAATATTCATATTTTTTTCGTCGGAAACGTTCCTATATGTACATTTCTATCATAAAACGGGTTATAATTTCGACGCATGCGCTCTAGTCGCTATGACAAGTTCGTAGCGCCGCTCTTGTAGCTGCAAGCCAAAACTTGGTGCCGACATTAAGCGAACCACCCCCACCACATTCGTTGCGAGACCTGTATGTAAGACCGTGGGTAGCGTACATGTGTACTATATATATGCGTTTGGAGTTACCCGATTAGTCGAAATCTCTGATGCTACATTATGCTACGCTATGCGAAAGCGTGTGTGATCGGCTTTAGTTCCGCGTGTCAACACGTAATTTCACGTGTGTTGGAGGCATTTATACGAACATAACCTGTTCGTCGATACGTTTTCAAAAAATGGTCTCTCTCATTCTCGTGCTCATATCCAGGCCGCCCGAGTGGTACACGAGCAGATAAAAAACGACGATATACGAAAATTACGAAAACGAATTATGATTTCGAAAAAAATATTGCAATTCTAACTCACGAATGTAAATAACAAAAACATTACCACAATTAGCGACGATTCGGGCATGACACTATATACAATTTATTCATGATCGAGAGATAAGTACATTTACGTATACTATAAGATGATGAAGACGAGTCGCTACTAGTCTTTACAGTAAGCAGAGCGGTTTCGAACGGTTTTCGAAAATTGTTTCAGCGATATTTAATTAATTACAACACTTTAAAAGATGTTGCTAGTTCACGTATTTTTTCTTTTTTTTTCATTCGATCGTAACTATTTAGAACTCTGTAGCCTAACGCATATTAGAAATATTAATATTTCATCCTTCCAAATCATCAAAAAAAGATCAACATCATCACTTTTATTATATTATCGGTAGAAGAGTGATAGTGTAAAAATAAAGTTTAAATCAATAAACTTTTGAACAGTGTCTAAATAAATATTTTTTTTTATTAACCCTAGCCCCAACAATCCATTTTTCCGAACGCATACTCTAGAACGGAGTCGAAAACGGTGCCTCTTCTCTTTTACCACAAAATGTTCCTTGAATATGCAATAATAAAATTTATTTAGAAACCATTCTCTTTTTCTTTTTTTTTTGATAACTAAGAGAATGGTGTATGATAAACTCGTATTCGGTCAATATTTGATATCTTTGAACAGTCGTGAAGTTATAAAGATCGCGGTCAGTTTCAGTTTTGGTTAAAGTAACTTTTATATACATAGATAGAAGAGTGATAGTGCAAAAATAAAGTGTAATTTAATAAATAAACTTTTGAACAGTACCTTAATAAATAATTTTTTTTATTAACTTTAGCCCCAACAATTCATTTTTCCGAACGTAAATTCTAGAACGGAGTCGAAAACAGTGCCTCTTCTCTTTTACCATAAAATGTCTCTTGCATGCAATAATAAAGTTTATTACGAAACCATTCTCTTCATTTTTTATATAACTGAGAGAATGGTGTATAATACCACCCTAGGTTTGAATTATATGTGGTTTTAAACCACCCTAGAGTGCACTTTGCACTTGCAACACAAAACGGAATCAGGCGATGCGAAATAATTTTGAACGAAGATATTTGATTTGAGAAAAAAAAATGTCATAAGTACTTCACCAATTTTTTTTTATCTATTGCTCATGAGATATAATTCGTAATCAATAAATATTATTAAAAAAAACTCGCGTAGTACTTCGGCCAAAATTATTTTTTCCAATCAAACTTTAGCTCTCGAAATTTTGTACGTATATTTTTTTGTTTCAAAATCTCGTTTCGTTATGATTACTTATATTTAAAAACGTTCGGTGCATTCTGATGCTATTGGAGTATTTCTTCGGCATCATTTGTTATGGAATATTTTCCGATCCGTTGATCTGTTGGCACGGATGATTCGGTGCAATATTTTTTGAAATTTTTTTTTACAAAGTTAAAAAAAATGTCAAGCTTTTACTTGTTCGTTGTTCTTTTATGCGTCGTATCTTCTCAGAACTACTGTACGTTTTAAGGGAGTCATCCCATGTGACAGCTATTTTTTTCGCTTTTTTTGGGAATTTTTTTTTTGACGAACCATTAACCCGTCAGCAGGCGCGCTATGAGACTTTTTCTCACACTTATATTAAAACGATGATTACTCGAAAATTTCAAATGGCATAAGCATTTGAAATTTTTTCTATCTTCATCAAATTTATTTTTCTGTATGATAGAAGTGTTAAAAAAAATTTTGAAATTTTTGTTTTTGAATTTTTTTAATTATTATTTTTTGGTTTTTAGTGTTAATTATCGTTGTATTTATGGTTTTTTTTAAATAAAAATGTTTAATAGCCACAATCACTGTAGTGAAATTGTTTTCAAGTTTTTATTTATCAAATTAAGCACTTGAAGCTATACATGTGAGAAAATCTCTCATCGCGCGCCCAATGTTTAAAGTGTAAGTAGCGCGCCAGCTGACGGGTTAAAACACACTATCTTTGAATTTTTACCACACATTTTTTAAGGAGGTTGGATCACGCAATCAAAATAATCAGAA
The DNA here is from genome assembly GCA_963989365.1 of Rhimphoctona megacephalus. NCBI lineage: Eukaryota > Metazoa > Arthropoda > Insecta > Hymenoptera > Ichneumonidae > Rhimphoctona > Rhimphoctona megacephalus. The sequence goes on along the minus strand of OZ022417.1, from coordinate 3,960,517 downwards.
TTTGATAAAATTTGGTGATAACATTCTTTGGCTCCAAGTATACAAACACAATTTTTTTCAAAATTTTTTACCACATCGTTATCGAATAATTGAGCGTTGAATCGAAGTTCTTATGCACGAGATGTATAACTGTGTATATGTAAACTCCATGCTTATACACGTGAACTTTAGTGTTCAATTACTCGAGAACTATGTGGTAGAAAAATATGACTATACAAATCTAAAAAAATTTGTATAGTCATATATATTTTTAAAGAATACATTTACCAAATTTTATTAAATTATTATCATTGTGAAATTTTTAATGTTTTTAACATAATTTCGCATGGCAACATTGTATCGTCGCGATCCAACCTCTTTAACATTTTTACAGTCCTCAGAATTTTATCAAACAAAAATAACGAGCTGAATCAACTTTACACCGTTTGGAAGACACTCATGTGTTGGTTGACGGCTACCATGATTCCGGAGGTTTTGCTCATCTAAAATCAAAAATTCAAACGGCATTTTAATTTGTGAATCTGAGGCTATTGCTGGAACTAGAATAATGTAAAAATATCGAAAATTGAATTTTTCGCGCGGTTTTAAATGTTAAGTTCCGGGTTTCGTCGTTTTTTTCGACTTTTAAAACCATGCCAAAAATTCAATTTTCGATATTTTTACATTACTCTCGTTCCAGCGATAGTCTCAGATCTACAAATTAAAATGCCGTTTGATTTTTTGATTTCAGATGAGTAAAACCTCCGGAATCATGGCAGCCGTCAACCAACACATGAGTGTCTTCCGAACGGTGTAAAGTCGATTCAACTCGTTATTTTTGTTTGATAAAATTCTGAGGGACTGTAAAAATGTTAATAAATGTGTGGTAAAAATTCAAAGATATTATGTTTTAATGGTTCATCAAAAGAAATCCCAAAAAAGCGAAAAAAAAATAGCTGTCCCATGGGATGACCCCGTTGAGTAATCTAATAATTTTTTAAGTATTGACGGTTAATTACGAAGATTGAATTCTCTTGAACACTTCTTAGATCAATATTTCACATTGCATTTTTAGTCCGAATATACACCAGCTCGAAATTCGATCATGTATCCATTTTTAGCCGAAATCATTAAAAAAATCGGTTGAGCGATTGTGATTCCAAATTAGCTGTGTTTACTTTACTAGTTAATGCCAAAGTGTATGGTAGATTAATGTTGACTTATGTGACAAATTTTATGAAAAATTTTCGGGCCGGACAAGTACTCTGTGCGTATCCGCTCTACGTACGATAGTAAACTTTTATCAATTTGTTACCAATAAAACTTTACTACAAATATTACAAATGAGAGTGTGGCAGCGTTCAAGCTCACGCAGGCTAATGCAATTCTCTATTTTTTTTTAAAGCCCTTGTAATTCCAAGTCATAGGATAATAATTCATTGTAATAAAGCATTAATTAGAGAAATGGCATATGAACATAATTGGAGATTTTATAAACATAATTAAATCCCACGTACTTGACCATATATACTTTAGTAGATATTTATTTATTTATCAACTTTTTGTGAACTCACAACATTTACGAGAATGAAATTATCATCTCTGTACAATTTGACTTAATTTGATAAGATAATGAGAGCGGTTACCCATAAAACTTTGTATGATGAGTTGTTTTCAGAAAGAATTTTTGTGCGGAGATCTTTGCATGAACGATTTAGACGGGTTTTTGTAAATTTTTGTGGGGATCGGTATTTTGGCGCTGGGTGGTGGGGGGGATTAACTGGAACAACTATTTGGGGGGTATAAATGTACTTGTCTCAGCTTTTTTCACAGCATTTATGCTGTTTGTGGCTAGTTTAAATAAAGAACAAAATTATAAATATATCTGTGTATCTGAAGTGAGTCAGAACTTAGTTGCCAACCCAATAAAATGATATAATTTTAACATAGCCAAGAACAGTGAATGGATTGAGAAGCTCCTCAAGAAATCATGTATACTCTGAACGGTGCCTGCTAAAGGGTTGTGTCGCCTTAAGAGCTTCCGAAGAAAATCCTACTAAGATCAAGAAATTACTATTATGATATTATGCTAGCTAAGGACGGTGAACGTACAACACAACTCCACAGGAAATTATACAAACAGAAATGACATAAAAAAGCGCACGTACGCGTACAAGTGTACATGTACGTTCCGCACATATTCAGTGCAAAGATTACACAACAACTTGGCGTGCATGGTTTCAAAAATAAGCTCGAGAAGACAAGGTTGGACGGATTTACTACCCAGATCAATGATCAACTCGTTCTTTTATCGATGATGAAAGAAAAAGCCTCAGGATTGATTCACGGATCGAATAGGAAACTCTGTGTTAAGGACAACATGAACGGGATAATTAAATGAGATCAATAGTCAAATTGAATGAATCAATCAATGGATGGCATTAGGAGAGAGATGGATTGGATACATAAATGAGATGAATGATAGGATGAATAGATAGATGGATGGGATGGATAGCATGAATCCATAGTCGAATAGAATGGATGCCATCAGGAGTCGGATTAATTACTAGGATTAATTACATGAATTAATTACTAGGATAGACGGGCAGACAAAACAATAGTTAGAGAGGATGGGGGGTTGGAACGAATAAAGGAATGTAAAGGCGGACGAATGGGTGGGAGAAGTGAAAGGATAGGTTGGACGGACGAACGAACGAATGGATGGATGAACA